>JAJTUS010000108.1:0-176165 GCA_021399465.1 Hyaloscypha sp. PMI_1271
TCTATAGTAGTAGAGGCTTAATAGATTAATAAAGTAGTTTTAGAAGCTATATTTAAATAATAGAAGACGAAGTACTATTATATATCAAGGAGATAATAAAAGAGAGTATGAAAATTTTAATTAATTTTAGAAGAAATAGCGATATGAATCTCATTATTACGTGTTTAATACTAGCTAGTTTACCTTATAATATACTATTAAATAGAAAGTTAAAAAGTATAAAAGTATATTTATAATAGTTTACTTTTATACTAATCTTTATACTAATTAGTTTATAATTAAACTAGAAAGCTAGATATTCCTATATTATTATATAATAAGGGCTTACTTTTATTAATAGGATTATTAATAAAAGTAAGCTCTAGTTATTAAGCGAGCCTTATTACATCGATAATATTAGTAATAATTATATTATCTATATTATATAATAGATTATTAAATAGAAATATAATAGTATAGTGATAATAGTCTACGTTTATACTAATCTTTACACTAATTAGTTTATAATTAAACTAGAAAGCGAGATGTTCATATAATAGGGCTCGCTTAATAACTAGAACCTACTTTTATTAATAATAATTATCGATATTAATCGCTTATTAATCGATTATCTAATAATAATAGATAATTAATAATCCTAATAAATAATTTATTAGAGCCCACACTAGGTATTCCGGAATTAAGGGCTATAAAGCACGTTAATAAGCTATATTTTTAGCTCTAGCTTAGTAACTAAAAGGATAGTTCCCTTTCCCTTAATTAGAATTATCGATTCGTTACTAAGGGTAATTAGAAATAGATTAATCTCTTTATATATAAGAAAGGAGCTTTTACTACTAGTAAAATAATCCATAGTACTTAAATCGATATACTAGATATTCGTAAAATCGTCGGGTGATTAGCTACTAAGTAGTATACTAAAAGTCGTTTTTCTAGTAATATATGCCTTAGGGTATATAGTCTCCTTTAAACTAGAGGATGACGCCTCTTACTTAGTAGAAAGGGTATCTTTTCCCTTAGAATTAAAGAACTTCTAAGCTTATTTATAGCTTATATAGTCCTTGAGATCGTGTCCCTTATACTCGTGAAACGAGTAATAAGCGTTCGGATCCCTAGGGGGCTTTGGTTTTTTGTCCTTGTTTTTTGACTACTTTTTACCTAATTAATTCAACTAAGCTAATAGCGCTTTTAATAAAGAATCGGAGGTATTAAAGCTATTAGCCCTAAGCTTTTCCTCCTTAATAGTCGCCTCTACTCTATATAATTCCATTTTTAGTCTAGGGAGATCGTCTCTTATAAAACTAATATATGACTTGAAATTCGAGAATTCCTTATTAAAAAGCCTGCGAAGTAGGATTCTTGATATAGTAACGTCTATAATAAGGCCTCCTACCCCCTTAATATCAGATACTTTACGACTAACGCGGTTAATAAAGTCCTCTATCCCTTTATTAGAATCATAAGTGAGAGTTTCTAATTCTTAAAGGCTAAGTGACTATTTCTGAGCTTTTAGCTAGTTCGCTCTAGCTCTAATATATGTCTAAATCTAGTATAGAAGCTTGATTTCGTCGAGTTCTAGCTAGAAATCGTCGGTAATAAGGAAGCTTAGTACTATACGAGCGAGTGATGTTTGACGACTAATCGTTTTATCGTCCTTTAGAGCTAATTTAACGATTATAGAAGCTTAATCTAGATTAATATATTACTATAGATCATCAAAAATAAGGATATTCTTAGTATTAATTATCTAGGAGACGATATTAGTCTCTATGAGTAGAAGGATCTTCGATCCTTTATAGGTAATATATTCCGATTTTTTGGTGTCTGGTATAGCGGATTCCGCGAAGAATTTACGACCGAAAATAGTTATGTTTTCGGCGAATTCGTCTAATGTGAAGCTAAAGGGACGAGTGCGATTTAATAAAAATCGCGATTTTAATAATATCGGAAATAGTAAAATAAATAAATAAGGTCACGTGATCTGAAAATCGCGTGAAAGCACTTAGTGTACGCTAGCTAGGCTCAGAACCTATTAAACTAAGAATCGATTCATTAATAGAAAATCGATATATTAAGAGTTAATAATCTATAGATATACTAATTACAGGAGTGTACTACTATAAAAACTAAGGGAATGACTTCCATAGCTATATTCCTGATTCCTAGCGTACTATGTGATTTATCCCGTATCTTAGTGGTGATACGATTACTACACTAATTCCTAAACATAGGTTTAATGAACGTAATCGAATGGAAATACTAATCAAGCGATTAGTGCGTCTGTACGTAAGCATGTTCCAATAATAGAACGAACTGACTAGTGGTTGAAGCTGGAGTGGAAGGAATGGATAGCCTAAAGTAGCTAGCTGTTTCAACAATCTACATAGAGCATGTATCAGAGCCATACCTCAAGCAGACAGTACATCTCAAGTAATTCAGGCTGTTCTGACAAAACGAGTTGAAGTTGGGACTCCAGGCCAGAAACTGTGGTACGGTCATACCGGCAAAGCTGCTGACAACGCTGTCACATGAGTCCGATGCTTGCCAAGTGGTGTGCAGAAACCAAATGTTCTGTCTGAGGTAAGCGGTCCGGCCCCTTATTATGTGTCCTTTCTCACGTGTTATATAATATTTCGGCTCCTGGCAGCGACTAACATTCCAAATTCCGTGCCGCAGACAATTAGAGAGCGAGTCTGGAACCTAGACAATGGCCTGGATTAATAATGTCTTACATCGAAGCGCATTGTGTCGATGTGCTACGCTTCAAGAATGCCGTTTTTGTTGCATATCGTAAAAGGGTGAGGAAGCTGAGTCAGTATCATGTGAATTAACAACAAACGTTAGCGCAAGGCTGCAAAAGGCTGCAAAAGGCTGCACTTAAGAGTGCTACCGGATAATGTACGTGGTTTACTTATAATTCAGCCCCAAGTTCTCTCAACTGTAGTCCTACCAGTGTGTCAAAGAACTACTCATGCTACTCATACTACTCATGAATATTCATGAGTAGCGTGAGTAGAATATGAGTAGCGTAATGTTCTAAAACTTTGAGTAGAGTAGAGTATATACTCATGAGTAGTATGAGTAGCCGTCACGTGACAATAACAAATTAAGATTTATTTAATAATAAATAAATAATAAAGGTATTTATTAAGTAGTTCTAGTAAAGGTAAGTTAGGGCTTATATAAGACTAGCTAAATACTAATTTTCTATAATAATAAGCCAGTTATCCCTTCGTCTACTAGAAACTGCCTAGCGCTAGTAGGGGGGGGGGGGGGGGGGTGTAGCTGCACGTAAGCCTCACCTCGCTTTATTATTACGCTTCAAGAGGCTTGCGTAAAGCCACACCCCCCCTACAAGCGCTGGACAGTTTCCAGAGGACGAAGGCGATATCAGGGCATTGGAGACGTCGCTGTTAGCTTCGACCCGGTTCATGCGGCGCTGCCGTGGGCCGCCATGCGGTTTGTCTTTCAGGTACGTTGACTTCATGACATTCTACCTGCCTGTCTCTAATGCCAAAGGCTTTTAGGCCGTCGCGGCCGAGAATGAACTTTACAATCACCTCCTCGTTGGCATGGAAATGGTTAGCCATCTGATCCTCCGCGGAGGGATTTACGAGAGCCTGTATCTACGCGGCCGAGATACCTCCCTACACATGGGCGAGTTCTCTACTCTTTCATATATGGAGTCGGCACTCGTAGATCTCTACTCAGAGATTCTGTCCTTCCTTGCCCATTCTATGTCTTTCCTCGAGAAAGCAACGGTGAGGAGGGCCGCATGTGCCATTTTCCATCCGGATGCGTTTGAGGCATATGGCTCGAAACTCCAAGCTTTGGAGAGACGGGCGGAATTTAGCGTCTCGAACTGCGAAAGTCACTTGGCTCAACTTGGACGAGACGATCTGAAAACGCAGTTGCGGAACACGGAAGAAATTGTGAACGCCCCTGTTATTCGGACAGACTTACGTGTGGCACACTTATGGCAAATGGCAGAAGCTCGCGAGCGTTGCAACATCTTACAGTGGATTTCGACAATCCATTACGAGACGGACCACTACAATGCCAGAAAGGGTCGGTTGGAGGGAACCGGAGACTGGCTCTTGGCACGAACCCAATACCTGGAGTGGAGGGACTCGCCAACGTCTTGATGATTCCCAGAACGAGGAGGGACTAGCGTACTTCTACTGTGATGCCAACCGGTCCAGTCATCGTAACCCCCTCGCAATTCCGCGCAGCTTCGTCAAGCAACTCTCTGCACCATTAAGCAGCTCAGATGATAGACGCTTAATGCCGGTAGTTGCCGAGATGTATAGAAGCAAACGAGCACGGGAGTTTCCATCGGATGAACTTACATTCGAAGATAGTGAGTCGGTCCTCCTCGGGCTTGTTAACTCTTACCCTCAAGTAACACTCGTGGTCGACGGCCTCGACGAGTGCGATCACGAAACACGTCAAGAACTTATGGCCGCGATGGAAAAGCTCCGGTTAGCAGATTCAGGATTGCTTAAGATCTTTTTGGCGAGTCGGAACGATATGGATCTAGCAGATGCTTATCAAGGAGGTTATCACATCGAGGTCTGCAGTGGCGACAACAAGAACGACATCGAAAAGTTTGTCGAGTTTAAGCTTAACGGCAACAAATGGTGCCAGAAGTACTTGTTGAGCAGTGTTAGACGGAATATTGTAGATATATTCAAACGGAAGGGCCAGGGCATGTAAGATTTGGGGCACTTCTTTCTCATTAATTATGGCATTGGCTCATGGCTTAACAGGTTCCAGGGGGCGGCAATACATATCGACGAACTACTGAACTTGAGAAACAACAGCGACATTCAAGTCTACCTTGATGACCTTCCAGAGGGACTCAAGAACGCCTACGACAGGGTCTGGCAGACTATTCAGAGGAAGCGAGGACGGGCAAAGGTCATAGCTCAACGCACCTTCCAGTGGTTGTTGTGCTCCTGGCAGCCATTGACGCCGCAGATGCTTGAATTTGCCGTCTGCCAGGACCCAGAGACTGGTTTTACTCTAAAAACCGATGTCACAATTTGATTACATTGTCGACACCTGTCAAAATCTCATAAAGCTAGAGAACGGGTATGGGAGCAACTACTGTCATTTCTCTCATCTCTCCGCCCAGGAGTACTTCCAGACACACCACTGGAGTGTCAAGACGGCACACAGAGTAGTTGGCCATGTTTGCCTTAGGGTCTGGATGTCCAGTCTGCAGATTTCGCACCGGCTGAATCGCGACTATACATTCTGGCCGGAGGAGGAACGCTTCAGTAACATCATCGGAAGAAATGTCATTGAGCAGATTGAAGATAAATGCCTCGCCGCGCATGAAGAAGAAGACAAGGCCGACAAGTGGACAAAACCCATTTCGCCAGACCTTGAAACCGAATATAAGCACTGGCGTTTGAAAAGCGCCATCAGGGGAAGGGACCGATGCAAACATGCAGGGGGCATCATCCCGACGTATGCTGCTGGCTGGTTCATACATTTTCGAGCTCTCAACAGTGAACCGCACCACATAGCGGTCCCTGAGATCCTGCGAGAATTCTTGGGCAATCCAGGGAATTCTAGTCCTTACTATCGGAAATGGTGCGAGTGGATTACACGGGACGCGACTTTGAGTGGCAACCGGGCATTCTGCCCAGAGCTTTGGAGTGGGGTAACAAAATTGAGGCTCGCTGCCGGCAACATTCATCACCGGAAGCCGTATGTGTGTACGCAAGGCTGTAAGCCGTCCTATCAGACTGGCTGGAACGTGACGCTGTCGACATAAATGCGCGAAACGGCCTGGGTGAGATCCTCCTCAGCCTGGCCTCTCGAACTGGCAATCTTCCGTTATGCAAGCAGTTGCTCCAGAAGGGGGCAGAGGTCAACCCCAAACCGGAGTCGGACTCTTCCCCACTACCAGCAGCTGCTAAATATGGACACCGCGAAGTTGCGCAGCTGCTGATCCAGCACAAGGCCAAAATCAACACAGGCGGGGACTTCGACGCCCCCGTTATGCAAGGGAGAGTGTTGGAGGACGTCGAATTCGTCAGACTACTGCTTGAGAATGGCGCAGACCCAAATATCGTCCGAGGACGGCAGTTCAAACTAGCCTCGCCGTTGATATCGGCCGTTTCTTGGAGATACCTTGATGCGGTCCGGCTCCTTCTCAAGGGGAAGGCCGACATAAACCTGACGGTAGATGGGCCATTCCACACAGCTCTCTGTGCAGCCACCGGTTGGGACTACCCGATGCTGGAACCCGATAACGCTATAATCGAGTTCCTAATGCAAGCTGGTGCAGACCTTGACATTGTTGGCGGGCAGTTTGGCACTGCTCTCGGCGCTGCATTTTGTGGTGAGTTTCATAGTGAGACTCGCCGTACAGATCGAGTAGAACTTCTACTTAGTAAGGGAGCAAAATTCAGGCCGGAAGACTATAAGGGACCTAACATACGCTTGAGTGACCCCATTGGCGAGTCCTGCAGGCTCTATGATCTGTCCTGTAAAGTCGAGGAATACTTCGACTACCGCTGGATAGAGTGGGACCAAGAGTATAATGGCGAGGCTACCTATCTGCCCAGTAGTTAGGCTGCATCCCGAGGAACGAGGCTACGTCATCAGGGGTGGCCATGTGATAAAAATATGGACACAGGATCGTAGTCGAACCTTGACTGTCAGTGATAACGCCTTGATTGGCCTGGTGGAAGGAGCAGCGTACCTGATGTTGTTGTCAACGTGACTGAGGAGCACTGGATGTTGTTTCAGTTGGCTAAGAAAACGCTCGTATTGTATTGGCTTCAGTTGAATTGATGTCCAGGGATCTATCAAGCAATGTTCTTGATTCTGTTTGAATATCTGTAAGGCAGAAGCCACAGCAGACCTATCGCTCCCAAGGGAGAACCGCTCATCGGTGGTTGGAGGAGTCAATAGAAGCTGGATCTGCTTGTCCAGTGGTGTTGCTTTATTCAACGCAAAGCTGGCAGGCTCTTGGAATAGGTTCATTCTTGAATCGCCTTATAGATGTAACTCTAAGTATTAGAGCCAGGTGGAAGTAATAACTATGATGTGATAAGTCTCGCGACTTGTACTGATAATACGAAGGAGGTCAAGCAGCGCACTATTGTCTGAAAAATCTTTGTATCCGCCTCGTTTGGCTGATTTCGCGGCTGGGGCGGAGGAAGTTGGGAGTTTACGCTATGGGTGAGAAAGCTGTATGGGCGAGCTTAGGTTCGTGGGTTCTAAATACTTGAGGGGTGTTTGCCGCACAGAGATTTCGTCGATCTTATCTCTTGACGGTTTCTGATCCGTTGTGGACTGTTGAACTATAGGGAACCTTTAGAGGCGTAAAAAGCCCTCAATCTATGAGCCTAGAGTAGTGGATACGAATTGGGTATATAGAAACGCAAAAGTGAAGCCCGGTTGTTTCTACATTCGCTTCCAAAGACACTTCGAGAAGACTTGTATTCAAATCTCTTTAAGTAACAGCCCTCTATTCATTATGGACATGACTATTCTACAAAGAAATATACACAGAAGCAATATCCGTGCCCACACGAATTCTCATTATTCAAATTCTCATCAGTTCGTTAACTGTGTGGCAAGGAAAATGGAGACGGCGGTAGCTAAGCTATTGTGCACGAAAGTCTTTTCCCGGTCGATACTCCAAGACAAACGAGATCCTCAAGGGCATTATAACTCATTTTCACTTACATGACTACTGGACTTCATAGCCTCAGCATCAAGATCACTCATTTGCATCAATTTCGTTTGATCATGCTCCCCCCACTGCACAGTATAGGTCTGCGAATACGTGATCCCATCCCCACTGTTCCCATCATGTTGGCTGGAATTGAGTGATTTGCCCGGTCGGTTGATTGAAATGTTGCCTCCCGTGTGGCTATGGCCATTATTGACATAGTATCTATTGTTCGAACGCTGAGTGGTGCCGAGAAGCTTGGGGAATAGTCGAACGAGGAGAAGACGAAGACTGGGCATACAGGCGCAGATAATACCGACATTGATTTCGACTGTTGACCACCGAGAGACGGCCAAGTTGTCCCACGTTGGGTTGCTCGTCTTCGCGAAATGGAGAAGGGACTGGAGGCGTAGAATACTGACGACTGTGACGCTGTATACTTGTTATTTTGGACTGAGTCAGGATAGATGAGAAGAACTTACAATGTCCCAACAACAAACATCATACCAACTCCAATCTTCTTCTTCCAGTGTAGCTGGAGGGCAACTAGTTGAGACATAGGAAGACCAAGCATCCAGGCATCGAGGAGAATACTAATCGCGGCATTGCTCCAGCCAAGACTATTTACGTTCAAACAGGTGCCCTGGTGTTCTCCGTCCCAACTTTTCCAATAATAACTAATAGGCCGGCATTGAAATATAGCGAGAAATACAAAGATTGTCCCAAAGCAGACGTCGAAAGTGATAGTAGCCCAGAGGAGACGTCGAATGTTCGGTCCTGGGAAGATCCGCAAGTAAAAGAAAAGGAGTGAGAGTTTTAGTAATGCAACCTGGGCGAAGTAGAGTATTTCCATGGCGTAAAAAACATGTACAAAGTCTGTGATTTGTTTGGGTGTAATAGTCCAAATATCTCTGCCTAGTCCGTTGGAAATAATGCCGTGGACAGTTAAGATGCTACTCGGTATACCGGCTCCTAGTGTAAGAGCAATGAAGTAATCATCTAGCCCAAGTTCCGAGTTGATGAGGAATTTGGAGACAAGTCTTAAAGCCACAATTGCACCGGATAGTGTTCCAAAGCTTACAGACAGGGCGTAATACGGCTTGCTTTTATTTCGAATTGGAGCATTACAGGTAGTCTCGGTAACGTTTTTAGTGACTAATAAATAACAAGAGTTTAGATACATTTCCAAAATAAGGCCGATTTGGAGATTTACCAAGGGATTCTTTGATAGTGCAAGATTTTGCAACGCAAGTCGCTACATCGGTTTGCAATGATTCGTTGAGGCATATACATGTTTGATTTGTCGCCGCGCATATTGAGTTCTCAAGTGCTCCTTCAAGACATACGAGCTACGGTTTTGCCTCAGTTGTTTGATCTCTGCTCAAGTGGACGGGGCGTTACGCACTGCACAGGTGGGTAGTTCGGCAATTGCTGAAGATAGAGAGCCCTCTATCACGGAAGCCAGGAGCAGGAACAGGAGACCTGAAAGCACTTTCATAATTTCTCCTCTGACATGCACAGCAGATTGTTATCGAAAGGTGTTGATAGTCCCAAGCGTCGGAATATCGATTGTAGGGAAGGATTAAAGTTTATAAATCTAGGATAAGCCGCGATGAAACATGGGAGTGGCGTGCCGTTCGTTCCATGGAATGGGTGGCGAGGGCAGCACAGACAAGCAGCCAGTTTCCAACGCTCTTGACCGTGCCGAAGACTTTATCTGAAGACCGAAATAGGAAATCCCGCGCCGGTACATGGATTTAGAGTTTCCACTTTTTATTCTCGAATACACCGAACCCTGTTCCCATGTGTCACTTGCGGGCCGTGCGCAGGGACAACCGCTCGGGGCATACTGTACTCCGTATCTCACGAAGATCGGCTGCGGCCTTTTCTCCCAGTCGTGGCCTCACGGCGTGGTCCGGACCTTCACGCGGCGTTTGACGGAACAGTCGTCGGCAGCATCCTCAGTCGGGCAGCTACGCGAGGCCGACGATTAGAGCAAAATCGCTGTCAATAGCATCGGCATTATCACTTGATCCAGGCTCAGGACCGATCTGAATTTCCAAGGATCGAATTGTGCTAACTCATGCAGCGCAAGCGATGAAAATGAGATGCAACCTTCATCTAATAGGCAGGTTATCACGAAGGCCGACACATTTTGCTAAGCGAGACCTGCTGAAGCTCCTGCTTTGCATTAGATAAATCGCAATAAAACCTTTATAGAATTTTATGATTAGAAAAACATAAGAAAAACATAAATGAGCTTCTTGAAAGGTCTCCTCGCGTTGGTCCCTCCTTGAAACTTGGACTTCCTTCAGGGGTCTGTTCCGCTCCGAAACCAACGGACCGGACCCCCCTCAAGTGTGAACCCTAACTGGGTTTGCACCATCACCCGCCACCACCGCCACCAACGGACAGGGAATGCACCACAGAGCCATTCCCCTCTTCTAATAAGTAAGCATCACGAGACAAAACAGTCCTTTTCTCTAGCCTGGGACATTAATTGCTTTCTGTTCTGTATCTATCTTCGAGTTTTCCTGGTTCGAACAATACTAAGGATGCGTTGCGCAACGGGGTTAAGGCATCTAATTTCGATCCTTGGTGGAGTCTCAGATTCGGATCGGAGATGATCTGGACTGCTGCGAAGTGGGGTTGTTAAAGGAGTTGCCGATGAGGCAATGCAGTGCTGTGTAAATTTAGTGCGTGATGGTGGCGCTCACGGACCCCCTGTGGCTAGAGAGGGCTCTTTACGATCAAAGCGCATCTCCATTCAACTTTGCTCCGACCCCTTTTCACTGACTCGTCCCTTGAGTCCCGAGGCACGACCATCTATATCGGGCCGCAAAGAACCAATAGCTCCCCCCCTGATGATCGAGACCTGCCTATCCACGCAGGAACACCGGGGACGGTATATCAGACGAAATATCAACATGGTAAAACGCAACAAGAACAAAAGAAGACAATCAAAAGCCAAATCCCGTGTGTTTTTAGTGTTGGTCATTTCACCCACCTCGGCATTGGTTCCCCTCTATCATTTAATTACCGACCTGTGGATTCCACTCTCAGAAATTCTTATTGAAGGTGACGACAGTGAGGCGATTTCTACGATAGATATACTAAAGGTTGCCTTCCTGAAGCAGTATGGGGCGGCGGTGACAGCAGCCCCCTAGTCAAAATAAACGGTGGCCCGGGAGGCCGTGGGGATTTGGAAATTGACTTCACGTGTGACCTTTGCTCTTTTTACTTTCCGAAGAAGATAAAATGTTTCCGGGCTGCCTCTTTCCCTCCACTCATCTCTCAATCTTCTCTTTCCGAAGCCACAGAAGCGAAGATGAAGCTCTCCACCGTCGCCGCCTTAGTCTCCCAGTCATACATGGCTCTGGCTTCTAGAAGCTGCCATTGCTTCCCTGGCGATTCTTGTTGGCCATCAACCAAGGCCTGGAATAACCTCAACAGCACAGTTGGAGGTCGACTTATTTCCACAGTCCCTATCGGGACGCCTTGTCATGACCCAACTTTCAATGCTGCCGAGTGTGCGAATTTACAAAGCGAATGGACCCTCCCGCAGACGCAGTAAGTTTCATCCACGATCTTCCCTTTGGCGACTAGTTGTTCTAAACTCCAGGGTAGTTTAGACTCGTCCTCATCGGTAATGGCGCCGTACTTCGCAAATCAGAGCTGTGACCCGTTCACTGCCGAGTCGAAGCCTTGCCTTCTTGGGAATTACGTCCGGTATGCAATCAACGTGTCGACAGTTGATGATGTGATTGCTGGTATCAAGTTTGCGGAGAGCAATAATATCCGTTTCGTGATACGTAACACAGGCCATGAGTAAGTTACGCAAATGTTCTTGAGTATACGAAATTGACCAAGTCGATAGTTTCCTCGGAAGGTCCACCGGTGCCGGAGCTCTTTCTGTCTGGACCCATTATCTCAAAGATATTGAGTTCCAAGAATGGTCAGACCGTCATTACCAAGGATCGGCAGTGAAGATCGGAGCCGGCATTGAAGGGTATGAAATCTTGGAGGCGGCTTCAGCAAAAGGCCTGGTGGTAGTCGGAGGTGAATGTCCCACCGTCGGTATTGCTGGCGGTTATACTCAAGGTGGTGGACATTCTGCTTTGAGCACTGAATTCGGTCTCGCAGCGGACCAGACCCTCCAGTTCGAGGTCGTCACTGCTTCCGGAGTTTTGGTTACTGCCTCCCGAAGTGAGAATTCAGATCTCTACTGGGCTTTGAGCGGTGGTGGGGGTGGAAACTATGGTGTTGTTGTCTCTATGACAATCAAGACATACCCGGACGCTATGGTCAGCGGAGCGGGTCTGCAGTTTGCTGCCGCCTATACGACAACAGATATATTCTACAAGGCGGTCGCAGAGTTCCATACTCTTCTACCTGCTATGGTCGACAATGGGACTATGGTCGTTTACTACTTCACCGACTCATTCTTCATCATCAATCCCTTGACGGCTTACAACAAAACCTCCGCAGAAGTCAAGGCCATCCTCAGCCCATTCATTGCTGTCCTGAATAGCCTCAGCATCCCATTTGAGGTGGCTTATACCGAATTTGCGACTTACGAAGAGCATTACGCTACCTACATGGGACCGCTTCCGTATGGCAACATTGGCGCCGAGGAATACCAGTTTGGCAGTCGGCTAGTCCCGCGCTCGGTGGTGCAAGACAACAATGATGGACTTCAAGCTGTCCTGCGCAATATTACTGAGAATGGTGTCCTTCTGGTAGGCATAGCTACAGATGTCTCAGCTCCAGTGAAGTCAGGCAGCGTGTCAAATGCCGTACTACCTGCCTGGCGCGATGCCTTAATACACACATATTTGACGACCGCATGGAACTCCACGGCGCCTTGGTCCGATATGATCCACGAGCAGGATTTGATGACCGATGAGTTTGTGCCACAACTGGAGGCTGTTACCCCTGGCAGTGGGGCATACATGAACGAAGCCGACTTTCGCCAGCCAAACTTCCAAGACGTGTTCTTCGGCGCTAACTATCCAGCTCTGTTGGCTATCAAGCTGAAGTGGGATCCCAACTCTTTCTTTTATGCCACGAAGGGCGTTGGTAGTGAGGTTTGGAATGTGGCTAATGACGGGCGAATGTGCCGAGTTTAAGGGGATTTAATAGCCAAGTGAAAAAATAAAAATTAATTTTAATAGCATTTCTAATTTTCAATGACCTATCACAGCACGTTTTGGAGGATCTGCAACAATGCGCGGAGGCAACTATCCTATTTCGTGGAGTGGGTACCCTAGCATATAGCCGTGTAAGGTTGTTTGTAAAGGAGCCCAATCCTGCCACTTCGCTGGGAATCTTGCTGACCACCCGTGATCAACAATATAATACTTGCCGTTACTGTACGGAGTACTCGGCTTCTCGGTATTAGTTTGTAAGCATTCGTAATCCCATTTTTAAAACCGTCTCATCTGGTCTTTAGTCCTTTATTCTATTCCAACATCCGTATCCCATCCAGGTCTCATCCGTCAGTCGCTTTTTGTAACCATGATACTTTAAAAGACCAATTTTTTTAAAATTTTAATATGAATTGAATAAATTCAATTTAATTAAATACGTATATTTATTAGTATTAGAGTATGTTCTATAATAGTAAGATCAAAGTTTTGAAGTATTATGAGTACAATAAGCGACGTGGCCAGTGAGAGTTAGATGGGATAAACGTTAGGTTAAATAGTTACCTGGCAATTATTCTCGTGTGCCCTAGTCCTATGAGACCCCACAATAATTTATAGCACTCTCTAAGCCTAGATTCATCTTGATTTGGCTCGTTTCATAACCTGTAACTCAGAATACTCGTGTACTGAAATATATTATTCTAGTTACCCGCACCAATAGCAAAATTAGTGCCAAGAATTTCGTTAGAAGCGGACAAACCAAATAATTAGAATCAACAGGCGAAATAGCGCAATTAATATCAAATATTCCACAGAAATATTTATTCCTTCCGGAATATTCTTTCCGACTTCGAGGTGTGACCCCGCGATGTCCGGAACAATTGTGCCCGAGTTCCCGGATATTAAGTTAGTGATTATCTGGAAAATCCGCGATATTGGGTCTTCTACAAGTGATTATCAAGCTCTCTATGTTCTTTTGAGCTCGAGGCTCTGTTTCTTCCCTCGCTATCGTGATGAAGTTCGCCATTCTTACTTTCTGTTCCAGCCTCCTTGGCGTGTTAACCCTCGGAGAACAATTTAGCAACCCAGTTTTGTGGGAGGATCTCGCTGACAACGACGTCTTCCGCGTCGACGATGTTTATTACTACACTGCTTCGACTATGCACTACTCGCCTGGGGCCCCAATTCTACAATCTTACGACCTCGTCAACTGGGAATACATAGGCCATGCTGTGCCTAACCTCCCCTGGGGAAACAAGTACAATTTGCAAGGTGGGAATGCTTATGTAAAGGGCATCTTTGCATCTACTATGAGATACCGAGCAAGCAACAAGCAATTCTACTGGATTGGCTGTATTGAGTATAGCCGTACTTATGTTTACACCTCTACCTCTGTTACGAACACGTGGACCCCTCGCTCAGAAATCAACACTTGTTACTACGATTGCGGACTCCTTATCGATGATGACGATACTATGTACGTGGCTTATGGGAATACTCAAATTTCGGTTGCGCAACTCTCAGTGGATGGCCTCAGTCAAGTGAAGACTCAGGTCGTCTACAATACACCTAGCAGTATCGGTACGCTCGAAGGATCCCGAATGTATAAGATTAAAGGGGTGTATTACATATTCTCCACTAAGCCTGCCAACGGGCAATACGTGTTACAATCTTCCAGCGGCCCATTTGGTCCATATACCATCAAAGAACTACTTTTGAATATCGGGTCTCCCATTCCGAGCGGGGGGGTTCCTCATCAAGGCAGTTTGGTCGAGACACAGAATGGAACGTGGTATTACATGGCATTTGTGGACAGCTATCCTGGCGGAAGAATGCCAGTTCTCGCACCGATAACATGGGGCTCTGACGGGTTCCCGGTCATCACCCTCGTGAGCGGAGCATGGGGATCGTCTTACAATTACCCTCTGGCGCCTCGAGTTCTGGAGTCGCACACTGGTACCGATTTGTTCCAAGGAACCTCACTCGGCCCGCAATGGGAATGGAATCACAATCCCGATACTACCAAATTCACTGTCAACAACGGTCTCATTTTGAGTGCAGCGACAGTGACATCTGACCTGTATTCCGCGCGCAACACCCTCACACACAGAATTATTGGGCCCACGTCATCAGGGACGATAATACTGGATTACTCTAAGATGAAAGACGGTGACCGCGCTGGCTTTGTGCTTCTACGAGACACAAGTGCTTGGATCGGGCTTGTGAACAACGGCGGCACATTCAGGGTGTCCATGTGGTCCGGACTGACCATGTCCTCAACATGGGCCACAGCCAGCACAGGGGCTGAAGTCAAAGGGGTCACGATTTCAGGTGGAAAAGTATGGCTGCGCATCTATGCTGATATTCATGTTGGGACCGGAAAGCAGGGAACTTTCTACTATAGCACAGACGGTTCGGCCTTCACAGCACTTGGAAGCTTGACTCTCAATAGCGCCTGGAATTTCTTTCTGGGATACCGATATGGTATTTTCAATTTTGCTACCAAGACTCTTGGTGGCTCGGTGGCAGTCATTTCTTTCACGATGGATTCTCCGGGCTCTACAACGACTGAAAGTACAATTACTCAGTCATAGACGATTTTCCGTACGAGTTATTTGTAAACAAAACAATCTTTCCTGTATGTCAGATGATAGCTACGGAGGGCTCACCGTGGTAAGGTCCGCGGAATTGGTGGTACAGTGAGTTTGGATTGACTGAAACGCTCGCTTTGGTTAGTCGCAATGCAGATACTCTCGTTTTGTTTTACCGTGATGTCAATAGGGCTTTCTTCATGTGAGCAGATGGTGAGGCGATTGAGATCAGTGCGTGAGCAAGGAGACGACCTGATCAACACGTGAGATGCGACGTTGTTTGATATTCGGCGCAAGTTACCTTGAGGTTGAGAAAGAACTCGTGGTGAGAGGAAATGAGACCAATTTTGCCTCGTATGCATACTCCTTGAACACTCCGAAAGACAGTTCAACTATTGGACCGTCTAAGAGGCATTACAGCAGCCATCCAGCTAGGCACCAAGCTGCAGCCGCACCCCACAAAGCTTTAACGGCACAGCATCATCACGATGCCCGGCTCATCGTTTCTGCTTCCCTTTAAGTCCACTCCGTGCAAATTTTTGTAAACCTCATTTCAGCTCAATTAAAAGAATGCCCTTCGGCGGCTGGAGCGCCGGCGATATCATAGCCGCCGTCAACCTCCTTCTCGAAATCACCAAGGCTCTAAATTCCGTAACAGGCACTTCTTCAGATCACAGAAGAGCCTCTTCATTCAAAACGCCTATAACGTGTTTGCTTTAAACTCTGCACTGATATGCAGTTGAAGAAGAAGAAGAAGGTGTGTCCATCTCTAGCCTCGAAGAAAAGAAAGCCAGCACTGTAATGCCGATAGTTGAAGCTTTGGAGTCACAAGTAAAAGAATTCGCGGGCAAGGTGCTGGAATATTCCTAGTTGAACTAAGATGAGAAGAGGAAACGAGATTGGGTGAAACGGCAGTATGCGAAGTTAGAGTGGCATTTTGTGGAGAGGAAGGACTCACTGGAATTGCGGACGACTATCGAGGCGCATTTTGCAGCTCTAGGAGCATTATATCCGTAGTTGAATTGTGAGTACCGAAACCTGTATTTCAGTGACTGTCGCTGGTGGATTAAGGCTGACTTTGAAACTAGTAATGTGCTCGAATTCCACGAGTCAAAATCTGTGGCAAGGGTTGTGGAGATTCTTCGCGCCGTGAATGCAAACTCAGACGGAATTAGAAAGATATCATCTATTAGCGCACATGTGGGAGTTACAGCAGAACTATTCGGGAATTCTGTTGACGTTGGACCCGATCCTGGTGTTTGATTAAGGAATCTGAAATGAACGGTGCGAAGCCAAACGAAGTTACACAGTCTTACATTGCGAAAGCCATATTGCTAGTCCAACTAGACATTCAAGAGACCATGAAGGATGAGTTTGCTGTAAAAGCCAACAGGATGAAAGTTGATGGTTCTGTTATCCGCGAGTTCAGAACTTAGTTATCTGTTCCAAATCCGAGACTCTGGCTATTCGGACCCAAATCAACAACCTTGAGCGCAGCTGTCTTCGATGCAGCAAGGAAAAGGCAATGACCCATTGTGGTATCTCCGTGTCGGCACAAAAATTATGCCGGCAGCAAGAACACACAAGAGAGCATTTTAGTGGGACTAGTGTACTCTCTTTTATACCAACTGCTGGAACAAGTAGCACCATGAGCAATACTTGATGGCTGGACAAAAGGGGAAATTCAATCTGTTGAATTGAACTTTCGACTATGTCACAGAGTGCCCAGTGCCCATTCGAGTGCTATTCGAGTAAGTTTCTGGGTGTTGTTGCGTCATTGGTGGTTTTTCAGAATTTTGGCCCTTTTGAGGATCGCAAGATCAAGTCCTGCTTGGATAGTGTCTTAGAGGTGTTTCAAGACGACGATGCTACGAGTCTTTTGATCAGGTCATCTGCGCCGAATCCTTTCTTGACAGGCCTTGAAAAGAGTGTCTTGGATCGGCTTGAAATTTCAAAAACTGGTGGAAACAGGGCGGTTCGTTCCCTCAGCTGAGGTGATGAGTTTGCCTTGGTAAAGAGCAAAGTTACAAGAGATCAGCGAAAGCTTGTTTTAATAGGACATCCATATTCTGCACAGGGACCGCAGTTTTTGTGCCAAGGCTGAGGTTAAAGAGGGTAACCCAGTCGATACTGGCTTTGACTACTGTGAAACAGGGGGTCGCTACAAAGCCATCAGTAATGCTCAACTGGAGGCGTCCAATATTGTGGCTGAAATGAACCCAAAGAAATTAAACATCATTCAATCCGGTTCAAGGATAAGGAGAGAAAGGAAATTAATCTGTAAGCTTTTCTTCTTTGATACACTTTCAGGCGTACAGTGGGTAGCCACAAGCAGTATGGGCTCCGATAAATTTATTAATCGGGATTATCGCTTATTAATTATTATTGGCTTATTAATCGATAAGCGATCAATATCGATAATTATCATCGATAAAAGTGGGTCCCAGCCATTAAGCGAGCCCCATTACATGAACATCTCGCTTTCTAGTTCAATTATAAACTAATTAGTATAAAGATTAGTATAAACGTAGACTATTATCACTATACTATTATATTTCTATTTAATAGTCTATTATATAACATAGATAACACAATTATTACTAATACTATTAATATGATGGGGCTCGCTTAATAGCTAGGGCCCACTTTTATCGATAATCCCATTAATAAAAGTGGGCCCCTATCACGTGATAATATAGGAATATCTAGCTTTCTAGTTCAATTATAAACCGATTAGTATAAAGATTAATATAAAAGTAAACTATTATAAATATACTTTTATACTTTTTAACTTTCTATTTAATAGTATATTATTATAAGGTAGACTAGCTAGTATTAAATACGTAATAATGAGATTCACACCGCTATTTCTTCCAAAAAGAATCAAAATTTTCATACTCTCTTTTATTATCTCCTTTATATATAATAGTACTTCGTCTTCTATTATTCAAATATGGCTTCCGAAACTACCTTATTAATCTATTAAGCCTCTACTACTATAGACTCGACTCAATATCTAGCCTCTACTACTTTTGAATTAACTTAATCCAAGGCTTATTCCACAAAACGTGGAGACTAGGCGAAAGCTATTTGGGCTTATACTCGCCGCAGGTATCTAGATATAGACGAAGATCGTAAATACCACTATTATATTCCTTACGAAACAGAGAACCTACTATTTATCTACTATACTAGGGTCTCTACTAATTAACAAAATTATCTCAAGTCACAATATAAGATCATTATTAAGGAAGTAACGAAAATTAGTCCAATTTAGAAGAAAGTACTTAACTAGCTACGGTAGCTTTATAAGAAAGTAGAGTTATCTGGCTAATTAACCGAAATTAATATATATATCTTTTAATAATACCTTAATTAGGCAATTATTTACGAAGCTTTGATTTCCTTGATTATTATCTATAGTCTACCTTTTTGAATAGTTAAATAGCCCGAATTTCATACTCTTTATTGAGTACTTAATCCAGAATCTCAGGGCTTTCTTACTACATCTCACTCTTATATAAGAAAAAAGCTTAGGGAGTGCTAGGTTAGCTTAAAGGATATTATACGACGAAAACTCTAGTCTATAATTTCGAGTATTTATATTTCTCTCGATATCTAGACTTCTCCGTAAGAATACCTTCTTTTAGGTATTATTATATATTTTATTAAATAATAAGACGAGAATCACGTGAAGGCTCTTCTAGCTCTTCGTATAGTATTAGGTTATTTAGGAGAAGACCAATTTTCGGTTTTATGACCTATACTTAAAGACTATAGTATTACTAAGTAACTTGGAGCTATTATAGGTAATAATACTACTATAAATAGTATACTATATCGAGCTATTAAGTCGTATTTACTAAAGGAAGAAGGATTAGAATAGGATACTTTATAATAGCGAGTTCATTATTTGGGACATATTATTAACCTTTCTATATAAGCCTTTTTATTTCATAAAGTCTTTATAGTTAAAGAATTAGAGGCCCTTAATAAGGAAGAGGACTTAGGAGATTTGGAAGACTTACCCCTATTAAGTAATATAGAGAAATAGATGAAATTTCGACTTTTGGGGCTATTAGGTAAGCTTCATAATATCGTTATATATATTCGTCGCTCTCCTAGTCGGATTACTAGATTTAAAGCTCTTACTAGAAGACTAATTCCTCTTAATAATTAGACGCGATGGAATAGCTAGTATATAATACTTAATATTACTCTTAAGAAGCATACTTAGCTTAATACCTATTATAAGGAGTATCTCGAGGACCTAGGGCCAGATTACCTTATTCCAAGTGAGTAGGAAAGGCTTTAGATAATTACTGCCTTTCTTAAACTATTTTAAAGAGTTACTCTTAAGACTTAAGGAGATACTATAACTATTAATTAGGTGCTTTTTATAATAGATGTTTTGATCCAATAGTTTAATAAATCACTAGTAAGTAATAATTTTTATACTAATCTTTGTACTAATCTTTATACTAATCTTTGTACTAATCTTTATACTAATCTTTATACTAATCTTTATTACTTAGTTTAATAATACTAACTATAGTATAATAGAAAATATATATATATAATAAAGACTTTTATAGTCGAATCCGGAAAGGGTAAGAGGTCTTTAATATATATTACTATAAGTCTAATAATATGCCTCTTTACACTACTGCTCTTATACTTTATCCAAATCGCCGTATGAAGTATATTAGGGCTAATTGGGAGAAAAGATAGGTTTAGCCTACCTTAACTAAAGTTAGAAAGCTTTAGGAGGAATATCGAGATTAGCTATCTACCCCTAGTAATTCAATACTAAGGGAGGAGGTTAGGTAGCTAATATAGAGAGAACTCAATGATTTTAATGAGATTACTTAGATATTAGGGGGATATATATAGGCTATAAGTTAAGACGAATAGGAGGATTATTATTAGAATAAGCTATTAGATATTAGGAAATTATCTATACTTTAATAATAGTATTAAGAAATATAAAGAAAGCGCTACCCAAAGCTCTTACTTATAGCGATTAATATTCTCTTAATTCTAGTAATAAGTACTAAAGTAGAGCGAATCTTTTCAGGTACTCGCTATATAGTATTATAGGATAGGACCTAGATAATAGCTAAGACGTTAGAGATAGTAGAATACTTGAAGTATTAGAAAAGGAGTAGGATTCTATATACTTTTATAGACATAAGTAAGGGGTAGGAAGATTAGTACAAAAATTAGTATAATCGCAATTATTTTCTTTGTGATTTATGACTCCTAGTATCTTAGAGACATAATACCTAGCTAACTACTACTTTTACTCCTAGTTACTAAAGAAGTTTCTTAAATATTCTTAAGTAGCTTTAGTATCTTCTATAACCCATAATTCAGAGTTAGATAGGAAGACGCGTTAGTATGAGCCACTATCTATGAGTTCCCCCTTACTACATACTAGTACTATTACTACTTTATAGCTTTTAGGAGATTAAGTAGAGAAGTTGAAGCTAGTAGTATTCAACTTAGCCTCAGATTCTAGCTACTAAGTAGTAGGACTAGGAAGGTTAACCTAGTCATTATTTCCCTAATACTAACTAGTAAGGTTTCTCTAAATAGCCTTTTCGCCTAGTATAAAGAACTTAGAAGGAGGACTATTAAGCGTAATGTAGCTACTATATAATAATTAGTAAGTAATAGAAAGATAAGTAAAATCCATACTAAGTGTACACTAATTAAAGCTTCTTAAATAGGGATCTCTTCTCCTCTCGCTACTCTTTCTATCATCTCGTAAACTCAATACACTTATATACCTATATTAGTTAGTTTTATACTAATCTTTATACTAACCCAAAAAGAGGTTATATACCTTAACTAACTATCTTTACTTACTATTAGCTATATCTCTTATACTACCTAAGATTTCCTTAATCTATTCCTCATAATTAAGCTTCTCATTAGCCTTATATATCTCCTCAAACTCTACCTCATACTCGGGATTATATTTAATGTCTTCCTATACTAGGTTACTATTATCCCAAGCTATATATGAGCTACTATACTCGCTATAGCTAAGTGATTTTTCAACTAATTTCTAATCCTTTCCTTATCGTTCTCTAAAGCTAGATTAGTATAAAGATTAGTATAGGAATATTCTAAAAATACCTTTTTAATTTAGTACTTATAGTAGAATCCTATAGTATTTCCTATTATCTTACTAGCGAAGTACTCAGATATTCTACTAAGCTTTTTACCTTACATTTTACTACTATAATTGCACTTTAATCTACTACCTTCGCCTTCTTAATCTAACTATAGATAGAGTCTTTCGAAAGATCTTTATTACGCTTACGTGCTTTTATAGTATTTGGGTTTTGAGATAGATCCTCTAGTGCTTTTCTCTTACAGAGTAGTATACGATAGATCTAATAAAAGAGGCTAAGTTAAGATACTATATCTTTAGCCTAGAGAAGCTAAGGTATAGAAGGTGTATTCTAGCCACTATCCTATAATATCGTAATTAAGTATAAAGATTAGTATAAAATGAGTATAGACTTACCTTAAGCTCTAGGGATAATTCAATAATAATTAGTGATATTTTACGATTACTAATATGTTTAGTATTCTAATTATAGTCTATTACTATAGAATATACTATAAGGACGAATCTAAATAAGATTAGTAGATTAATTAGTATATTAGAATACTAACTTATAAGTCATGATATAGAGTTATATAGTAGTATAGTTAAGTCGTTAAGAAGAGATTAAAAGGTAAGCGAGGTAAGGTGAAGCAAAATTAACTTTATAATATTAAAGACTCAAAAAATTCACTTTTAAGGTATAGGAATTTTTTTTAAGCTATTACCCCGCTTTCTTTATCGCTTTACCTTAGCTAATACCTTTCCTTTAACTATACTACTTTAACTCCTCTATTAACCCCTCTATTAACCCCTTAATTAACCCCTTCTATAATACGTCTCTTACTTTATACTAATCGCTCTACTAATTAAGATATAGTAATCGTAATCTCTAGTTAATTATTTAACTATAGTGCGAACTAAGTAAACTAGTAGTAAGCGTGTTACTATAAGTAAGGCTCTAAGAAAGAAACCTATTACAAAAGTCTATAAACTACTAACTATAAGAGGAAATATAGGTTTAGACCTAGTAATAAGTTAATTAATAGAAAGATTAGTATATATACTAACTAGATTTATAGCTAAGGCTCTTCTGGAAATTAGAAGATATTAGAAGTCTACTAAGTTATTAATTCCAAAGGCACTATTTATATAATTAGTAAAGGAGGTTCTTGTCTAGGAGAGTAGACCTAGAGGAGAAAGTTTACGTATCTAAGCTTTAGCTTTAGAGGCTTTGCAAGAGTCTACGGAGGCGCTTCTTATTATAGAGTTTAAGTATAAGTCATTTTTCTTAATTATACTAATTTCTATACTAATCTTATTCTAGTAATAAACCTTGTAGCTATTTATATAAAGCGGGTCACTATCTAGGAAAAGGATATAAAGCTAGTCCAACGAATGAGATTAGGAATAATGGGTATTAGTAGGATTAGTAAACGCCTTTTAAATATGCTATAGGGTAGTTTAGTTACTTAGGTCACGGGCAAAATAACTAGGTTAGGCGTCAGGGAATTAACCTTTGTATCTAAGGCAAAGCAGTTAGCTAGCTAATAGATTAATAAAGTAATAACTTAAACTAATATTCTTTTAATATATCTCAAATTATTTATTTTCTTTAAAGGACTAGTATAAAGATTAATTAATTAATTAATTAATTAGAATAGAGAGCAGGAGGGGTAGATTCTGCCAGGCCCCTCACCACCTAGATTAATAAATTATCATTATCGATAGTTGATAATCGATAATCGAAAAATTAGCGCGATTATTGATTATTCGCTTATTGAGCTTATTAGAGCCCACACTGGCCACAAGTCTAAGAACTGGGCCGTTTTACACCTAAATACGGGGGTTGCACAGCAGGATTTCGAGGACATCGCGGGCTAAGATTTACCTGAGAATTGAGCCTTTATCTAATATTTACAAGGCACACACTTCTGCTTACCTAGAATTTTATAATTTATCCCTTTTCCGGCTATAAAATAGGATACTATCGAGCACTTTTACAAAGTTAGTAATTTACTATATAAATAAGCGAGAAAATCAAGAATACTAAAAAGTAGAATTTAATTAATTATAATACCTAGAGTTAATATCCTAGAGTACTAAGATTTAAGTATATTTAAGAAGAGGTAGTTATTAATCATCCCCTAAGTGGATTATAGTTTTAGTTTAGAAAAACGTTGAAATTAAAGCAGGTTTTTTCGCGCTTTTTGGTGTAATTTCCCCCAGTTCTTAGACTTGTGGCCACTGATTATAGGTATTAGCCTTGCATCGAAAAGTTTACCCTACACGGGTAAACCCATGAGCTGTGCCCCATTTTAGAACAGCAATGATAAGAATATCTCCCAAACACGGATGAATAGGATTTGAGGCTGAAGGCCTCTTTAACTGCTTGAGTGTACCCTTGGATGAAGACAAATCAATCGCCACCCATCCACCCACCACGCCAAACTCCAAAGAGTGCTCTTCCGTTGCGAGGAATCGACAGACTTCCTAGGGACAATTCACTTCTGGATTGCTCAAATTGGTAATGAGTTTGTCTCTCAGTATTGCTCCCCGGGTTGTTTGGTACTGTCTTCCACAGTGGCGAAGGAGTGTGGCGAGGAGTCTGGGGAGAAACCCACGAAAAAGCCGTTCATTAACCCAGCAATACAGAAGCTCTGGTTTATTTTGTTATATTTTAGTAGGTCTTCTTTGCAGTCTAATCTACCTCACTAGATGCTCACACGTAAATGGCTGCCGCTGCAACAATCTTTGCTACTGTCCCGGATGCTCGTCTCCTGCTACTCAAGGGTTGTCCTTATTCAGAACCTGTTCTGCTGTAATAATAGATTACCTCGCCGCAGCAACGGCATCGGAGGAAGCTCAATTTCAGCACCTAGATCTGCCGGATGTTTGGTCTTGGGGGTACGCTTCACCCTGTTCTCCCCCTATTTCATGACGGTAGCTGACTGCTTTCCTCGCAGGTGTCGGCGAACACTACACCGATCATTATCACATAAGATTCAACAAAGGGAGATGCTACCATGCTTTCCCTCCATTGTTTTCCATTCAAGATCTCGTGGGAAAAGCACTCAGCAACTCAACATTCATCGACACGCCTGGCACAATCAACAATTGGAACATCGCTCTCGCAACAAAGCCTTCAAATCCCTCACTCTCTGCTCTAGCAGATTCAGTATCTCGATGAACAAAATCTATGTCTCTCTTTCGGGGAGCCTCAGCAGCGGTTGTGTTCTCGCTTATAATAAGTGTCGCGAACTTCTTTGCCTTTTTTGCGCTGGCCATATTCTATCCCTTGATGGGAGACAAATCAGACCACAAATATCGGTCCACGACTTTTAGTATCGCAGTCTTTGACTCCTTGCTATTTGCTGGGGCAATTGTGATGTTCTCCTCTGTAATGATAATCGGCCCTGCTGCTCTTGCTTCATTAGACGAAGTCTCAACGTGATTGTTTGCGAATCGGGTTGCGAACTAAGTTACAAACCATGTTGAGATAGGAATTGTTGTCGCGCTGGTTGCACTACTATCTCGGATCATGAGTGTGCCGATTATTGCACTTTTTCTTCTCGGCATAGTATTCAGTGAGATTTTGCTCATAGTTCTCGTGGGGTATGTGATATAGAGGTTTACGGTTAAGACTACGGAGATTCATTAGCCCGTGGGGTGTCGAAATTAGACGAGGGATGAACTGATTCTATTTCTTGATGAGCTAGTAATCTGGAGAATGAAGTTTGCTTGGAGCATACGGCATTCCCGGCACGCTTGCCATAAACCCCTGAACCTCTGAACCCCTATTTTAAGCGAGCCCGGAGTGGTTCTAGAATGCATTGTAAGCCAGCATTAGAACACGACCTCAGACAATAGAACGTGTCTCTACATTTTGCTACCAAAGACCGAAACTTCAAATTTTCATTAGAAAGACCCACTTCCGTCCTCCTCTAAGTCCTGGACCCGATTGTGAGCATGCCAGGGCGTGATTTATGAATGGCCTCAGCTTGACCCAGGCGTCTTGCGAACTCTGGCCTAACTAGGGCCGAGCATAGAACCTACCGCAGCCGCATTCTCTCAATGGGGTTTCCGTGGAGCCCCTAGGAGCTGGCTACAATTTCCTCTAAAGCCTGCACCGAATTTCAGCTCAAGGAAAACGAAACACATATCGTGAGCTAGAGAATTTCCAAGTAATTATTGTAATTCGAAAATAGTAACAAGGCTGAAGTATAAGCACGGAGAAGAGGATCGCATAGCATTGAGACAATTGCAAGCTTTACTTCTTGTTAGTGGTGAGTAATTACTAATCTCCTCTCTCACTCATATGCATTACTCTTCCCCTACCGCATTATTTCCCAACCGAATCACGTGAAGCAAATCACACCTCTATTAGTGTGTCAAATGAGTAGAGTGGAGTAAATTAGTGAATCCTACTCATGTTCTACTCAGCTAAAATATGCCCCACTTATACTCTACTTAATACACATCGAATTTATACTCAAGTTAAGTACTGAGTCACGTGCAAGCACATATAGTTATTAGGGGGCCCTCCGACTTAATTATTAGTTCTCAGCTTACTATAAAGGACTTTATCATATCTCAGAGTAAGTAAAAGTTAAAGTAAGCCTTATATATTTCATTTTTATTTAACTTATTATTTAAAAGTTATATATCTCAAATAATATATAATTATTATATTAATTTTTACTTTAGTATTTTACTTTACTTAACTCAGGCTTTATTAGGACATCTCTACTTATACTCTACTCGCTACTTATTAAGTATCTACTTAAATAACTTATATAGTGTGAGTATTCTTTTAACAGACATGATTTATATTAAGAATATTAAAATTCAAGATAAATGTTTTTTACTGAAATCACATTCAACTAGCGCCTTCTCAGCAGGCAAAGCTTGAATGACTGTCTATATTCCTGCAGGTAATCTTGCTACCTTGGTATAAACAGCTCAAATTTCTCTATCAATAACTCGTAAACGCGGAAATCAGACTTTTCTTTTATACTCCTAACCCCGCTCTCTTTCCTCACTCTTCCTCTTCTTTAAACAATCCCATTGCAAAGCCCTGTGAAGGAATGACATGAAATCTAAGCCCCCACCGCTCTTCCTCCACTTATCCTTCTTCGCAAGACCCGACATATTTATGGCGCCATAACCAAAGCCAGCAATGCCATTCGGCAGTAAAGCCCATATCTCATCTATCAACAACAGTTAGCAAAGCCCACTCAAACTCTCAATACAAGGGAAGGGATGAAGGAGACAGGAGAAGATGGAAGAAAAGGGACCGGATATACCTGTCTAAAATACGCCGCCCTCTGATCGAAATCCACCTCTTCGCCAATCTCTCTATTTCTCGGCAAAGGATGCATAACAATCATGCTCGCCTTCGCGCTCCTCAAGGTCCTATTATCCACCACAAAGCTATCCTTCAATCTCTCATACTCCTCCAGATCATCGAATCTTTCCTTCTGCACGCGCGTGCAATACAGGACATCGGAGTGTGCGATCACTTCAGGGGTCAGTTCCGTGGTCTCGATAAGCAGTTGTCCCGGCTTGGCTTTGATAAGCTCCAGGATCTCGCGGGGAAGGGAGAGAGCCCGAGGAGACACGAGCTGGATTTGGACGTCATAGTGCTGGAGCAGTTTGACTAGCGAATGGACTGTTCTTCCATATCGAAGGTCACCGGTAAAAGTGATCGTTAATCCCGTAACGGTGCCCAGTTCCTCACGGATAGTGAAGAGATCAAGGAATGCTTGAGTAGGATGTTCTTTGCTGCCGTTTCCGCCGTTTATGATCGGCACAGGAGAGAACTTGGCCGCGGTCTCAGCGGAGTTTTCGTCTGGGTGGCGGAGCACGATAGCGTCGCCGTAGCAGCCGAGAGTGCGGATCGAGTCTGCGAGGGACTCGCCTTTCACTGTGCTCGAGTGGGAAGTGGTGATGGCGACTGTTCGACCACCAAGACGTTGCATGGCGGCGTCGAACGACGCGGATGTTCGGGTTGAGGGCTCGTAGAACATGGTGCAGAGGAGGCGGCCTTTGAGGATTGAGAGCACGCCTTCGCGTTGTACGCCAAGACGCATCTCTTGCGCGACTGTGAATAGGAGATGCAGGTCCTGGCGGGTGAATTGGTTTACGGAGAGGACATGTTGGTTCTTGAAAGGGGATTGACCGAGGAGGGATTGCAGGGATGGGGAGATTGTTGGCTGAGGATACAAAGGTGGCCCAAACTCTTCAGAGAGGGCAGATGTTCGTTGCGGGGATTGAGCTTGTCCAGAGGTGCCATCGAGGAACCTCGATCGGTTTGCAGGACGCATTGCCGGAGCGGCTAGCATGGAATATCTTCGCCCATGAGCGCTCTCTGGCCTTGGAATCAAGGCCGGAGAGCTGGGCATGGCTTTGACAACTGGAGACATAGGCGAGACCATATGCGAATCAATCAAATGAGAGGACATGTCCTTCCCATCAACACCGTCACAGCATGGCTCGCCATCCAAGCAAGCAGTCTTCTCCTGGAAGATCACGCGCTGAACAGCTCCACGCATAATCTTTCCTGCAAAGGGAGACCAGACAGGCGTTGCCGCAATCGTGTATGGGCGATCGATCTCTACCTCAGCAGAGGCACCCATTTGGTCGTGAAGCTCAAAGATCTCCTTGGGATTATCGTGAAGGCGCGCTTTGATATCGTCAATAGTGAGCTTGCCATCAGCCACAGCAGTGAACAGCAGTGGCAGTGTGTCGGCGATGCCAATAGCCGCATTTGGCGCTTGCTTCGCGGCGTGTGCCAACTGGTATGGCAAGCTACCCACAGAGAAGACGTCGATAATGCTCATATGCTCCCAAAGGGCTTTCTGATCTTCGGCGGTGGGCAGGACCTTGGCCTGAGGGTAGTCATCTTGGCTCAAGAACAATGCATAGACCGCAACGTCACAAGTGACCCTGAGCCCTTTCTGCTTCGAGAGGGCAATCAATTTGATGTCGTCCTTAGTTGTGACACTGGTAACATGAATCTTCCTGCTGTGGAGGCTGGCCAGGAGCAAAATTGAAGCGAGATCCGTCATCTTGGCGTCGGTGACAATTGGTTTGAAGTCTGGCCATGCCTCAAAATGTGCAGTCACAGCAGCGACTTTGCTAATATTGTCTGACAGGTGATTGAATGGGATAAAGAGCGATCCAACTTCTCCCGTGACTTGGCTAATTTGGTCAGCATTGGACGAAGTCGCTGCAACGGAGAAGTTGTAGTCACAACTTGCTCCGCGCTTGCTGTTTAATTGAGCAGCCTTCAGAGCTCGGGCATCTGTCACAGAGCCTTCAAGACCAAGTGGCATGATGCGGATCATGCTGAAGCCAGCAGATATCGATGCTCGTGTGACAGTCTGGAAATCATGACTGCCACATGTGGCAATACCTGGCACAAAGGCTGCAATGTTGACGAGGCCAGGGAGCACCACAGTCCGGTGGCTCGTCTGGGCATCAATGTTGCTGATCTCCAAATCGAAATGTCTAGCAATTGCCTCGATCAGGATCTTGGCATTCTTGACGTTAGTCACCAAGGGAGTTTGGTAGTCGACAGCCATTCTTCTGGTCTGATAACCCTTGCTCATATAGTTGGCTGGACGTCTGTAACGATTGCTGGAAGGAAGATTGATGTAGAGATCAATCATGTTGTTAGCCAAATGCTGAGTCAAAGAGAACTCCGATTTCTGGTCGTCGTCACCCTCCCCAAGAATCTCAAGGTATTGGACGGGGACATCGTGCTCCTGCAAGAAATCCGCAGTACCAGCAGTGGCAAAGAGCTTGTAGCCCATGCGCTGCAGCTTAAGGACTGAGGGCAGCATTTCTTTCTTATCCTTGTACGAACCAATAGACAACAAGATGTTCCGATTAGGCAACTTGAAGCCGGTCGAAATCAAGGCTTTGATATAAGCCTCGTACTTGTCGACGCCGAAGCAAGCAACTTCACCGGTTGAAGCCATCTCAACACCAAGAACGGGGTCAGCTCCGGATAGTCGGGAGAAACTGAACTGCGGCACTTTCACACCTACACAGTTTGACGGAAGCTCGGTGGGAGGATACTCGGTGAATGGAATCCCCATGATTGCCTTGGTAGCCATTTCGATGAGATCAATACCCATAACCTTCGAGACAAATGGAAAAGATCTCGAAGCGCGGACGTTGCATTCGATGACCTTGATATCATTGTCCTTGGCGATGAATTGGATGTTGAAAGGGCCCGTCACATTCAATGCATCACCGATCTTCCGAGTAGCCTCCTCAATTCGCTGAATGGTAGTGGGTTCGAGATCTTGAGGTGGCAGGATCAACGTAGCATCTCCAGAATGAACACCAGCATTCTCAACATGTTCGGAGATGAAGTGCCCAACCATCTTCCCGTCTTTTGCAACAGCGTCCATCTCAATTTCCTTGGCGTTCTCAATATATTTCGTAATGACGACTGGGTGCTCGCGAGAAACTTCGGCTGCCTGTGCAAGATACGCCTCAAGATCGGCTTCGGAGTAAACTGTGTTCATTGCTGCTCCCGAAAGAACATACGACGGCCGCACCAAGACGGGGTATGACACTTTCTTGCAGAAGACCTTTGCTTCATCAAAGCTGGTCAATTCCTTCCAAGTGGGCTGATCAACCCCGATTCTATCCAACATACGTGAGAATTTGTAACGATTCTCGGCTGTATCAATCATTTCAGGAGATGTTCCCAGGACCTTGACATTGAGACGATGCAGAGGGAGAGCAATGTTGTTCGGAGTTTGACCACCCATAGCGATGAGCACACCACTTGAGGTCTCCATCTGGTAAATATCAAGGACAGTTTCCAAGTTGATATTCTCAAAGTAAAGACGATCGGCTTCGTCGTAATCGGTGCTGACAGTCTCCGGATTGTAGTTAACCATAACCGTCTTGAAGCCAGATTCGCGAAGAGTTCGGATTGCTCGAACGGAGCACCAGTCGAACTCGACTGAACTCCCGATTCTGTACTATAGGTTCTCGAAGTCAGTATTTCCTAAAGAGGTGGAATGTACAAGTCATGGCAATGTCTCAAAAGTACTTCTGGGACACTCGAAATAGAATTTAGAACTGCGAGAATGGGAGGACTTACGACACCCGATCCCAAGACCATAATCTAAAGAATGAGTTAGCGATATATCGAGAAGGCCTGCAGCAAGAACCAATGAGATTGCCGAGGCAGCGAGCCCATCCGGAAGGCAAGTCCTTCCAGCGGGCAGGCGCATCCTGTCGGAGAAGAAAAACATTGACTTACGCCGTGATCATTAAAAGCAACATCATTCTCTGAGCCATTGTATGTCAGGTACTAGGTAGCGGGAAAGTTAGCAATTGCTCGATTAAGGTTGTTCCGGGAGAATTGAGATATTGTCTTGGGAGAAGATCATGAGACAGTCAAAACTGGGAGAAGGGTTCTCACAAGATAGTTCGTAAAGGCTGGAAACTCAGCAGCGACAGTATCAATCTGCTTAACAACCGGTACAATCCCAGCTTCGACTCTCATTCTCCTGACTGCCAGCTCATTCGAGCTCCAGAATTTGGCAAGTTGGCGATCGCAGAAGCCAAGCTGCTTGGCTTGGCGGAGCATGCTTGTGGTAATGGTGCCTGCATTGAATGTGGTCATCAACTTGCCAAAATCGCTGAGCCCCTTGAGCTTGCTCAGGAACCATTTGTCAATCTTGGTCATCTCCCAAATCTTATCGACAGAGTAACCAGAGTGCATGGCGTTTGCGATGGCAAAGAGGCGTTGATCAGAAGGAGTTTGTAACTCGTCGTCAATAGACATGAGCGCTTTTGTATCGTTGAAGCCAAGGTTATGGAAGTCAATTGCTCGAATCGCTTTCTGGATGGCTTCTTCAAACGTTCTTCCAATGCTCATGACTTCACCAACACTCTTCATTGATGATCCGAGCTGGGTAGAGACACGGGTGAACTTTTTCAAGTCCCATCTGGGCATCTTCACGACAACATAATCCAGCGAGGGCTCGAAGCAGGCGCAAGTGACCTTGGTAACGGAGTTGGAAATCTTATTCAGAGGAATGCCCAAACCAAGCTTAGCAGCGATGAAGGCCAACGGGTAGCCGGTCGCTTTCGAAGCCAGTGCTGAAGATCTGGATAATCGAGCATTGACTTCGATAATGCAGTACTCTCTGGAGAACGGATTCAGTGCATACTGAATATTGCATTCTCCGACAACTCCGAGATGCCGGATCACGTTGACTGCAGTCGTTCGAAGCATATTGTAATCCTCGTCTGACAGGGTCTGTGATGGCGCAACAACAATCGAGTCTCCAGTGTGGATTCCCAGGGGATCGAAGTTCTCCATGTTGCAAACAGTGATGCAATTGTCTCGAGCATCTCGAACAACTTCGTACTCAATTTCTTTCCAGCCTTTCATACTTCGTTCAATCAAAACTTGCGGGCTTGCAGCAAATGCCTTGTTGCAAAGGGCAAGCAATTCCCGCTCATTATCTGCAAACCCGCTGCCAAGCCCACCCAAGGCATATGCAGCTCGAACGATGACTGGGAATCCAATTCCTTTCACGACTCGCATCGCCTCCTCAACGGTGCTTGCTGACGCAGACTTCGCACATTTCTCACCGATCGATTCCATGCTTCGTGCAAACAGTTCTCGGTCTTCGGTCGTGATGATTGTGTCAATTGGAGTTCCCAGAACTTTCACTCCAAGCTCTTCAAATTCATCCTTCAACTGGATGCCAACCTGTAAAGCGGTCTGACCTCCGAACGTAACGTATATCGCATCAGGTCGCTCATGGACAATGACCTTCCGCACAAAGTCCGAAGTAACGGGCAGGAAATAAACCTTATCAGCCAATCCCTTCGAAGTCTGAATAGTTGCAATGTTGGGATTGATCAAGACGGTGTAGATTCCTTCCTCCTTGAGAGCTTTGATAGCTTGACTGCCGGAGTAATCAAATTCTCCTGCTTGACCAATACTCAAACCCCCACTGCCCAATACGAGAACTTTCTTGACATCAACTCTTGGATGTAGTCTGTCGTTCTCCTCGGCATCTCCTCCAGGGAAATGAACAGGTGCCGAAAGGAGCTGCCGATCCTTGATGGCATCAACAATGGTTTTGATGAATACGTCAAACAAGAATTCTGTGTCCCGTGGTCCCGGAGTGCTCTCTGGGTGGAATTGAACACTAAAGTATGGTTTGCTCAAGTGACGAATACCTTCGTTACTGCCGTCGTTGGCATTGACAAATAGTTCCGTCCACTCGGCGGGTAGAGTAGCTGCATCCACCGCGAAACCGTGATTTTGAGATGTGATGTGACATTTTCCAGTCAGCATATTCGTGCAAGGAATGTTGTGTCCGCGATTACCGAACTTCATCTTAAGAGTGCTTGCACCAGCAGCTCGAGCCAGCAATTGATGTCCCAAACAGATGCCAAAAATCGGTGTCCTGTTCTCTGCCATGGCGGATGCAATATGCTTCACGGTCTTCTCCATCATGGCAGGATCACCAGGGCCATTGGAGATGAAGAGGCCATCGTAGTCCTTACCAGCAAGGGCTGGGAAATCGTAGTCCCACGGACAGACCATGACCTCCACGCCTCTCTTGAGCAGACACCGCAATTGATTATACTTCAAACCAACGTCCAAGCACAACACACGTATGGGTCTTCCAGAGGGGTGCTTCGGGGTGTTTAAAGGACTTGGGGAATACAACTTCGGTTTTCGTATCGAAACTAGGTGAAGATGTCAGCCCTTTATCGTGGGCTGGGATTGAGCAAGGACTCACCATCTGCCACGAGGTTTTGTGCATTTGGATTGACCCAATCGATCGTCTCAAAAGCAGATCTCCAATTTTCCGAGGAGGTTACTGCCGAGGTACCGCTGGGAAGACCGTTGGTGTATCCATTCGAGAGACTTGAATTTTGCACCAGCATTCGTCCTAGCATGCTTCCTTCCTGTCTGATCCTCTTCGTCAGGGCTCGAGTGTCTACACCATATATTGCTGGAACTCCCTGTTCCTTCAGCCATGTGCCCAGTGATGATGTAGCGAGAAAGTGAGAGTAGTCTTCGCCGGAGTAGGATGCAGTAATGAGACCGGCAATGTGTATTTGTGACGCTTCAAAATGTGCAGGCAGATCCTTGAGGAGGTCGTCCATTGTCTCTCGTGAGGGCACGCCATAGTTTCCCACGAGGGGAAAAGTGATGACCAGAATTTGTCCCCGATATGAGGGGTCGGTTATGGACTCGGGGTATCCGACCATGCCAGTCTGGAAGACCAATTCTCCTGCCACGCTCTTCTTCGCACCGAAGCTATAACCCTGGTAGACAGCGCCATCTTGGAGCTCGAGGGCAATCAGCCCCTCGTCTTGGGCTCCTGCGTCGAGGATTTGGGCTGTGACGGGAGGGAAAATTTCCGCCATTGTTTTTCCCACTCCAGGTTCTTGATCCAATGATCAGAGTTCCCGCAGTGTGTATTCAAAAGACAATGTAAAGGTTGCTTGCGTAGATTCGTGGGGGTTCCGAGGATTCTGTAGTCCGTAGCTGGACGGCCGACTGCCAAATGATTTTTCAGTCTACCAGCTCTCGTGAAAGAGTCAGGATAGAGATCGGCGCTGGCAGGAAAGTGATTGCGGAAGATTAAAGCGAGATGGAGACTAGCCCAAATGACCGAATATATGCTGTTCCAAGAGTAAGTGGGACATTGAGATTGAGAGAGCGAGCGAGCGAGTGTGGGGGGTCGAAATAGAAAGAAGAATATTCGTCAAGTCAGAATCAAAATTTCGACATTGAGAGGATGGAGGGGCTAAGCCTGCGCTAGCCGACCGGGGACAGTGCGGCATCGTTCTGCCGCCAATCACACACGGCAAACACGAAGGCGGTAAACGCACAGTTTTATGCCGGTCCCAGGAACAAGGATTTCATTGAACCAATTTTTCTGGGAACATTTTCGAGCATGTCAACGTCAATGCTTACATTGGCTAGTGATCGGGGCTTCTAGTAAGGCAGGGCATGTCTCGACACCTTTTCAGTGCAATTGCACTGTATAGCCATGGAGAACTCGAAACAACCGACCTTTTTTTTTTTCAGAGGCAGCCTTGCAGATCCATCGCTTAGCCTTGCCTCTAAAATCGGGAAAATGTAAGCGACCCCTCATCACTCCCCTGCGGGGGTCGATTAGGTATATCAACCAGGGGCTGTGGTGTTAACGACTTGTAATTGGCTACTTAGGCTCTTCAAACACCTTAAATTAGATTTTTAATATAGGTATAAGCTAGTATAATATAAAGGCTTGTAATATTATCACGTGCTTTTTAGCCAGGCCCCTAATTGATATCCGAGGAGGAGTCATTTTGTATTTTCCCGATTTGTAAGGCGAATTTCATTCACTATTGAGTGAGTTTTAAAATACTTACACTTTATATAAAAGTATTGCCCTTTCTCAAAAAGTTTTAAAGCTAATTATTTCATTCCAGAGAAATCATTTTAGACTACAATTTGATAAAGATTAACTCTGCTACATATTCTTCTTCTAAGATAAGGTTTACCTAGACGAGATATTCCCCTTATAGCCCGCAGAATAGACGACGGTTCTTTTGAAAGGATTAGATTTATTTGTGTTGGTAGGGGGTAAAACAATTCAACTATTGAGGACCTAAATTGGAACACTATAGTTGCGCAGACAGTGGTCTTAAAGAAGCTACTATAGCACAAACCGACTTCTATTATCGAAGAATCCTCTCAGCTTACTATTAAATCATATACAACTCAATAGACAAAGCAGTATGTGAAGGACTAAGTATTTAACAATGCCTGATCTCGGAGTGCTTGGGCCGGTCGGTCAGCAGCAAGTCATTCAAGCAGAGACCCATCGAGCGTTGACGGCTTGTTATTCTCCCCGGTAGTGCTGGGCACCAGTAAGATTGTTGTCAGTAGGCTCAACAACGAAGGGAGAAAAGCCGTATTATTGATTAGTAGACGTGATAAACCATTATGTGATTCAATCATAAAGATGGAAATTGGAAAGAGTGACCGGCATTGATGAGTTGAAGAGAGAGAAGAGTGAGAAAGAAACTGATCATACCACATCAAGAGGTCGCCGAGCCAGATTTGTACATACTTTATGTAATAAAAACCTGTTATAATAACTATGAGGACATGTGGTCAGCGTAAGCTTCCCGCAGCCATTGACTCTTACTATTTCCTGATTCCTTTATCTGAGCCACCGTCCTGTCGTAATTATCCCCCATAATAAGTCTCTCAATCCGCTGCTCCAAGTATGCACTCTGTTTCCGTGCCAATGTCGGATTCCTTAGCCCAAACTGAGTGTGAGCGAGAGGCCAAGCAAGATGCACGAAAAATTGGCCCAATCTATTCTCTCTTAGTTTCGACAATGGCCCGAGAGTCCGCGCATACATTTTGATGATCGCCATGCCCTGTTCTTTAGTCAAAGTTTTCTGGAGATCGGCAACGTGTTCGCCATGAAGGATATAATCCGCCATGTAGACGCGCAATGTGAGCATCGGGAGATTGAGTAGCCCACTCACGTGCTCAATAGTTTGAAGCCAGTCTTGGTAAGCGGTTTCATGAGGACGAAGGTAGTCGTCACAAAACGGCGGGAAGACAATATCCATAGATCTTAGCAGTGGAAGTGCTTTGGGAGGGATAAAATCCGTTAAGAATATTGATATCCCAAGACGGGCGGGGGTGCTTTCAGCAGGAGATGTGCATCCGCCTGGAGGGACAATAATAAACCGATTTTGGGCGAAAAAGACCGCTTGCGCATCTTCTCGCAATTGCTTGCATATGAGAAATAGAGAGGCAGGTGGAGACCAGCAGCGGCATTTTGATGAGAATGCAGCGTGGTAGCGGCGGCAGAAGCAACCCACATGCCAGGGTTCGGCTTGCCAGCAATATCGAAACTGGCAAGTCCGATGAAAGTCAACAGGGCAGTCCAGGTAGCCTCCAAATGACCCACCACATCCCCTTCTATAGTAATGGAGGTAAAAATTGCTTTCGGGGTCCCATTCCACTTCACAGAGGGGTTTGACGAGAATTGTATATTCTAAGATCTGGAGACGGAGTTCTCGCGGCAAGTCCAAGAACCGGAAGGCGGACTGAGTTTGACTGAGGCTCGAGCAGTGCTGGTATCCCATGGCTTGAGTTGCGACCTCCTGAGCCAAATCTCGTAGAAGAGGGTCAGGCTGTCCGCTCAGGCGGATGCTACAGTCTTTAAGCGTTGGAGTGCTACGGAAGGGCTCCACTAGACACTTTGCAGTTTCCAGCCTATCCACATCGCAGACAAAATATATGCGGAGATGGAAAGGTTTAATCCGAGCTAAGATATAACAGGCCGTGTTCACTGACAATCTCGGCGAGATACCTTGCTCATCCGCATTACCACCAACTACAACAACAACATCGATAAACTGGGATACAACAGTAACCGCCCCACTACAGGCAACGGCAACTGGCTGTAACGATGTTGAGGAGTGCGATGAGAATGAGAACAATGATAGGCCATCGTAAGCACAACAATTTCCCCTAGTGTAGTTGTTTTACTACTAATCCGTTACCTTTTATGGCTGTACGACTGCTGATGACTGCAACGCGCCCTGCCGTGCTCAATTTGCCAATAGCTCGGCAGCTCTCCAGTACGGCTACGCGTCTACGTGCGTAGATCAAGCCTTTTGTACCTGTAGCGTCGAGGCCATCGAGGTCGTCGGCGAGATCCTCATCGAAATTGGCCAAGTCGTCTGCGCCGTTTGGAACTCGGCCATCCCCGCTGCCTTAGGATTACTTCAATTTGTGGTCCCTTATAGAGGCGAGATAGCGGAGGGAGCATGGAGGGCGAATTCTTTGAGGTTGCTGACCAGGTGCTCAAGAAGGGCTCTAAGGATTGCTTTGCTGCATGTAGCGAGAATGCGAATGGACAGAAGTTTACTGCGGTCAATCCTCTGGATACGACGTGGGCAGGGATATTTGCTTGCGATGACGAGTCGGTACCGCCCGCGACGACTGCGTCGTCTTGATATTAGATTGTGAGAATGTTCTTAGATAGAGTAGTAGCACGTTGCGGATTGGGGAAAGATTGTGTGCCTCTTCTGTTCTCGGCATCATGTATTGTATCCGCACTCGATCATCAATTTCCCTCTTTGTCGTCCAACAAAATGTTTCACACCTCTCTTCGCGGCTCGATCGGCCATCAAACTGACTTCAATGCCTGCATGTCCAGGAACCCACAGTATCTCGACCCCAACTTTGAGCAAGCTCAATTTTTCCGCGGCAAGTATGCCTGGTCCAACCCGCTGACCCCATTAGGGAATCTCCTCGGCCCAGATAAGGTCTTTTTAAAGCCAGTAAAGCATCTCAAGGCATAAACACAATCAGAGTGAATCCAAATGCTGGCCGGCCTCCGTGTCGCATCCTTATTATGGCAACGTTCGCAAGCGAACTCGAGTGCTTTTGCAATAGCAAAAAAACTCCAGTGGATCGGTTGTCCAAGACTCAACAACACTCCAAGAGCGTTCATTCCACACACCCATGGACGAGCAATAAACAACACCTATTCCACAAGAAGCATTATCGTGGAAACGGGAACCGTCAGTCCGGTACACTTCTCGCAGCCTTCGCAAAGTGGTAGGTAGGTTTTGCTTCCAGAAATTTTTGCTCTGTAATCTGTGGGCTATCCGAACATGAGATGGTCGAACCATACCTAGCTGTGGGTATTAAAGATTGAGCGAGCTACACTTGTTTGATTTTTATGAGTTTATACTTTAGTAAACATGTAAGCGGGAGAAAAGAGAGTTTTGGACTGGCGGTAGTGGTAGTCTGTATCCGTGGTGGGAAGTTCGCCATCCAGTCCAGAAGGGAATTGAGGTGTTGCCACGCGTCAGCTTATCATGTGGTACTCTACCAGCTCTGCACACTGCACCTGATGGTCGTTCGGTGGTTCTCACCTGATAATCTCGCCTGAGGAGCCTTAGGTGAGGGATAGCGATACGCAGGTCCCCCCCCCCCCCCCCCCCCAATATTCACGTACCACCCACCAAAATGCCACCCAGACTACAGGAGAATGGATGTTACCCCTTATCTTAAAGTGACGTAGGCTGCGCAGCAGTTTGGGGCTCCGTACAACCGTTTAATGGCTCGTCGACGTGGTCATCCACCTAGATGATGGCATCATGTCCAAAATATGTTTACATGATGTGAAGGGGTTTCGCGAAGAATGATATCTTTGAATTTTTCACGTATCGCTATCCACCGCCTAATAGGTTCCTTAGGCGAAAATACCACCGACCGCCCATACATTTTCCCTTCAATCTTGGCTTCCCAGTAGCCTTGCAGCCTTGGCAAGTTGGCCAAATGTGCTCTCAGGGGTGCTTTCCGCTTTTTCCTTCAAATGCTTGCCTCAGCGTGAGTAAAGGCATTAGTTTACTGCCGCTAACATAATGCCATTCTCCCGCTCTTCAATTGATTTAATGCGGCATCCTCAGTCTTCTGACATCGCCCCCTTTATCTTGCGGTGAGCTGTGGGCTGCGGTGAGGCGTGGGAAGCTGAGCTCCCAGCACTCTGATTGGCCAGCTCGAATTTTGATCGGCTGCAGCTGCACTCCCCATGCTCTGAATCGTGATGGCTGCATCCCCAATGCCGCCTTGAGGTCACCCACTTCTGCATCATGTGGCCATTGGCAAGATAAGAGCGCGCCCGCCCTCCTCTTTGGGCCATTTATGAGGGTATTCCCATTCCCACCCGGTGCGGCGGTGAGGAGGGGCGACAGGATCGACACGCCGCCCGAGGATGAGCCATAATAATAATTTGCGGTAAACAAATCCTCCGACTCCCTCACTCACGTACCGCTCGCCTGGTTTCCCTTGCTCTGCCTCCATGTCTCAACCTGATCCTTATATCTGCAGCGTTCCCGGCAATTGATATCTGCAACGGCCTGAAGGCGCCGCTCCTCCCCTGCAGCAATGTTGTCTTCCTTGCTTCGCCCCAAGAAGGCGCGCCGACGCGTCGAAGAACACTCGCCCTTCTCTTCGCCCTACGTCGAACGCAGACATGCCACTGCAGACTTCACCGAGGACGATGGCGAGGACGAGAATACCGAGGACGAAGAAGATCAAGACGAAGAAGAAAGGGACGACGAGGAAGTGATCGAGGAGGAAGATGGAGATGAAGATACGCCTCTGCTGCCGATCTTCTCTGCAGCCCATCTGGGTTGGTCCTTCCATCTTGTAGTGTGCCCCTACTAATACAGAACAGATTCTCTACCTGTGTACAACCTCACACATGCAATTCGACTGATCGTCCTCCCACGAACCGAAACCACCTTGACCTGGGACCAGCTTCGATCGCCCCAAGTCTCCCAATTCCTCGTCAAGCCGATGCAGCAGCAGATTCGAACCTCCCATTTCTCTCGCGCCACCTTGTATGCTTTGATGGCAAATTGTCTACAATTCGAGAAGGAAGGTCAAGCAAATCCAGGAAACGCTGGCAACAGCCGTACAAGGGCTCTGGTCTGCGAACTGCTGGCAATCAAGCTACTGAAGGAATACAATACTCGGGAGTTAATTGATGCTCTCTCCTACGACTTCTTCCCTCTTCAAGGAATCGCTCCACCCGAATCAACGGTAGCAGGGCAGAATTGGGATCAGAGGAGTCGTCCTCGACCGGCTGCGGCTCGAATATCGACTCTTGAGGTGGCAATCAGAGCTTCTGCGAAACGATTCCTGGCACACCCTCTTGTTGTCCAGCAACTCGAGGCCATCTGGGCGGGAACCATTGTTTTCCACTCGGCTGCAGACAATCTTCACAGACAGCCGCCCCCAACGCCACTAAGTCGAGAGTCCACAAAACCAGTCGAGACCTCGCAACGTTTGCTGGTCCCCGGCCAAAATGTCGGATATGGCACAGCTTCACCACGACCAGTTGGATCGCCAAACAAGCAGACACGGCCACAACCTGTTCACTCCCGGAGGACTGTGACTCTGTATGATCCTAGAGATGCTTCCCTGTTCAAGCTTTCGAGGCTGAGAGTACCGCGGTACCGACAATTCTTTTCGACTTGCTCCTTAGCTATTCTACTCGTGTTGTTTGTTGCCGTGCTCGCTCAAAGGTCCATGGACATTACGCCTCTTGAAGTCATCTTTTGGCTTTGGAGTGCTGGATTCATGCTCGACGAGATTGTCGGTTTCAATGAGCAGGGCTTCAGCTTGTATATTATGAGCTTCTGGAATATTTTCGACCTAGGAATCCTCCTTTTACTGGTCATTTACTACTGTATGCGTTTATATGGGATCTTCCTGGTCGATTTTAACAGATATGGATGGAATAGTATGGCATACGACGTTCTGGCTACCAACGCAATTCTCCTCTTCCCACGACTCTTCAGTGTGCTGGATCACTATCGATACTTCTCGCAACTGTTAATTGCTTTCCGACTAATGGCTATTGACCTTGTTGCAATCTCTCTGTTGGTGCTCATCGCATGCAGTGGCTTCTTCGTTGCTTTCACGTTATCATTCGGGGAGAATGAATATGATGCAGCTGGAGTCGCATACAAAATCTTCCAGATATTGATGGGCTTTACACCTGCCGCCTGGGAAGCTTGGCCCACATACAATATTCTCGGCAAGGCCATCTTGGTTCTTTTTCTATTCATCTGTCACTTCTTGGTTGTGACGATTCTGATCACGGTACTGACGAACTCCTTCCTGGCGATTGCTTCCAACGCTGAGCAGGAGCATCAATTCGTCTTTGCTGTGAACACAATCAGTATGGTCAAGAATGATGCCCTCTTCTCATATGTGGCACCCAGTAATATCTTCGCATGGGTCTTGACGCCTCTGAGATTTCTTATACCGTTTCGACTGTTTATCAAAGTAAATCGAACTGTTATCAAGGTTACTCACTTCCCACTTCTCTTTGGCATCTATGCCTACGAGAGAGTGTTTCTCGCACGGTCCGTATTTGCACCCACGGACTTGGTGGAGAACGCTGGGCGCGGCCGGTCGAGAGTTGTATCATTCCATGATATGAAATTCAGTCTGTTCAGTCCTAGCATCCGCATGAGACAGGAATCGGTCAGTGGCTTTCAGAAAGACAGGGCTCTGGAAGAGGTCTTCAGACTTGCTCCAAGGCCAAATACCATCAGAACCACACGGAAGAATCTAGACCGCAGGCAAACTCACAATGTTGTGAGCAATTGGATGGACCACCAAAGCGGGGTTGCAAGTTCTCCTCAGGAACAGGACCGCTCTATTGTGGATCGACTCGAGACAAGACGCCAAGCTAGGAAGGCTTCAATGAGACAACGGGGCATATCTGGTACTAGGTCAGCAGCAAGTGACCCGGCCGAGTTCATGACCAAGGGTGGTTTTGATGATACACTTGAGCCGGATCAGGACGATGTAATAGGCCATACAGATGCCGATGGAGATGATGAGCTGGCTACTTATGACGATCATGATGACGATGAAGGTGTCACTCTAGAAAAACGCACAGGGACAAGCCGAAGTCGAGCGAGCAACTCGGGGAGCGACAACGAAGAGAGTTACTTCCGCACCCCAACAGGAGTCAAAGTAAACGCCCCCAAACTCTCCTCATCCTCCTCATCCAAAAAACACCATGCTTCAGGATCCGCCCCAACCACAAAATCCCCCCCTCGCCGCCGGGCGCACCATCGAAATCAGTCCACAAATACCATCCTCTATAAGCCCGTGACAGAACGGCAATCCTCCGCCTCGCCACCCAAGTCTCGGCCCCTATCAATGAAACATCACTCTACCGCTAATACAGGCACGCACACCCCCGAAAAGGCGGGAAAACTCTCCATCCCCGGCCACAGGACCCCCAAATCCTCTATTTACACGAAGACTCAAACCAAACCTCGCCCAATAATGCCAAATACGCGGCACTTCCAATCTGTGCCCAACTTCGACCTCGACTCTCAACTCAAAGGGGCCCGAACTCGGCCAATTCGCCGCCGAAGATCAAGTCTCGACATGGGCATATCCGAACTAGGCCTCGATACTAACCCAACAGGCATGCTAGGCGCGGTACCAAGCTCCTTCGCAACGCAGATGGCGCTCGCCACAGGTGGTCTAAAGGGCTTTGGGGGTAGGGATGGAGCTGGGAAAGGAGGGGATGCTGAAGATAGCGGGATGATGGGACGGCTGATGCTGGCCAGGATGAAGACTCTTGAAGAGGGCTTTGCGGAGGTGGTTAAAGAGTTTCGAGGGATGGGACTCAGGACGGCGGGTAACTCGAGCGCGGAGTTGGATGAGGGGTTGAAGGGAAAGGGGAGGGAAAAAGATAGAGTAGCAAGGAAGAGGAGGGGCTTGCCGAGGACTAAGAGCGAAGTTAATGTTGCCAAGGTGGGACTCGGTTTGGAGGATGAAGGCACAGAAGGGAAGGGGAAAGAGAACCTGGACCTGCATGGAGGTGGGAGCAAAGATACCCCAGAGAATGAGAACATTGTGCGGTACAATATGCGGCAGGGGAGTTCGCTGTAGATTGGTGCGGCCCATCTCTCGCATTTCTGGAGTTAGCTGGTGTTTAGGCGTTGGGTCTTTTGCATTATGTAGCTGGATAATTTTGCGAGCATTCCTTTCTTCAACCCTGCCATTCCTGTTTTTGGTCGTGCGAGATGACAGGTATACCAAGTCACTATTTCCACCTCACCAACACCTTCTTTACAAGGACGTCGATTGACAGCTATCATCAGGCGGGCGGGATGCCATCTCTAAACGAAATATGCTACGAGCTTGCTTAGTATAGGGGGGGGGCTGCTTATAGTAAAGCTACGCGGATACTATTGAGGCCTCAAATATATGTTTTAAGAACTTGCCAATCTATGGGGCCGATTCAAAAACTACGGACGCCTCGTACACACACGCAGCATGCCCACAATGATGAAAAGCAGCTTCCGTCGTCAATGTCTTCCCTACCCTTTTCACAATCATCATCTTAGTAGGCACGTATATTCTATTATATCTCAATCTTGAGCATTAGTAACGTGTTCCTATAGGCATTCAAATTACGAACCTTCACACGGCCACACGCCCCGACTAGAAGCGCATCGCATAAATGCTTCATTGCTAATTAGAGCAATCTATTTTTAACGAACCTGAACTATCGATTTAGCTTCTTCTGTCTTTCAACTTCCGGCCTTTTGTACTGAATCTTGGACGGATTGCTCATAGTTTGAAGCTTGCATATCATATTAGGAATTCGAATTACATGCGCGAACTTGCTTGTCTCTGTGTTACAGGAGAAGCACCGAGATATCCTTCCTCATTACAACACCCCAACTAACTTTCACTCTCATTGCTCAAATTAACATCAATGCTGTCGCTTGACGCCGACTTTCGTGGTTTCCAGCGCTTTGCATTCTTTGGAGGTGGCACAGCCGGGATCTCCTTTGCTCGTATCTCTCGTCTCCGCTCATATTTCAACCCGTTCAACCCTGCTTCTTGCATTTCATTAAATTCCTCAATCTCTCGTTCCTTTTGCTTCCGCCGTTCCTTTTCCTTTCTAGTCAAATTCCCGATTCTGTTTGATTCCTCAGAGACTAGCGATTGTCCATAACTTGCTACATCCGCTTCTGCATAAGCATCTAGCAATGTACACCTTTTGCTGTATGATTCTTTGACCTGCTCGAACTTTCGTCGTGCCTGATGAAGTATGTGTGGATCGTGCCCCCTGTAGCTATTCACGGGCTTGTAGCCCTTAGCTGTCACCGCATCCCTCCACGCCTTGTTATAGAGGTCTTTTGTAATTGTAGCGCCGTGTTTGATCAGAAATTCCATAAGGCTACCGTCTCGACGCACCCAAGCTTGGGTTGTAAGGTCTCCTTTTGTAGACTTGGAACCTTGAATGTCCGCACCGCCTTCGAGCAGCGCCTTTGCAAAGTCGTGATCAACACTGCGATGTTTCCATAATGACTTGCTTCTAGGACAGAGAAGCATCGATAGAGGAGTTTCCCCATCCTCACCAATGGCGTTCACATCTGCCCCGTAGTCGAGTAGCAAAGGAACGAGAGGGTAGAATCGTGAGTTTCCAAAATCTACATCGATTGATGACTCTAGACTCTTCGAATTGCTCGTCACCCTCGCTATTAGAACTCGATGCAAAGGAGTTCGTTTTTTGTTATCCCTTGAATTGACGTCCGCGCCGTGTTCGAGCAGCAGCGAAGCAATGGCGCTGTAACCCTGACGGGCGGCAATGTGAAGTGGAGTGCCGAACAGATGCCTAGTGTTTATTCTTAACGTTTCTGCTTCCCTCAACAGACAGGTAGCGCTTGCGACTGCTCCATGTAGAGCGGCCGTATGGAGAAGCTGCCATTCCCATCCGTCTCCCGTGTCAGTCGCACCAGATGCGCCAGCCTTGAGAAGTGTGGCAATGGTTGGTGTAGAGTTGAATGCGACGGCAAAGTGTAATGGCGTATAGATCACATTATAATCATCCCATCTCTGGAGGTCGTCGGCCCAAATAGAGACAGGGGCTCGCGCGTCAAAATCCGCCCCGCTGTCTATTAGCAGTTGTACGATGTCTGCTCGGCGACCCCGGGCTGCAATATGCAGTGGCGTGATCTCACCGTCATTCTCGACGCTTTTGCTCTTCGCATTTAAGTCAGCGCCTGCCTCGATAAGAAGCTTGATTATAGCGATGTCAAACTCGATCTTCTGCGTTGCCATGTAGCAAGCCACATGAAGAGGTGTTTCATCATAGAAACCGTAACTACGCTTCGTTGTACCGGCCTTAGCATCGACCCAAGCATCAGATTCGAGCAAAATGCGAACACATTCCGAGCTATCATAATAACAAGCATGGTGCAATGCAGTATACCCCGACTTCGATTTTGCATTGACAGGAGCTCCTGCTTTCACGAGTACCTCAAGGACGTCTGGCAGTCCCCACCCGGCGGCATTATGAAGAGCTGTCAAGCCATCGATGTCGCTGAGATCAAATCTTGCATTAGCGTTGACTAGGACCCTGACAGGACCAACTGCAACCCCTGATGCGAGATGCAGCGGAGTTTCTCCAATCTTATTTTTGGCGTTGAGTTTGGCAAGTGATGTCAAGAGTACAGATATTGCTTCGGAATGTCCAGACCTCGCCGCCTTATGCAAAGCTGATTCGTCATCTTCCTTTGCCTTGTAGTTGGGGTCACCGCCGGCATCTATCAGTTGTTGGATACGGTCAACGTTGCCCTGACCGGCGACAATGAGAAGGCTCTTTCCATGTTCTCGTCGGTCGTCCCTACTGACCCTGAGGGCTGCAAACAACCTTGTGCCTTGGTGACGTAGTCCTCTCCCGAAAGGCTTTGGCTTTGCTGGGGCAATCTCATGAGACTCCTCAATAGGAGGAAGTTGGTCTTGTTGGGGGTCTGTAGTATGGATAGCGTCCCCTGCGAGCATGAGGCTGTCCTGGCTGGATGTATTCCGCCTCAATTTCCTCATCATAGCTCGAAAGTGATCGACGTAAGGGCCAGACCGTACGACAGAGTCGTCAAAGTCAAACTCGGTGCAGGCGTCTTCACCTTGATGCAGGTTGCCTTGTCTACAGGTGCTCGCGTCATCTTGAGCACGTTTGATAATTTTAACACTATTCGCAGCTTGAAGGAACGATGCAGCTTTCTCGGGTTTCGTTCTATTTAGAAAACCACAACGTCAGTTATTGGCCCGTCCATATATTCGTAGACCATTGTTTCCATGGGGTTTACTAACAATTGGATGACGTGTAAGTGAAGACTAAGGCTGTTGATCTGGCTGTCCAATTTACGGATATGCTCGTTGATCGTATCCTCATTCCAAAGATAGCGAACCCTACCTCTGGGTCCAGGCCGTGAATGCTCCTGCTTGACACTGGAAATGTGCATATTAAGGCCGTCCACGACGATGGTATAAAACTTCAGTGAGCTCCTCAGGCTATCCTCGGAATCATTTGCAAGTCGAAGCCGGGATGGGTCATCAAGCCATCGCGAGAGGGAGGAGACTGAGGATCCAACAAGATCGAGTTTAGAAATTAGGAAATTGATGTTTTGTTCCACTGAGGCATACTTGTCGCGTAAATCGTGAAGATCTTTCGCAGTTGAAGTGACTTTCATCGCAAGGGTGCAGCAGGCGCTGGCGAGCCCAACCACGGACGCTGGATCCATGATTTGGGAAGGCGCATCGAATCATCAGAGAAGCGGGATGAAGCGGGACTAACGTAGCAGCAAATTCAAAGAGCTTGTAAATTGCGTTTAAAGCGCGGCTACAAAGATCAAACAAGTTGAAAGAGTCGACCGATAGCCTGATGGTGATGCTGTTGGGTTTCGAGCTGAGCTGCGGGCTGCTGACTACTACGGTCTGAAAGCGCCACAATCCTGTAACGCCTATTTTTGGATGCATTAATAGCCGGTGCTCCTCCCACGCGCTTCGCTTGTGGTCGGGATAAGCAAGTGTCTCGTTCAAGCAAGTGTCCCAGCGAGATTTTTGGTAAGGAAAACCATAGATTTTCGACTTAGAAATCGTTTTAAAATAAGAATAACTTAACCCCCTCCTTAATACCCGGTCTAATAATTTCTAATATATATTTATATATATAAAGAAGTAATTCTAGAAAGTTAAAATAAAGATTTAAGTTATTATATAAGTTTACTTATTAGTTTATAACTAAATTACGAGGATTTTATAAGAGTTTTAAGTGTAAAAGTATAGGCGAAAACGCCTAAATTCGCGAAAAAAAAAATATTTAGTAGGGTTTTCTCATATAAAATCTCGCTGGGACACTTGCTTAAACGAGACACTTGCTTATCCCGACCACAAGCGAAGCGCGTGGGAGGAGCACCAGCTATTAATATCAGGTGATTTCCTCCCCTCCACCCCACTCTACCCCAAGAGCCTATTCAACCTATTCAAATGTGTAAGAGGCTCTAGAGAATTGAAAGTTTGGTAATCGAATTAGAATTACTATAAAACAATATTTAATATTATAACAAAAATGAGAATTTGATAATACGCATAGCCTTTACTTAATAATAATTAGAGCCTCGGATAATAAGCGGTAAGCAGAAACGAAACACCATATGAACAAACGACTTCCCTGGCTACTACTTACTCTAGGAATATAATAGGAACCTGGAAATCGAAAGTACATAAAACAAGTATTAGATCTCAAAGGATATGCAACAAAATATCATAACCATCTAACAAATCAATCTCGGACAAAAAGTGAAGCGAACCCCTTTTTGATATCGCTAAGTATTTGTGACGTCGGAACCCGATCGAGATTCGCGATGTGCAACAGACTCACACCTCGATTCTGAAGTGCTTGGCTCCGCTTGAGGAGACCAATTGGGACTTGGCACCTATAACGACTTCTAGGAAGAATGAAAATCGTGTAAGTCCGAACCGGAAATCCGAGTAGAAACGGGGTTGGCTTCAAGGCTCCCCTATGTAACAAAGTAGTAATGAATGTAACAGAACAGTACTGGAACTCCGACAGCGCGAAACTTGGACACGAGAAAATAATCCGGCGCGATAGCGACTTGCGGTTGACGGATCTTCGGCCCGGAATGCGAAGCCGACAGACATTTCCCTTCGGAGATCTTCCTGCGACCAATATCGAATAGAACGAAAACAAAGCAGAAAGAAAAAACGGAATGCCCTGGTTTCAGCCCATTGCTCTATGACCTACCAGACTTGGCGGTTTAGACTCCGAAACTTGGATCCAACTATACTCCCGTTTCAGGATCTCCTGTTTATAACAACCCTCGGATGCAACAAAAAGTCGCACGGCTCAATAATGAACTTCTCGTACCCGCTATATGAGCAAGGAGAACTCACTCGGATCCGAATCCAGAGTTCAAAGTGTAGACAAGTGTTGTTGATGAAAATCCGGGCGAATGTCCACTATCCTTGTTACGTGTAAGAAAACCTCGTGTGCAAATTTTTGTTCAGTAATAGGAAACGGGAAGGTGAACTGTTTTGAATTAAAATCGTGACTTCCCAACCCGTTTCGGGCGCCCTGATGAGACAATGAGCTTCTGTTTTATGCCATACCGCCGCGATTTGTAACAAAAGGAGGAGATGGTTGGTTGATGGCTTATTACGAGATGCATATTATTGACAGTCTAACACACGCCCCAGCTAATACCAAAATATAGAGCAAAGAATATAATCATTAGTCAACAGGCTCAACTCAATCTTTCATGCTCAATCCCTCCATCCCCTTCTCCACGGTTTCAACAGAGTCCCTGTTCGGCCTCACATTACTGGCAACACTGGGCGCCCCACTACTCGTCCTCTTCTCCCTAATCCTCCTCAACGCCCTCGTCGCTTCACCCTCCAAGTTTTCCCTTTCATTCCCCTTTCCAACCCCGTCTTCACCAACCACCTTCCCAAGCCTAATAACTTCAACGTCACCAGAAATAAATCTCGGCTCCCCTGATATGCCCGCCAGAGGAGTCTTCTCCGTCAGGCCCGGCAGCATCCCGCCACCACCATACCCGCTATCTCGGAACAGCAGCCCTTCTTCGCCATTGGCCGGTGTCCGCATGGCTCCAAAATCAGCGCCTTCGTTATCGTCTTCGTCGCCGTGATATGATTTCTCGGGGGCTGTTTTTGGCCTGGGCGAACTGAGGTCTCCAAGCCCGGCGACGATATAAATAGGCTGCGTCTGGCCGGTTGCCGTCTCGAACATAGGCGGGTGGCGCCAGACGTACTCGGTTTTGGGATGCCCTTCTTTAGTAATGTATTCTTTCTTGCTGGAAAGGATGGGCTCGAGGGTATTCTTCGTCGTTGAGGACTTAGGTGTGTGTGTTGATGTGCGAGCATTTACTCTTGAGTGATTTGTTCCCGACTCACCGCGAGTATACCCGATGATTGGTCCATCTGCACTCTCCTCGACATCGAAATGGGCAAGGGAAGATTGATAGTTGCTTGAGGTGAGGGATTGGGAGCGATTGCGCGAGCGGGTGGACGAAGCCTTGCTATGGAACGCAGCCCCATGATCCCCCATTCCCATTACAGTTTGGACAATTTCCCAATTCCGACTCAGGCTTCCATTCAAGGTTCGTCCAGGTGCCATGTGTTCGGGAATCTCGATGAGACCCTTTCCATCCGCGCTCGGTACGTAATGCTTCGGAGGTAGTATTTCAGTTTCAATCACGGGGAGTATGCGGTGGAAGACGTCGTGAGTGTGGATTTCTCTTGTAATTCTTTCTTCGCGGATCTCGTGGCGGGTAGGTAGAATTTTCTCGTGGATGACGGCTATTGAACCATATTAGCAGCCGACTTGCTAATGCTTTGATTCGCAGAAAGGAAAACTGTTAACGTTGGAGATGGGAGAGGCCAGTCCTCAGGTGGAGATGAGGGAGGCGCTTGTGACCCTGGGCAATGAACATTAAGTGGCGATGGGAAATTTGATGGGCGCCATGAAGAGCGAGACGGTAGAGGCAAGGGACGTGATACATTGGATTGGGGACGCATATTGGAGAAAGCTGGAATTGGGGGAGCATCTGTACCAGGTAAGGTTTTGGTTGTTACATCTCTGTCCACCGTGTTAGATAAATCGACCACGCCTTCAAGACTAGGTGGCTCCCGGGCCCCTTCGACAATCATTCCTTGTTTCTTGGTTGCTGTACCAGAAGGCTGTCCTCGTGTGGCAGATTGATTGTCACTTTGGAAGTCCTGGCGGCTTTGGCTGGGCAAACCAGAGTAGGTTGCCGATCCGCTCCTCGAGTGTGTGCCTCCGCTTGTAACAGAAGTCTGGCTTGCTTCCGACATTGTACGCCTCCGATCCTTCAGAGAAGAGGGATTCGCCGATGACCTTTGTTGACTTGGGATTGGAACTGTAAGCCGGGAGAATGACATTGGAGGGGTTTTTTGGTTGTCTCTTGTCAGTGTTCGTGCCCGTCCTCGAGCAGGGTTGGGAGGTGTTGATGTTCTTGGAACAAACAGTTGGTGGCCAGTCTCCTCAGGTTCTTCGTCTATGGAAGCTGAGGTGGGGAATGGTGACAGTGTCCTGACTCTGTTGTCATGTACGCTATTGGGGGGAGGAAGCCAATCGTCGTTCTGACGTCTGTTAGCGGAATATGCCACCGCAGAAGTCGAGTCGATCCGTGGCGGGTAGACCGACACAGGCCTAGACGCGGACGAATTGATCTGAGATGAACGAGTGGCATTTGCCTTCGTCTGATTTCGAGGAGAATGGATGTCGTCACTTGCAGTGTGCTCCTGGGCTAGAACATCGCTCCTCGCAGAGGCGGCTTGGGAAGCAGGCACTCCCTCTTTATTATGCCAAGCCACTCCCCCCTTCTGTGGTACGTAAACAGATTTCCGGTAGCTGAACTCGGGGGAGTTCAAATCGAATGCTGCAAGGTTGCGATCCGCGACATCTTCTCCGTAGTTTCGAACGCCGGATGCTTTCGCCCGGTCTCTTGACACATCCCGAGAGGGTCTTATACTGGAATGCGCATCCAGCAGATCGACATAGGATTTGCGTGATATATGTGACGCGTTGCGTTGATGCAGGGCGGATGGAGGTGTGAAGGTATTGGGGGTATCTGCCTCTGCAGGCTCGGAAGCTTTCTTCGGCTGGTATGCTCTGATCTCTCGTGGGTTTGGCGCAGAGGATTTGGAAACTGGGGCAGGTACAAGAGGAGGAGGAGGTTCGACAGTTGATTGAATGGAATTTCGTTGTCTCGAGTTGAAGAAGTTGGGAGGTGATTTCATCGAAAACCCGGACCGCGTCCTCCCATGCGTGTTATTATTGTTCTCGAAAGTGTAGCCTCCTCCTGGCTTGCCATTATGGGGAGCAGTTCGCGGTCTTTCAAGTATATCTTGTGGAAATCGAGGGACAGTTGGTGCTACTGCTTTCGTGCCTGCAACTGACTGTCGCCTCGAGGCATCTCTCTTCGAGCGTGATCGCTGAAGCTCGTCCAGGACGTTGGGCCCATTGCCAGCAATGGGGTACGATCCCTTAATTGGCGGATCTAACGCAACAGTAGAGTCGTAGGATCTGCCCTTGACGTTCGGATTGCTGGATGATGTTGAAGAGGGTTTTCCAAAGAGAAGTCTGTTGAGTCGTGACCCCATCGCGGCTTTTTTCAGGGGTGAGACACCCTGCAGTCAGGCCAGCCAGGGTCTGCCGCAGCCGAGAGCGAGAGCGGGGGATCTAAATTTCATGATGGCATGACGATAGCGATAGTTTCTTTGTTTTGATTCCCAACAGTGGTTTCCACGGACGTCGGACCGCATCCGAGGGTCTACGGACTACTGTACGATGTATCCCCTTTCGCCTTGGTTGCGCGATTAGAACTAGGGCAATTTCCCCGGGAGGCTGAATCCCAAACCTCTTCCGGGAGCGTGCTGGGGTCAGTGTTTGCTGGCCGTGTCTATCACGGCAAGTTGAGATTTCCGAGCGGTCTGCGGGGTGGGGGATCCTAGCACACTTCACTTGTTCTGGCTTGGTACTTATTATTAGCCATGACGGGCTACTGAAAAGTGGAGATGGTAGTTGAAAGAACAAATAGGAACATCTAGTGAGAGTCGCGTTGATGTCGGCGAGAAGCCATCCTCACACATGCGCATCCTCTCTGATCCTCGACTGACGTCTCCCGGCTCTAGAGCTCACACTGAGCGTGTCCACCAGCCCTGACCGTTTCCATCTCCCCATGGCATCATTGAGAAGCCGAATTAAAACGAGTCTTTTTTGGGCGCAGTTCCGTACTCAATCAAATCTTGCGTCCGGTTGTGGCGTCGACTGGGCTATTTGGTGGAAAGTGGCCACGGAGAGCTTTACAACCCGCTTCGCATTCGGTTTTGTGAGCAAGTGAGTACAGATCCGCATCTGCTTGTAAAGCCCGAGTTCTTGAGCATCAAGGGAACTCTTGGCCCTTGACTCTGGACGGTCCAGGCCGTGTCCTCCTGTCCCCCTGCTCCGGAAAGGTGCCAGTGAAGAAACCATGATGCAATCACTTCCCCTCACATCATGCAAGTTCAGATGGCCGAAGTGGCAAATTTCAGAATACCATCCCGCAGGATCGATATCTACAGCGGTAACTTCGATTTGCGAGTTGAGATGCGGAAAACCCTTGCCGGACTAATCGATTTAGTTCTGATCTCAATGATTTGTCGCCACCATAGAGGACGCATGTCGCCAGAATCCTCGCGTCGATCATCTCGCACTCTTCAGCTTCCCTGGGCGCGAAGATGAAGTGGTTCTGTAAGAAGATTGGCTTTCATACCCAGTGGCCCTTGCTGAAGATCGGTGCTCGTGCAGCGCTTGTCATGCAAAACATTAGAGATCGCTCTGCTGAAACCAGCCGTTTGGGAGTCGTCGGTGCAATCCTTGGTCTCGACCTGCTCTGCGCCCTCGCTCCAGGCGAAGAAGAAAGCTTTTCGCCTTCTGTGCGAGCGGGCGCGTTGAGGAATGAGCCCAATTCAGACCCGCCGAAAGAGTCCTTGCCTGCTGTACGGAGCTGCCTCCGTGTATGACCTGCTCAGAGTCGAGCCAGCCATCATCAACATTTTCACATGAAGAAGTTCTGTCCCACATTTCAACCTTTCGATTCAACTTTGCACTGCCCCTTTGATATCACCATGTCCTAAATCCTGGGGGCTTCTTCCACGCTTTCGCCTTATGGACCTCCTGCAATTTCAAGGAAACTAACGGCCGAAGTCAGGACATTTCTGTTGTTTACAGGATGCACCAACTCAAGTTAGTGCTCGGCAACTCCTATCAACCAGCCGTCATTGATGATGTAGTCTGCTGCAGCCCACTATCTGTGAGGGGCTATAGACACATACGTAACTTCGCATCGATATTTCTGAACTCTCTATATTATATCATTCAGTCCATCATCGTACATTTTCACTTTTCATATTCAATCCTCAATATCAGTCTCATTTCGGAAAATACAACACATTACTCAAAATGGAAAAGGCAAAGGCAGCAGTCGGTAACTTCCTTTCGAAGGACGGAAAGCACGACACCACTGTCCATGAGGTAATTTCACACGCCTCCTGTCTTCACCACATTTCTAATTATGCCCCAAGACGGTCAATCCTGCAGTTCAGCACGAGAAAATCACCCCAACTCGTCAAGAGAATGTGACCACTGCCGTCGACCGCGAGGTTCACCAAGACCACTACCACACCTCCGTCCAACCCATTCAAGACCGCGAGGTCCTCCCAGAACAACATAGCCACCAAATGGCCGGCGTGGAGCACCGCAACGTCAAGCACGGTAACGACCAACACGTGAAGGACCGTCTGGCAGCCGAGCAGGCGCAATTCAAGAACACCCGCGAAGTCGGTTCCACCCAACACTCAGCAGCAACAAATGCAGGCGTGGCGGGAGAGCACGTCCACCACCACGTGCACGAAAACATCCAGCCTGTCGTGCAAAAGGAGACTATCCAGCCCTCTGTCGTCCACACAACCGTCCCTATTCACGAAGTGCACCAGAACGAGGCCAAGCACCACACTGCTACGCCCCTCCCTGCTGTTACTATGGATGAGTTCAAGCGACAAGGCGGACACCTCTCTGGCCGCGAGGAGCGCACTGATGCTTTCGGCGGCGAGCCACGCTCAGTTGGAGGTACTCTCGGCGGCGCAGGCGCGAAGGGAACTACCTCGTTGACTGAGAATGACACGACCAGAAATGGGCACCACCACAATGAGCACCTCGGAAGCACTGGCATTTCTTCCAGCTCTCGCGATACGACAGGCAAGAAGCCAAGCCTGATGGACAAATTGAACCCGAAGAAAGATGCTGATCGTGATGGAAAGGCTGGCATTATGGACTAGAAGATCATTGGACGTTGGAACTTGTTTACGTACCTGTACAAAAAGACGTATTTCGTGGCGCCACGGCAGAATAAACATTGCCGTAAAGGTTTGTGTCAGTTATATTTCGTGTTCTAAGATGATGTGTGAGCTGCGTTGTTCGAGTGCTAACTTCTAAGTCGGCTTGTTCATCAGTATTTATTTCATATTGAGAACTTATGTAGAGTGCCAAACAACTTTGTCAGGTCTCATCAGTCTCACCACACTTTGTCCGCTTTCTTAATCGTTGTGCGATTTTGAGCGCTGAGCTGAAGTGTCTCACGTGATTTGCGATTTTGCGATTTCAAGTCATGAAGTCATTGACAAACAACGTCGTCATAATTCTCCGATAGTTCCACTTAACCATCGTCAACGGAAACATGCGACGCAGCTCAGCGATGCATCGGTAGATTAATGGAGCGTGTTCTAGACTTCGTCCGACAAATCTCCCGCCCTGTCGAACTTTCGTCAGGGGTCAGGCATAGAAAAGGGGCTCGTTTGTGTCACGTGAAACCCGGGTTTGAGTTGAGGAAACACGACATCATGAATCTTATATGCAACAATGTGAAAGCTACCCGAAGTCCATTTCATCTGACAGTCTGCAAGGGAATATATATGAAAGGTTACATCGTATATACATGGGGTCACAGCAAGCTTCTTTCCTGCCAGGGGGTGCCGCACATAGCCCATGCTCCTTCCCCGCATAACGTTAAACAACCCCGACAGATATAGGAGAGACATCCTCGGATTTCAGCCGGCAGTTATTATTGAATCAGCGTTATCAGCAGGTAAAGCAAAATCTACCAAAATTGCCTCTCCCGTTTAGCCTTCGAACCTTTCGGGCAACAGCATGCCAGTGCCCCCATTTACACTCGGTGGTCCGCTTGGTCCATATCTGTTGGCCCGCGTTTCGGCCAGAAAAATAACACAGCAACTGTAATTATACGTCGGAGAGATGCCTCCACTTCATTTACTCGGATCGGACGGGCCAAGGTTGGTTCAGACCAGACTTGTCAACTGTCCCAACCAGAACAAGAGTCATGGCAAACGCCCCAACTCATTTGTTGATTTCGTTAGGGCATGTCGCGATGCATTGACCACTTGACGTTGTGGATAATGAGAATATGAGTCCATCCGAATAAACTATTGCCTAAGGTGAGATACAATAAGTGGCCAAAGAACATAACTTTTTCTTTACTCCCTTCGAGCTCAAGACCCGCCAAAGTAGCATCTTCAAGATCGGACTTCTACTCCTCTTCCCCTTTCTCGTACTCGGTAGTACTATCCTGACGCCTTGGACACCAGCTCTCACCAAAATCGTCTTCTGATGGAACAAGATTTCGGGTATGAAAAAACTCACGGGTTCACGTGTATTAATTGAAATTATAGTTTGACGACTTCGTCGTCACGGAGATCTACCAACACCATACGTGCCCAACAACGGGATGTTTCTAGGTTGGTACTGGGTTGACGAGACAGCATTGAGGTCAGAATGCAACTATACTGGTCCAATTCCAGTGTGTCTGCCCTCCCATTATCCAATGTTCCCATCACTAAATACCAGAAAGTATTGGGACTGAAGCAGATACGCTGCGTCTCCCCACACTTCCCCTTTATTCAACGGAGATGAATACTTCATGGTGGTTACGGGAAAATGGTTGCTAATCATGCTAGAGCGGAGGGTGGCTTTATCCCTCCCGGACTCGGAGGTGGATGTGTCATGAATGGGCCCCTCAAGAACATAACTGCGAATCTTGGTCCAATCGGTACAAGCCTGTAGGCCCGTCTAATGGCCCCGGATATAACCCCAGCTGCTTAAAGAGAGATGTTGGTCCTACTGTTGCGATGCAGAAAACGAATTGTACCTCGATCATGGGTAAGTTGGATCGGTACGTAATTTTACGAAGAGAGGGGAACACTAATCACGTAAATAGCGGCCATGAAGATAGCGAATATCGCGAACTTCCAGGCTCTTGTTCAGAGTGGAGGTGCGGCACCGAATGGGCCGATGCTATCTACGGAAGCGGACGATACACCATCTGCTTTGTTCTCTTCCCCTTCCTTGCTACTTTACTAGCCCTACATATTGGTGAACTGGGAGGAGACCTTTGTGTGCCTCCTGGTAACCCTGCTTTCTATCTTCATCACGGACAAATTGATCGTCTATGGACTATTTGGCAAATGCAAAGTTCAACCCGACAGTATGCTATTATTGGCACCAACACGATGAACAATCACCCCTTTTAGCAAATACGCAGCTGACGGATGAGAGGAATGCGGGATGCGCAGGTTTGCCAAATGTGGCTGTGCATGATCCTTTGAGCACTATCAGAGAATCGCTCTGTTTCGTTTGTGCGAGGTCTCCGCTCGCTTACTGTAGCTAGATCTGTGATTGTGAATGCAATCTGATGCATTAGTAAAGTAGGTCACATGCCTAGTTGCACGACGCAATTTCATGAGATCATTCTGTGTGAACTGAAAAACATGTCTTATAGTAACTGAAACTTCAAGCTCAATCCGGCAATACCTCCCTACAGTTACCATGCACAATGAACGAAGGTTGGATTAACTTAATCTTGCGCTGTTCTATGTCTCAGATCCATCACCATGCCGCGTTACCTCTAATGGAATAAGACATGGAAAACTTAGAACCTTGGCTGGGGAAAGCAGAGAAGTCAATCACCAGCATACACAGTCTCAAGTATTGTCAGCTCCAATTACTCTCAACCCAGTGCTGTTGATATTAAGGGACCTAGAATTTGCGGAGCTGAAAATCGAATACGAGCTTGCCCAGGGTCATATGCCCAGAACTCAAAGACAGCTAATTCGTCGCATTCTCCGATCCCTCCCCAGAGTGAGAACCGCCGAACGGTTGGCAGACCTGCCTCCGAGCTACTTATCCAAGGATGAATTCACTCCACTCTTTCTCGCCGCCACAAGAGTGCGAGAATGCCTCCTTAAACACCTTTCCCAGTCCCGCCCGCTGAGCAATCCCCTCGTCATCCTCCACAATGAGGAAAACGTAGAACAAATCCCAAGCAGAAAGCTCTCTTTCCTTCGGGAGATAGAAGTTCCACGTGCCACACTCATCAGGCAAGAAGTTCATGGCATCGGAAATGGCGATAAACTTGTGAGCTGGTTCCTTCTTAATCCTGGCATTCCAATCATATCTCAGCACTATGGAGCCGCACCAGTCGCCTTTATTGTCTAGAATATCAAAACGGCAGAGGCCATGGCCTAGCTTTGTTTTGTTTTCGTTGTGTGAGAGGTAGAAATGCGCAGACCACGTCCAGAATTGAAGGAACTTTAGATCGTAATGCAACGGATCGTGCTTGCCTTCAGAGTCTGCTTTCTCAATTGTGTAAGGAAAGTCAGGAAGTGTCTTCTGAAATTCTGTACCGTCTTTATGAGGATATCGCTTGACTCGACCATACATATCGCGTGAGTCAGTCCCATCACTCGTCCCGGCAGTATTCGAGGCGGAGGTTGGCTTCCTAACGAGCCGCAATCGACCTCGACTGTCTCGAATATACCAGATAATCCATGTATGGCGGAGAAACCACTCGTTCATCTCATAGGGGTACAATGGGCAAACTGTGTGTGGATAGTGCATAGTTCCAAGCCAGCCAGTCCATGACCAGCTCGGAAACGAAGATCCACTCCATGTCCAGCTCGGAGACAAAGATTCTTGTTTCATTTTTTCCGCTTTGAAATCCCTCTTCCTATTTTTTTTATGTGGTAACCTTCTTGCTGGATGTTGGCGTGGATCCCATAACAATGCCCAGTCAAAATACACGTCCGGCATTCCATATACAAAGTGTGCGTCCATGCTCTTGCTAAGAACGTTACATATTCCGCTGAACGCTGCGAGTATGTCGTTTGTATGAAGCGAATCTAGCTTGCACGCTGTATATTTCTCGACAACTTTAGCGTATGTTTGTAGAGGGCGCTCATCCAGAGAACATAAAATTTGTTGGGGGCTTTTTGAAAGCTCAATTGACCAGCCTGCAGCAGGGGAGTCCGACCAAATGCCCTCTGACATGGCCGTACTGCGACATTGGAGGAACACCTGCCCTTGAGCGAAGATCAAGCAGCGCGTGGATAAAACGCGCTCTTGAAAAGTCCATCCCCGTGTGCTCCATCTCGTTTTTTGCACATAAGTCTCCGTGAGCTGGGACACCATCAATCGAACACCCGGAGCGTACTCCTCTATTCGCTGTTTCAGGCGTTGTGGAACTTGAATCTTCTCTTCGTCGTTTCTCATCGAGCTATGCAATGCTACCAAACCAGCAGTTGCGTCCGGATTATCAGCTGCACAGAGCGTAAAGTGCGAATTCCCGTATATCTGATCCATCATATTCAAGTTCAGCCCTAGCGAGTCCCTGCTGTCTTGTACAATGCAAAGAGAGTCCACCCAGATATATCTTACACCCAGATATCTCACAAGCTCGATGGCTTCTTTCACCGCTCTCGGAATGCGATCCATGTATTTTAGAACACCATTAGGTTCTTGGAGGCTTTTTATATGAGCCTTCGTAGTCGCAAATACTGCTGCTTTTCCCCAAGTGTAGCTCAACGCGACATATCTTGAACCCCGAGGTAGCGACGTGAGCTTCATGTCTTGGACATCCACGACGCCGAAATAAGGTCGTAGTCGCATATCTTCAACGCTAGCATCATCAAAACTACCACAATGTCTACCATGATGCGAATGGCACACATCTATCCAGCTTTTCACCAAAGGTAGTATGTCAATCGGAGAACCATCACTTTCAAACTTAAGTTCTCTTCCTAAGAACAAATTCCTTTTATAATCGACTTCTGGTCCAGCAACCAGAACGATGTAAGAGTCTTGAATGTCGGTATTTTCCCAACGAAGACGAATACGCCTTGTTCGCGCCTTTGTCTCGCTGCTATTGTTATCGATCTCATGCCCGTCTAACTGCCAACTTGCATAGCAAGCGAGGTTTGGATGTGAACGTCCGTCGCTCAAGTCGAATTCAGCTTGCTCCTGCGCCGCGTACAGGACAAGTTTACAGAATGGGCATTTATAGCTTCGTTTCTGAATCTCCGTCAGCATTCCAAGTTTAAGTTTTCCGCGTATAGACTTCGGTCCCAAATTTTGATAGCCCTCTACGTATCGGGCCTTGCTTATTGGCGAGGTATCTGCAACTTTGAGGATTGGGTCCTTGTTTATAACAAATTTGTCGGCCGTCAAGTTCATTGAGGCGCAGTACTCGCATAAGACTCTACTTGCTCCCCAAGCAATTTCGGACAGGTACTTCGCTATATTCTTGATCTAGTAGCGGTAAGACAATTTTGATTGTTGGTGGGGAAGGGTATAACAATCTATACCTGATTATCTTTCTTTATGATTTCTGCCACTCGGAACCAATTCGCCCTAGCCTATCATTAATTTAGCATATTGCTGCTTACGAGGTGGTTGGATGACGCACTCGCAATTTCTTGACTATTTGGGAATCGGGTCCAGCTTGAGTCTTGGGAGGGGAAGTATCTTCTATTTCTGAAGGTAGATTCGAATTTCGCAGAGGGCTTTCAGGATTGGCGGGAGAAAGGTGTTGAATTGGTAATGTCGCGTTTTCTGGACGAGACATGTTGCGTATGCTATTTGGCTCTGGAAATTCAGTGGTACTCGAACTCTGTCCTTTTTCAACAAGCTGAGGGAAGGGCCGAATTCGACGATCGTCTTCCGCCTCTCCAGTCAAAGTCCTGGTTCTCTTCACCGAGGCACCAGGTGGAATCCGGATCTGCGAAGCAGCGTCCGTTGGCCGACTGATGTTCTCCACAGGGGGCTGGTAGTCAACAGCTGGTAAGATTTCACCTTTAGCAATCAGTTCTACCTGTCGGCGTTCAACATCTGCTTTGGAAGGGCGGCCACGCTTTCTGGCAGGAGGTAAGTCACTGCTACTAGAGGGTGACCCTAATGGAGGAGGTGGTGGAATGATTGGAGGGGGTTGACTCTGGCTCGTTACTGCTTTAGTCGTGTGCGTCTCCAAAATCCTGGATGGAGAGAAGCGGCTCTTGGGACTTGGTTTGGAACATGAAAGACCCTTTTGCAAACACCGATGGCACTTTACTTGAACCATATCATTCCATTCACGCTCGGCAGGAGTACACTATAGATGTTAGCTACAAAGCATTATCCTCTCATCAGAAATCATCTAACGGACCGCTTGCTTAGACTGTCTACAAGAGTCACATTTATAGCGATTCAAAACCCTGGGCTTGGAAGTCTTGTTCGGTGGCACTCGCTCTGGGGGGCAAATTTGCCCAAGATTTTTGCACCGAACACAATCACCTTCGCCTTCCTTAGTACACTATCAACAGTCAGTGGAATCCAGAATCTTTTAGTACTATCGATGATATACTTCAATTCCATCCGCATTACACCTTGCGCAGCCCTTCTGGGCTGAACGGCTGTCGTCCATGCGATCGTCCAATTCTTCCACAGACGGCATTTCTCGGTCCCTAGGCGACTGCCCGGGGCGTGCACCACCATCGCCATCGCCGCCGCGATCAAGCTCCATGATTGACGTTGAAATTTGAGGTGGGTAAGACTGTAAAACTGGGAATCGAAGATGCAGTTTCCTGTCGCAACTGTTAAGGATGCATACAAACCGGGCGCGAGATGGCTGTCTCGCAAGGCTCCGCACCTGGCAGATCTTATTATCCACCAGCTTCTAGAACAAATTGCTGTTTGACGCGTGGTGGCGTGTGGTGGCGCGGACCAAGGCTTCTTACTGGCCAAACGGCCTGCATGCGAAACTCATCTTAGAAGCGGACCATTCAGGAAGAATACCGACAATTAGCCTAGCCGAATAAAGGAGTATCACAAGTCTTCTCCTTCTTATTGGTTCTTTTCGTCGCACCACATGTCTTGGATCCGAGTCAGGTGACTCAGGCTTCCAAGAGGAGTCAAACGAACTTGGAATGTCGCTGGTGCGCACTTGAGAGTGCGATAATAAGTTTGCGCACTTGCAGGAAAAAGAAAGGGACAACAGGACATTATAGTCATGTGACTTGTCATCCTTTGGGGCTTCCACTCCAAGAGATTTTGTGCAACCCCACAGCAAACACTCGAATTGCTGACGGACATGACAAATTGAATTCTGCTTCAAGTGCGGCGCTATCCGTGGGGGATCAAAAGGGCCAATATCAGCAAAAGGTTGGCCATCCGCTTGCAGCGACTCGCAAAAATAGAGCGGCAGTTCGCAACCAGACCAGTCAACCCAGAGACCTGATATCACGGCCTCGGAAGAGCGGGCAGCACTGGGTTGGTTCGATTTCCTACGGGCACATGTCACTGTTTTACGTCCTTCTACCTGAGCAAGCATCCAAGTTAGCTGTTGTTGAAACCAAAATGTATTCTCGCAGTGCGCCAGCCGACCACAGGGCGGAGCTGGGCCAGCGCACTTGATGAAGAATGAAATGGCCCATTTAGGCAGGTCATCGGCCGCGACCTTTGGTGGGACCGAATCATGGCCAACCAAGTCATGACAGGGCGGGAAAGCAAGCCCTGCCGCCATTTCTTTTGTCCTTTTGCATATAAGATGCTGTGCCGCAATGTGCGGTGAATATTCTCATCACATTTCCCTGAATTTTGCATTTAACCCGCGCAAGAGGGACCCAATGACCTGAAGTGCGAGCGCCTAGGGACACGGGGATGGTTCTTACTGGTTCATCCGCAACGAGTCCTTGCGGGATCGCACTTCTTTTCAAGGATCTTTGAAGACACGATACCAGGTGGTACCCTCCTGAAACCCCAAAGCAAGTGCGAACTTGCCACGCTGGCATGAGCTGACTGGCTGCATGGAATCGCACTTCCGCACATCAATAGCCCGCCGCCCTTACGGATATATTGCTGCCGATCGCTTCTTTCCACGCACCTTTGAGGCCTTTTCTATCCAGCTGCCTTTTCTTGGCGGTCGGGTCCACCGAGAATCCGAGGAGGCGGCTCTGCTCACAAGATCAGCAGCAACAGGAGTAACGTACCGCCTCCGAATTCATTCAATTTCTCCCACTAAAGTAAGTCTCTTACTATCAAGAGCACGCGCTTGTTAATAAATCTCCTGGTTCGAGAAATGAAAGCAACTCACTCGCTCTCGTTCGGGTTGTGGCCCTCGAGTCTCGATCTTCTTCAATCTTGGCCCGGGTACACAGCTAGTCGGTATCCAAACACTCAAACGGAGAATGGTGCGCACTTGTTTTGAAATAGTGTGATTCGAGAAAACGTCGCACCTTGCGAATTTCGAATGGAAGCAAGCTTCAAAGTTGGCAGTAAATAATTGGATGTTCTCCCGCCCTCCTCGACGCCTCTTTCTGGAAGCCCGCTATTCGGTCTTCACCTAATTCTAAAACTCGAAGAAAGCACATTCAAATCATCTGATCACCCCACTAAGATGCATCCGTTTCTTTAATTTCAAGATCATGCACAATAGAGGATGAAATGCAGGAATCAACGCGAATTGATAAGCGTGAACTAACCCCTCCACACGAAGGGAAATGATTTTTTTGTTTGGGGATTTTGAGCCGCAAGAGCAGTTTTTGGAAGATCTGTACCTGTCACAAGCGCATCATTTAAGCAGTCGATCAAAAGCTGCATATTATCGGCCGATAATGAATAATGCCAGCGCAAGAAGCGTAAAATTACAATGGCAGGGTTACATGCAAGTTCTCTAATTCTGATTCCTCAAGATGTCTCTGTCACAAGCTTGCTCGAGACCAGGATAATGGGAGAGCTAACCTTATAGGTTGTGGGAAAGGTTCGCAGCTCTGCAGCATGCGGAGATTCCTCCAGTGAAGGACTTCAGCTATCCCACCCACATGCAAACATGCCTACACGCACCGATCCGAGGTCCTGAGGAAGAATCATGACATGCCGATCGTCTGGATCGCATGCATTGCATTTCCGGCTTTCGGTGAAGCTTTTGTACTACCGTCTGAGGGTTCGAAACGCAATGTTTCAATGGCCGGAGCAGGGATCGCACTGGGCCACTAGGGACTTTGGATTTTGGACACGAGTCAAGGGAACTTGGGCTGAAAAATGGGGTTATTATTGGTGTGTGAGGCAACCTCCAATTCTTCGCACTGCGTTGGTGATTATTACACTTGGAAGTGCGTCGCACTTCCAATTTTTATTTATCTTCTCTCCCCACATCTCTCTCCTCTTCCGCACATATACCACACTGACTTTGTAAAACCATTTTTGTACTTTGGTTTATTACTGTCAAGCAGTATACAAAGATGTCGTCTCAAGCAGATGTTTCAACAATGAATCGTTCCATTCACGAAGTCACCACAGTCGCACTCTCGCCAACCAGCTCAGGGAGGCTCCTGATCATTCCCTGCGATGGTGCAGTGCACCTTTCCAAAAACACACTTCCTGAGCATATTTCTAATGTGTTCATAGGCACTTGGGCTGATCGATGCTCTTCCTCCAAAGGCTCTGTCGTCCAAGAGTTAATGTATTTAATTGCAGACCAAGAGGGCCAGAGGAAAGTCATCTTTTACCTTGATGGACTCGGCACCAGATCCAGTTGGCTCGGCAAGATTCTTAGAGGCAAGTCCCCCCAACGAAGCCCACATACTCTCACATTTCATTAACGCCTCTAAGGTGCAACAGGACTCGGGCTTGCGCGCAATGTGATATCCGCTTACAGTAATTCAATATTTCTTGCATCCTGCGTTACTGCTAATCTCTTCACAATAGGCAATCTCGTCGATAATTATCATGAGGGAGACAAGATTGTCCTTATCGGATATTCTAGAGGTTTGTTCCCGCCTCTTCCCATCCCAAACACAGACGTACTAATTATCCAGGTTCCTACACGGCCAGAGCTCTCGCCGGCCTCCTCGCAAGAATCGGGATCCCACGCAATGTGAATCAGAAAAGCCTCAAGAAGCTTTACAAGATGTATTTCAAGCAAGAATTGAAGCAACCCGGGGTTGCAGAGCGAGTGATGAACGAGTATAATTGTAATTATCATTGACGAAAGTGTGAACAATTTTGTAAACATAGCTGACATGGATGCAAGGCCACCGAAATGTTCAGATAGAAGCCCTATGTTGCTTCGATACGGTGGGGGCTTTGGGGATTCCCCTGTTCGGCCCCGCCCGCATCTTGCAGATCTTCCGAAGCAAACATCAATTCCATGACACGGATGTCACTCCAGGTAACTCCTTCTCATACATTCCGAACCAAACGCGAATATGTCACAACGTTTGCTAACGTGGTCCGAAACGCCAGAAGTCAAAGTCAATCTGCACGCATGTGCGACGAACGAAATCCGCGAACCATTCGAACTAACACCCATGCATCTCCCCAATGGCAGCATCAACAAACTCCACCAGGTCTGGTTTCCAGGAACCCACGGAGACATCGGATGGGAAACCAAGACGGGACTATCTGAGGCGCCTCTGGCATGGATGATCCAACAACTGCACACACTGGTCGGGATCCAATTCGACGCGTGCGCACTCCAGGCCCGCTTCCCAGCCTATGGCGCACAAGCTGGCAAAATCGCCGCCCCAGCCTGGCTGAAGAGCCAAACACACAAGCCTTCCCGCGCAGTCCTCCCATTCATTACGGGTCGCAAGGCTCGTGTTCCTGGTGCATATGATCGGCCGGGAATGACGACGAATGAGCGCATTCATATTTCCGCTCGCCTGCGCAGTGGCAGCCTCCCGCTCGAGAAAGCTGTCCCTGGATACCGAGTACACCTCGACTCGGATGGCACTTACTATTGGATAAGGAAGCCAACGTCGGGGTTTTGGAAGTTGGGGTCGACGCCTGCGTTGCCGTCCGCAACCCAGACGAGGATTTATGAGGCAACCCTCGGTGACCTTGAGGCAGCTCTTCTTGGGCTTACTTGCAAATGAGCACCGGGATGGGCAAGAAGAAAGAAAGAAGACTTGCCTTTTAGTATACTATATACTTAGCTAGGCGTTATCGGGCTCGGATATGATACCACAATTCGTTGATGAAACTTATGAAGATCTAATCTAATAAATATATATTGTTAAGAATTCATTTCAATCTGAATCAATCACCGCTCCTAATTCTCAGAGTGAGGTCTAGCATCAACTTACTATCAGATCGCATCTGATGGGAGGCAACTTAAATAACGATCAATGAGGGGAGGGTCCAAGAGAATCACATGAAGCCGAGTAGTGGCTTTAAAGGGGACGCTGCACGTGACGCAATCATCATGCCGCAGGACAATTACCCTCCGTCGCTTCTGTAAAAGTAGTTGCAATGATTTCGGTAAGCCCTATGTAAAACATGCAGGTATATGTATAAATGAATAATCTAGAACAGTTTTCCCAAAGTATTGACGAGGAGTGCTGGGGGCGACGAGTGCAAGTAGAGTGAAGCAGGGGAGTTGTTCAGAAAATGGCAACGCGGGTAACTTCAACTATCCCGCTTGCTCTAACTACAACCAGCTTCACTCTGCTCACGACCATCTTTACATCCCCAATTCTATGTCTTTATCAGCTCAAAGCGACCATCGCGATAATAAATAATCAACCTACGACCGATAACTACGACTCGTATTTCCCGGTGGTATCCGCGGATCCGCCTTCATCGCAAGCTCTTGCTCCCCTCCATCCTAGGCTTCTACACCTAAAGTACGCCCCAGGCTACCTCAACACTCGAAGTCTCTCCACAATCATAGAAAATGGTTCCATTTGCAGCCCCAGTGGTTGGTTTTACGATACAGATTTCTCCAGCATAATCGGAGGCCTTACCAATGGTACCAACCCAGAATCGTGGGTAGAGACGTATCCTTGTGTCTATTTCTAAGTATTGTCGATCTCGCGGGCCTGGTATCATATGATACGTCGGAAATTCATGTGAATGCTTTTGTCTCGATTCGTTGGCCGCAAACAGATTTCGTTTCGACACCAGCGAGAAGCACGAATCCTTCCATATCTGGATCAACCACTACTTCCTTCTCCGCCTCTTTAACACCGACATCTACCCTACCGACGCAAAATCAAGTAACGGCGACTCCACCGCCGAAGGAGGGATCTCTGTCTACAGGAGAAAAAGTTGTAATCGGAGTTGCTGTCGCGCCAGGCAGTGTGCTCTTAGCTACCCTCCCATTTTACGTCTTCCGCCGGTGACATAAAGTATGATAAAAGACAAAACTGAAAAGGAAGGCACGACTTCAAGGTTTCAATAGCCAGAGCCGGAGGATTCCCCTACAACATTGAGACAATGGCATACATGAGATAGATATCACCCCGAGAACGGAATTGCGAAGGTAATGACCGTTTTGTGCATGGGAACAAAGGGCAAATAGTTCGGAAACGCATTGCTAGGCAGTGCCCCGGAACATAGCATAATTGTTTACTCTGTTGACCCACCTAGGCCATGAATAATCTTCCTCCTCCTCCTCCTCGTCCTCTATCCCCTTATTTGTATACCCGCCCAACCAAACCCCCTCAGCATCCTCTCCCTCAAAATGACCCTTTATTACTTGCACACTCTTGGTCACTTTCGGGTCGCTTCCTTGGTAGATGCGATCCATCCGTGACATCCATATTTCCTTGAATGGAATTTCAACAAGATAAGTTGAAAGAGGAAGACGGCGGTAGAACACCGCTTTCTCCGGAATAGATCCAAGACCTCCGTCGATATTAGATATCCAGGCATGGATATCGCAAGTGTGTAGCTTCTCCAGGCTGTAGAAAATAGTGAAGGATAAATCGCAAATCGGATCGAAATCATCGTCCTCATCGACGAATAGATCAGGACCGTTGATTTCGAGGTAAAGCTCTTGTAGCGATTGTGGTAACGCTGTGATGAAGCCTAATATTTCCTGTTTTTGGCACAGTTAGAAAATGGGCATAGAAGAGAGATACACGCACTTACAGGCCGATAAGAAGTGAAATCAAGTTTCCCATGATTAGCATAAGGACCTGTCGACATATCCGCATCTCCAAGCCTCAAAAAATTGAGGCTCTTCCACGAAGCAAACAATCTCCCAATATCGGGAGAATAGTGCTCCTTGATATTTGTGATGGAGAGTCTCTCGATCTCACGAGTGGGGCTCGCAAGTGCAGATGTAAGTTCCATTAGAAACTCGAGCCCGGTTATCCCCTGTTCTCCTTCTCTAGTACAATTCGTCTCCACCAAACTCAGTTCTGTCAAGTATGGCAGTGCTGCGCAGGTTTCAAGAACGAATGTTGCTGTCTCTCGAGTCATTGTACCATCCTTTATTGGGAGGGAAACTGATTCCAGGGTCGCACTATACCGAGAAGCAAAATTGAGAATTAAAGCCTCAAGCTCACCTTGCTCATCGTCGTAGGCGTTCTGATATGTAAGCCCAAGATGTCGAAGTTTTGTGAGCGCTGGGGAGTTAGGAGTTTCAATGTTCTCGTACTGCACCACGCTACTTGCTGTGCATTCTGAGACGAACCCAGCTATGTGGCCGAATGATATGTCGAGTGATTCGAGGTCTGGACAGGTGCTTTGCACGACCTTGATGAGGAACTCAGCGGTTTGAGCGTGGCTCCTTTGATCGCCATGTAGGTTGGGTGCGGCCCAATGCAGCCTCTTCAATGCCGTGAGAGCGGAACTCCAGAAGTGTTCTTCTGGATTAATTCCTGTAATGGAGAGTTCTGTGAGCCGGGAATAGGACGGCAGGTTGGTGACAACTTCTATAGCGAGTGGGTTTTCTGTGAACGAAGCTTTGATTAGGCATTTCATGGTTTGGGCGACTTTCATGAGCATCTCCGGCTTTGCTAGTCCTCTCCTCGTCGTTGCATCTAGCACGTACTCAATACCCCGTAGGTGGAAATTTTTGAATGTGCGGACATGAGCGCCAATATCCGGGTTTCTACCCATAATTAGCTAGATAATCTTATTTTTGGGGCTGATAGATACAAAGCAATAGATGTCAACAGCTGGACCTGTCTCCGTTCTGTTTTCTCATTTGCATCTTCATCCCCACGCTCATCGAACGTAAGATCGATATCCTTCCACAGTGCGGCACGGGCAACTTCGCCAAAATCGCGACACACCAGACTGTAATTTCGAAGGTTTTCAAGACCGGGCGCTTGACAAGATATGATATGCTGAAAGATCTCTCTTGGGAGTGTATTGAAGGCCATTGGACTGTGGGAACGAAGATGTATGAGTTGGAAGAACTAGAAGACGTCTGGAATTTTCAATGCTGCACCATTCCAGCCCACCCCTTTTTTTTGCAGATGTGCTATATTGGAATTCCCCTCTGGTCTTCGCTATGACCCCTATCCCTGCCGCACTAAATCCTGTTTTCAGGCATCTGACCCCTGAACCATGGACTAGATGTTAGGCGAGCCTTCACTCCTCATCGTTCCTCCTTGCCTAGATCAACCGTCAACAAAGACGGCAGGTACCAATCGCACAGTAAGTGGGTGCAATAGCTGGGCACTACAGAAAATCCGTCCTGGACTTGTATTACAGCCTTGTAATACTAAAGTATCATCGCCCAAGGCTCAGGTAATGTGAGCATCAAGTGATGCTCTCACCCTGCTTGCCGTTTCCCCTCAAATGAGTTGCAGGACAGCAAGTTTTATGTTTCTTCTCTCTCTTGACGCATTATCGAGATCGCGTCCCAGTCATCTTTGAATTCTGAATGGCTTCTTTTACGCAAAACTCTCATCAAACCAAGTTTCTAGCTTAGTTCGGACGGCCATTTCGTTTTGTAATCTGTTGTTCTTTCAGGACTTCTCTGAAATGTTATCTGCCGAATTAGTATCTGACCCAGCGCTTTCGGCATCCACCATATGAATAAGATGCCCGACATTGACGCTCGGGTCTTGACACCATTTGCGTGCATCGACTGTGCAATAAACGACAGCGAAAAGCATCGTTTCGCCATAAATTAGGCAGGCTATAAATTGTCAGCAATAACTTAATCACTCAAGAGGATCATGTATTGTAGTCCATAGTCATGATTGCTGAGACTTGCCGCTTTTACTGCTATGACTATTTTTCGTCTGCTGCGCTATTGTCCGTAGGCTCGGAGGATAATCGAAATGACTTACAGCACATAGCAGGAATAATAATGAGCAGCGAACAACAGCCGTAGAAGTGAGGGAATGGTAGGCAAGCCAGGCTCATGTACCACTAATTCATTAGTGCTCTCGGTCTGGCAAGTCATCTGATTTAAATGCTATTAAGCCTACATAGTGGTGGATGAAAAGAGAGACTACAAAGAAGGGCTGTGCTATAGGGAAATCACTACTGTCAAAGGATCGGTTGCGGTAGCATGTTCACCCACGTATCACTGGTTAGTTGTCTCTAGCCGTGGTCCATCCCGCACAATTTGGCGAGACTGCACCTTACTTAACTGCACTAAATCCGAGAATACTCCACCAATTATCACAGAACAAGGAAACTCCAGTCGGATTAGGAAAATGGCATGCACTTGAACCTGGATTATAAATGAAATCGTCAATTAAATCTTCTTCAAGATACACGCTAAAGTCACAAGTCATCTGAGGAAGAGGTAAGTTTTGAACCCGTCTTCAGCTAACTTGACTCTCCTCTCTTCCAACACTTCTCTATTTCAGTCCTCCATTCCTCTTCACAGCCAAAAACGTCAAGCTCCAAAGCTGCACAATATCACTCTCCGTCGGACTACTCCCCGGCGGCGGCGGCAACGCCCCTAGATCAATGTAATTGAACTTCCCACCTTCATAAGTCCAGCTCCAAACCTCAGTACTCAGGTGCGCAGAATTGGCTTCGATATTATCCCAAAGCATATTATATGCTGTCTTCACATTTCCATAAACAGCAGAGTCGGTGCAGAATGTTGGAACGGAGGAGGAGCTGCAACGCGAGAGTTGCAGCTCCAGACCGCGGGCCATCATTGCTAGGGGCCAGGACCTAGATGCCGTTAGTGTGGATGACTGAGGGGTGAGGGCGGGGGAGGCGCACCAGACTACGGTGCCGTGATATGCAGAAGTCGTCCAATTGGCAGCGTAAATGGGATCGGCTCCATAAGCCGGATTCGCAACCAACATCCCGACATCTGTCATCAATCCCGCTGGGAACGTGAGTCGAATACTGTTTGCTGTAGCGTTTAAGAATGATGTTAACTGCGAGTCATTCGTACTGTTGAGCAAGAAAAGTCGGAAGCATGTATCGGTGTTCATGACCTCGACTTTTGGTAGATTGTTATTTCCGTCCAGAGCGAGCGAGTAGAAAGTGACGTTTGAATCCAATGTGTCGGCTTGAGACTGGAGACCTGAATATCCGGAGCTGGTGGTGTAGGCTTGAAGGAGAGTTTTCGCGTCTGAAAGAGAGACGGAAACTTCGAAGAGTGAGAGCGTGGAGTCTTCCCAGACTTGGGCATACTCGCCCACCAGAGTTGAGTTGAAGTCGAGAATGCCGTTCGAGGACAGTGTAGCAATTGAGCGGAGTGCTGCTGGGACGAGAGCGGTGTTCACGTCAAACGGGATACGACCTCCGCCGATGCCGTAGGTGCTGTCTCGCCATTCTCCGACAATTTGATTGTCCTTCAGATGCATCAAGTTGTCGATTGTCTGATTGCCAGGTGCTACAAACGGGGCAGCTAGGGTGACGAGTTTGTTTGCATTGATTTGTGCCAGTTGCTTGTAGGTCAAGTTGGAATTGGCTGGGAAAACGCTCGCCATTGTTCTAGACCTAGTAAGCAATGTTGATATTTCGATCGAGAAAGACATACCCCAAGAAATCAGACGCCCGCGAGGATCCATTTGCATTCTGAACGAGGTACCGTTCCATGATGACAGGAAGGTAATAATCCGAATCGATCTGCTTGTGTTAAAGCGGGCCATATCTAGTCTGATGGCTCTCTTACCATCTTGTAGTCACATAGCGGAGCTGTATCAGTGATGTTATTTTGCAAATTTGTCCATGTTGCGTAGTCGCTGTCACGTATTAGTGAAAATATACAGCACTGACTGATGTGACACTCACCCAATGGTCTCCTCGTGGCAAACGGATCCATCCGTTCTGTTGATGCGCTCCAGAACTCCGGCAATAACAGCCTCAATTGCGCCTCCTTTCCCTTCACTCAGGACCGGCTCCAATAGTAAAGCAGCAATCATTGAGTCTCGACCAAAGTAAGTCAAGAATCTCCAGGCACCGGCTGTGAGCTTTGTGGTGTATGACAGAAACGAGAGCGCGGTCGTTTGCATTGGCGATTGAGTGATCAGATCAGCGGAAGCTGTACTCAACACTTCCTCCGAGGTCAACTGCGTCAATTGCGGATAGTTGAATGATGCATTAAAAGTGTAATTGCCAGCTGGGAACGTGACCGAAGTGTTGTCGAGCTTGATAGGACCCCTTGTTTGATTGGTGCTCGTGAAGGACAGGGTCGTCGTCGTGATGTTATCGAACCAAAGTCGACTGATCTCAACACCACCCGGAATGACTGAGTATTTTAATCCATCCTGAACATCGGTTCTGAGGAGACTGGGTCCTTCAGTGAAATCTCGAATCGTCCGTATGCTGCCTAGAATCGCAACCACCAAAACAGCCGTGCTGTTGAATTCGAGCTGGGCACTAACTCCTACACTTGCGTTCCCACCTTTGCTGTCATTATAGTAGGGTCCTAGAGGAAAACCAACGGAGGAATTGGCCATCTGAATACCCAATGTTCCATTGATGCCACTTTCAGGTTGGAAATAAGTAACGATTCCGCTGTTGCCAGCAGGCCAAGCGACAATAACTCTTGGTGAAATGATGCTCAAGTTGCTATCTGGTCGAGGAGAAGTCACTACAACTTGTGATGCAGCATGGCAGTCTGAGTAGAAGTAGTTCTCATATGGTGGAGAGCTCAGATGCTGCGTCGTCGCTTTTGCTGTGCAAGTAGCTCCTGGTGGAGAGCTCGAAGTTGACGAGCTGGGGGCAGGAGGGTAGACTAAGTGCCCATTGTCACATCTGGATGCTGCTTCAGAAAATGCACTGCTAAAATTTCATGGTACTCACGAGTACATGCTAGGGAGGTAACAGTCAGGGCCGCATCTCAAGGTAGGTCCCTCGCTCAAGACTGGACAAAGAAAATCGGTGTCATAGCAAGTATACTTGAAATCGTGAGTATAAATTCAGACAAATTCGAGAATGCCGTACCTTTGATGGATAGTAATAGGCTTCACCGCAGGGCTTCAAAGCCTCGTCCGCGGGGGTATTTGCCAAAACGGCACCGTACGGAAGAAGTGCAAGCACAAGCTGTCCGAGTCTTCTTGCCATAGCGTCGAACAGTACGTATCTACCGAGCTCGGCAATTACTCGTGTCCCATACATGCCCCAGGGGCCCATAGCCTTGATATAGCCCTCGGGTGAGGGCTACTGGCTGACAGGCCGCGATTTCTGAGTCCCATGTCATTGAAGCGGAAGAGCGGGCGATTCCTGATCTTCACCCGCCGTTGCCAAGCCGAGCCGTCACTCGACATCTCTGACTTGCTCGCAGGTCGCAAGAGTGCGCTCTCGGTGCCATTGTGGGGAATGCGGGGAAATCTGCGAGGGGAGGCAAGTCCAAGAACCGGGAACCGTTGCTTGGGATGCTGCTTCCAGAAGGCGGAACCGAAGCCACTGCTGATCTTCAGTGCACGTGATTTGAGTTGCCGTTGTGGTTGGTAATGGGAGCGAATATTCCTGCCTCTGCTCAAGGGTGGGCTGATGTTTGAAGGATCCGTTATTCGTGTTCCTTTGCACTCAACCTCAAGGATGTGGGTGGTGATTCCCCATTCCTCGGCTGCAGCCATTTCAGGGTACCAGTCCCAGAAACGTACAACTCACAACTCACACGGGCACCAATCAAAGAGATTCCAAGTCCCCGGAGACTATTGACAGGTGCAATTGCTTGCCGTTCTTTTCTCCTTCCCTACGCCTACGGACTCAGCTGCTCAATCTTCCAACGCCCGTCCTCCAGCCTCGTGTACTGGAACCGATCATGCAACCTACTCTCCCTTCCCTGCCAAAACTCCACCGTCTCCGGCATGATCCTGAGTCCTCCCCAAAACTCAGGAATAGGAATCTCCTCCTGCCCCTCAAACCTCTCCTCCACATCCTTAACCCATCCCTCCAGCTGCTCCCTGCCCTCAAGCACTTGGCCCTGCTTACTTGCCCAAGCGCCGATCCTCGACCCCCTAATCCGCGTATCATAATACACCTGACTCTCCTCACTACCCATCCTCTCCACAAGGCCCTCAACCCTAACCTGCCTCTCCATCTCCCGCCACCAGAACGTCAGACTCGCCCACTTGTTATTCTCGATATCCTTCGCCTTCTTACTCGTGCCGAAATTCGAGTATACGACGAAGCCCCTCGAGTCGAGCTCTTTTAGGTAGACCATGCGCGCGCTGACGCGGCCGGAGGGCAGGGAAGCCGTCGACAGACAGACGGTCTCCGGTTGGTGCACGCCGTATTGTTGCGCGGCTGTGAACCAGGTGTGGAATTGGGTGAAGGGCGATTTGGGGTCGAGTTCATCGAGGGAGAGGGCGCCTTTGGCGTATTGGTCTGCTTGTGAATTTGTCTTGTCATTCGCTGGTGCAACTGTGAGAATGTCAGTGTCTGCTGGTGAGGTGAGAGGGGGTGTTTCTGGAGGAGATTGGATGGTGGGGTTGATGGAGTTCCATGAAGACTTACAGATCAGCTTGCCGGCGTCTTGAGCTGGGTGGAGAGCCATTTTGAGAAGGCTTGATCGGAATAGTAGATTTGGGGCGATCCTCATGTGGTCGAAGTTGTGATGTTGGAATTGAGGTAGGAAAAGTCTCTCGATGGTCAGTCCACGTTTGGGCAGTTGACATACACTAATTTAGCGTGCAATCAGCCTTGTGTGGCGTCCAGCCTCGTCACTCACATCCACCTTGTTTCGGCCCAGGTAAGAGGGGTGGGAAGAAAAGTTGCTCTCAGGCCAGGATGAGCATAACAACGACCCGTGGTGTCCTGGACGTGCTTTTGTGCTTCGATTGCTCGTTTCGTGTACCTCTAGGTAGCATCTTCCCCTATGCTGAATATCGCCATGCTCCCAATGCCCCACATGCAACAGGAAAAGACAGCCCAACGCCATATGCCGTAATCTAGTTCACCCAAGTCTCATCTAGTCAAAGTCAAGGTTCGGTGCCAATGTGATCAAACTGAATCTCAACTCCCCACCGCCGGCTTCCTCCTCTCTCTTCAGGAACTTCCTAACTCCCAGCTCCAGTGCCTTCTCCGACAGAACATCATCATCTGGACCAAGATGCCCACGATCCAATGGGCCCTTTCGTCTGCCATCCATTTCCCACAGGTTGTTCCTCTCATCTTTCACAAAGCAGACGTAGTGCAAGTCGATGTTATCTTCTGCGTTCGGAGCAGTACTTTGTCCTTCGACAGCAGCACTCTGATGTGCGCGCTCCAGTGCCTGTGAGTTGTAAAGTAGGTCGGCACGTTCGATAGGTTCAAGGGGCGTAGCATCTGTGACCAGCTTTTCGAGGTCTGATCCTTGCTCTGTTTTGCTGTCAGCATTCGCCCTGTGAACTCTCCTAGCACATCCATACCAATGAAACCCCTCGAATTTCCATTGCTAACAGCATGCAAGAGCCCAATCAGTCCGCAAGCATTTCTGATGGTCTGCTTATACCATAAAACAGGCTCCTCAGCACCCTTGCCTTGATATTCTGATTTCTTCTCATCTTCCTGCATTCGAAACATTTCGTAGGCACGGCTGACTGGGAAGACGAGGAGGAGGGCACTGGCAGGTCGGGGAACGAAGGCGAGGAGATCAGGGTCGTCGATGCTGAAGACATCGTGGAAGGAGAGGGCTTTCGAGAGGCCGAGATTGTGGACGAGGGAGGACATCACTTCGGGGTTGTTCTCTACGGAGACAGTCAGCGGGAGGTGGCAGGAATCTGAATAGGCACATACCGAGAGGCACAAATGACTTGGCTGTTTTGGGGACATCGGGATCGTCTATGGCGATAGGCATTTCTTTCGAGGGGTGAGCTTCTGGCAGCTTTGTCATCTTGGAGAAAGAGAGCGTTTAGACTGATTGTGGTGAGGGTTATGCAAGTAATTGGGGTTGAGGTTTAGCAGTGGTCAAATCAAGCGCGTTGAACGAAGTCTCCGACTGATCATACAAAAGATGGGTTGCAAGGTGGCAGGCAGACAGGACTGGGATCGGCCAGGGAAACCTTCCCCTCCAATTTCGCGGCGAAACAATTCTCCGTTCCGTAAAGTAGAGGCCCGGCAACGCTTCACGTGAACATTTATCACGTGAGTCCCGTCAAGTTTTGTCACGATAGGCGACAGCGAGGAATTGAAGGCACCGATGCAGACAGTCTTCCTCTGATTGCGACAGCCACAAGTCACGCCGCCTACAAGCCATTGAGGTACATACAATGAGTAGCCGAATGCCGACGAGGCTCGATGTAAGTGCATGCCCTCCCGATGCTCCCTCGTTTTCCCAATGTCCTTTTCTTGATGGGAAGTCCCTTTGCCCGGCATGCATCCCATAAACTCTACTGTTGCAAGCGCACTCTCACCAACCAGGCCACACTCAACACACATTCTGAGGGCGTGGACGCGATAGGACCGCTCGTCGTTTCTGAGAGGGGCCCAATATCCAGTTAGGCACAGGAATAATCAAGCCATCCGATCCTTGAAATGCGACAGGATTGCCGCCCTCGTCACAGGAGCCGGATCGTCCAATGTCGTTTGTGGCCCTCATTCGCCCTATCTAGTCGACCATGCTCTAGAAATGCCCCGGCGCCGGTATAAAACCAACCCTAGGAATTCTGCACTGTCCCTGGCAATTTGTTTTGATTGTTCTTAAAACTTTGGATTGCAGAGACACCCCTACCCAGATTCGAGGCTAGGTACCTCCGTATTTCTTTCTTTTATTTTTGGGTTCAATTAAAGTTGTTCGTCAACGGACAACACTGCATATATTGCTTGGGACCTGGCTGGCCTCGTCTATCTCTAGCCTATACATTTCATCTGTGAGGCTCGCGTCGATCCAGAACCGTACTTCCCTTGACCGAATGCCACGAACTTCTTTTTACTTGAACTCTGTAATGTCACTCAGCGGCTTTCCCACCTGCAGACTCTGATAAAAAGTTTGTCGGTAGGGAAGCAGACAGAGGTTCTCGGTCCAGACCCCACATTGAAATTCTTGGATTTTATTGATACCAACCTGCCTTGGCTCCATCTAGCAGAGGCATTACGAGCTCGCTTGCCTAAATGCAGCAATACCAGCAGCTGTTCGTCAAAAATCCTGTGCTCGGTTGCGCCGCATGCTATGAAATGTTTCCCTTACACCTCAGTGGCGTTCATATTTATATTGACAGCCCTCGAAAAAACATCTTGCACTATCAGCTTGATTCCATGTCGTATATTGCTCGGTCAGGAAATTCCCTTCCAGTCTTTGTGTTGCCAAGCGGTAGCTACCACGTCTGAATATCGGATCACCGTGCCTGCTCAGGAAAATTCCCGATAATTGCAGAGCATCCGGATGGAGCTTGAAATGAGTCCGTCATTCTCTATACAATCAAATGCCCCGCCGTTATTTGTTGTGTTTCCTAACTTCTCGTCTGCACTCGTCGTAAGTCGCAGTGCGAGCGTCTTAATGTTAAACATACATAGCCTGTACCGCCATAATGCTGTTTTTTACGGACATCGGTTCTGTGCGTGCTCTTGCAGGGACCGTTGTGTCCATAAGTTTCGGCGTCCACATGCTACACATAAGATGCTGACGCTCTGTAAAGCAAGTCGTAGTCACCGTAACGAACACAGTCACAGTTGTCACAGTCATGGGTAAATATCAGATTTTATCTTCCCTGCTTCCTGCCCCTCTGCCAAGCGTCGAGGTCCTCAAAGCCCAATCCCCGCAACCAAAGCGAAGCACCCTCACCGATCTGAACCAGCCGGGCCCCCCACAACCCCCACACATACCACGTATCTGACTGTCATCGGAAACCCGCCTCCATCGAGCACGTGGTTGACCACGGCCTACATTACCGCAACTGCAGCCGCGATTTTGATAAGTGCTGATTCCGTTATCACCACGTGTCAAATTCTTCTATAATATCAATGCGGTGGGACGAATTGGTGAGGTTGTACATCTTGTGCATCTGAGACTACCTGCCATAGCCAGAATGGTAAGTTTTCCGTGTCCGCCCAAGTCAATGCATGCCGTAATACCTATTTCTTCCCAGCATTCTACCATTAATGCGTCACCACCAAGAATAACGATGTCACAATTACTCAGGCTGCCCATAAGAAGACTTAAAGCAGCGTGATTTTGGCCATTTCAGAAGGGTTAGATTATCATAATCAGTTCCACGTCTTCACTTTTTCGAGATATCTATTGGGGGAGAGGGGAGATAGAAGACAACGGATTTGCGGCGTTGAATTCAACAGCTGGAGTACGAAGGACCTTACCTGCCTCGTATAGTACAAAAATTGATTCGTTGGGGTTGTCCTAGCCATTGTCCGAATTCATTTTGAAACAAGCGATGTGCTGGCCAAGCTCGTCACAAGTGTTAATGTTTCGTCCCAAACTCTCCTTGGGTCTCCTCGATGCGGTCATACGCAGGGACCAAAAACCTTATTTTATGCCTCATGACGCCCGGTTTGGATATCCGAGAAGACTGCGGTTGCAGGCACCCTTGCTCGCATACGTCTAAAACTCCCAGATACGACCCTTGGCGTGTTTGATCGCAACCTTATCTGATCTGCCTAAATTGAAGCGGATTAATTCTTCTCACACGGCGTGTTTTCATTTAAACTTTCCCCAGGAATCATCGGACGGTCCTGCAATAGCGCGCGCCTCTATAGTGTATAAAAACGTGGGCCCCCCCGCTGTCAATCAACCAGAGATCCCAAGCTCGTTCAGAAACGACAACACTCATTTATATTTCCTTCTTAACCTGATACCTATTTGCTCATTCATTTAATAAAATGCAGTTTCTGTCCTTCCTTTCGCTATTGGCGCTGGCTACCGCCATATCGGCCCAAAAATGTCAACTCCAGTTCGACGGGCGAATTCCTGTTGGATCCACACCTGCCTCCTTTGATGTCAACACCAGTCCCTTCGGCACCAAGTTCGTGTTTGGCCAAAGTATGTCCTCCACCTCCACCACCGTCTCCACGTCTCTAAATATCCCATCTCATCTTTCCCACGCGTCTCCTGCACTTCCATATTAACCAGAACTCCCTTTTAGACCTCACCTGGAGCAAAATCATCGTGTTACCGAACATCACCCGATCCCTCGTCCGTGTTCCCCACCCCTTAGCACCCTTTCAGGTGACACTGACACTTCATTTTACAGTTTGATGGTATCGCCAACATCCCCCTCGAAGTTACGCTCTCCGACGCCTCGATCTTCGCCCCTTCAGCGACGAACATCCAGACCGGGTTCCGCCGAGCAGAGCTCAACCCGGCGTCGAATAATGGAACCGACCCATCCACGTTGGATGTTAAGACGCTGCACTTCTCCGTCCGCAAAGATAATGCTAGGCCTTTAAACATCAGCCATGAATATCAACTCGTATTCTTGGAAGATGCGAAGTTCACCACGAATCAGTTTGTGTTGAAGACGGGCACTATTGCGGGACAGCCGGCGGGGCAGAATCCGGATCTGTTGGTGCTGCAGGGAAATGTGAATGCGCCTGTTGTCAAAAATCTGTTTAATGTTTCATTCACTCCGAATGTGTGGCACAATTTCGCATTAACCTTGAACTTCACTGCTAAGTAAGTCCTCGTCCAATTATTGAGAAAGCTGGTGTTGATCAGATGCAGCACGGTCCAAACCTTTTACTCGCAGAATGCCGCGGCGTTGAAAAGTGTTACTGGCGTGGTTAGCAATGATCTGTCGGGTCAAGGGCAATTCCATTTTGGAGCTCTAAAGAAAGGGACAGGTGTGAACTTGACAGATGTCACGAAGCAGGGATTCCAGGAAAGTGGGATTAACGAGGGTGTTATTTATGGGGGCATCTTTGAGGAGATTAGCACTTGTGGGTGTGTGAGTAAGTTTCTATGAAGTGCGAATATGGTCGGTGGTGTGTTGGGCGTAAAAGAGTGTTTGTGTTTTTTGCATTCCCAACCGCATTCAGTTAGTTGCTGAAAATTGAGGGAGGGGGAGAACAAAGTGTGAATTGTTCCTTTCTCCTTGCCATTCAGGCTCATCGCTGTTCCTAGAATTCAAACTAAATTTATGTTCATCGTTAAATATTTGTCAATTTTTGAAGCCCTATCTCATTGACCATTGACCAGGAGCTAAGCATCTCCCCACACGTCTTTAAACCTTCTCACCATCATATTCTGTAGGCAATAACACCAAATAATGAACTTCTCTTGCACCCTGATTATATTCCTACACAGAACACAAAATTACCCAGAAGCGCCGGACTATCCCCATAATCCAAAACAAAGCCCATGAGGGCGTGGGCCACTAGTCAGTCTTTCATTAATCTGACCTTTTGGTTTGAACGTCTGGGAGCATAACTTTTAGGGGAACTTGTTGGCTCATACGAAATACCCACTGAAACGAGGGGTGCAATCAAACTGAGCTTCCCAACCAAGCTGAATCCTACTAAAGCAGTTCGGACTCGTGAGATGGAGTTCCGTCGACAAGTCCGTACATACAACTCCAACATCGCTTAGTTCTAACCTGGGCATCGTTACGTAGAGCTCCTTGTCAGTTCCATAGAGTGAAGGCCGTTTAACCCAGATTCGTTGGTAGTTCCACGCCCCAATAATTGATGCCCATGACCACGAGGGCGCATTTGGCGTTGTAACATTCGGAGGTAGAGGCTAAAACGCCCCAGGGCCAGGAGCGATATCTCCCAATCGAGGGGAGAGCCAAGTACGGTTGGCGGCAAGCAGGCCGCGCCAAGATCAGCGCTGTGAGAGACAATGTTGAGATATTTCCACTACTCCGTTCGTTTGCCATCGTCCTGCAGCTTCCGGATGAGGAATATCTCGTCAAGCAGCACACTTACGAGAAGAAAAACGAAGATCACTTCCGTTACATGATCTACCGGAAACTTATTTCTGAAGAGCGCGGGGCGAGTGGCTGTGGCCAGAGTACTGGACACACCGATCTCGGGACTGTGACGTTGCTTTTCCGCCAACCTATTGCTGGGTTGAAGATTCTTGGCGAAGACGGAAACTAGACGTACGTATCAGCTCGGCCGAGAACAATTACAGTTAACCTCGCAGACACCACTGGTGGCTGGCTCAAGAGCTAAGTTCTTCGTGTTGTGGCGCTCAGCGGCAGTACGACCGTATCGGTTTGTAGTAAAGTACTTTGCGAGGCCGCACAACGATACGGTGCTGATTCCCATTGATAATCCGCTAGTGCTGGAGGCAGCAGGTGTGAAGACGCGGTTTGAGCAGCCGTTGACGATGGAACAGTGAGTTGAGGCGAAGTAGATACTGCAGTTGACTCCTGAGATTGCGGCTAAGAAGTATGAAGAAGCAGGTATGGAACTGTAGAAGTTATTGGAGGGTTCAGGGATCGACGGCACAAGTGAGAAGCGGAAATGGCTGGGTTCTTAGTGAAAGGAATCTGCATGTTTCCCTCAGCACGATATTCGACACTGCCTTGCAGTGAGTATAGTCATGTCTAACAAACGAAGCGCGGGATGGCGACTATAAAAGTGGAGAACCAAGCTCCTAATTCAGCTTCCTTCGTCTTGTAAACCTACTTCTAATTTCTCCATACTGTGTGAATTTCAATCCGATCCAAGCTACGGGTGACACCCTGCACTTCTAATAAACATATCTAAATCCAAGGCCTCTAGCATCGCCCTCACGAATGGTGTTATCACTCTCCAACGCCTCCAGCTTCTTGTTCTCCTTGATATGAATACTACATATTGTCAGTATCCTAGAAATACTGACTATCGAAGAATCACTTACAGTCTCAATAAAAATGCCAACCCGGCAACCGCAAGACAAAGTCCGGCAACCGCAGCACCGCCAGCCAAGTATCCCGGGCCTTCAGACGCCGGATACAAGTACGGCCCATAGATATTTGAAGCGTTACCAATCATGTTGCAAATCGCAATAGCAGCAGACCGCTTGACCAACGGTCTTGGAAAGCTATTCGCAACCCAAGTAATGATAATCTGATATGCGCTCACTGCACCCAACGGCATCAAAAACATCGCAAAGAATCTCGCCCCCGTATTCAACGTGCTCACCACAATGATATTCCCCACGCAACTCACCATCAACAAACAAATGATGTGGATACTCCTATCCCCGGTCTTGCCACTCGTATACGTGACCCCGAGACTAACCAAGAAAGTCAAGAACCACACAGGAGCAGTGAGCAGCAGCGTGGCGATCTTGGAGTATCCGAGAGTTTTGACGATGGTAGGAAAGAAGTACTGGAATGTTTGAGTGAGGAGAGAGATGTGTTGGAAGAGGATGAAGATGTACAGGCGGTAGTCTTTGAGAGCGAGCATGAGACCGTCTTTGATGGATACCGACGAGGCAGTGTCGGTCTCTTTGGCATCATCAACGAGGCGCCATTGTGCGAAGTTGCGCTCTTCTTCACTCAGCCATTTGGATGTCGCGGGGAAGTTGGGGAGAAAGATACTAATGAACGTTAGAAAGTCCCAACCGGGAGGGCACATCGGGGAACTTTACGCTGCGACGAGGGCAATGCCCACAGTGATGGTTCCTTCAATGATGAATAACCATCTCCATCCCGCGATGCCATGTGCACCCTCCAAATTTCCCAGCACGCCAGCAGCGAGCAGACCGCCGAACATATTGGCAACGGAGCTGCCTGCATAGAACCAAGCAATTCTATGCGCCAATTCAGCTCTTGTATACCAACACGACATCAGCATGATTGCTCCTGGAAAGAATGGCGCCTCCACAACCCCAAGCAACGTCCTGCAAGCTAGCAATCCTCCAAACGTCGTCGTCGCTGCTTGGGCAGCAGAAATTGCTCCCCAAGCCGCCATCGCAAGACCAAGATAGATGGAAGGTTTGACTCTGGTGAGTAGCAGGTTAGATGGGAGTTGCATTGTGATGTATCCCTAACCCTTTCCATTAGCATCTGCTCCCCCCCCCATCATGGATCGAAAAGGAAGAATGGGAAACACATACCACAAACAATATACTAGTAGCCAGATTAAAATCCGTCCCTTTCATCCCCAAATCCTTCTCTAGCGTCCCCAATCTCGCCTGAGCTAGATTCGACCGGTCCAGGAAGTTCAGCAAATACATCACGATGAGCAGAGGCAGAAGACGGAAATCCACTTTCCGGAGCAAACGAGAAGTGTGGTGGGCTTTCCACTGGGGCGTTTGAGAGGCGTACTTGAGGTAAATTGCAAGCATGGGATCAGCCGGCGTCTTGGTGACTTCATCTTCGTGGAGAGACTTCTCATCGATGGCTTTGGCTGGGGTTGAGGTAGGCATGTTGAGGGTAAAGTGGGGTGAGAAGGAGGAGAGGCGAAGAGGGACATCATGAGAAGTATGGAATGTCAGACTTAAAAGGACCCTTTATTCCCCAGAAACTTCAGAGGTCGGGGCAATGGGGTAGTGGGGCTCTTGGGGGGGATTTTTCATAGCGGGGAACTTAGAGCCTTCATTCGGGGAAAATTACAGCGAGTGACCGAGCCGAAGCGGTCGAAAACCGATCAATAATCGAGCCACTGGGCCTCGAAAGTGGGATGCAATTGATTCAAATTATATCTGGTACATATCTCAGTTTCATATACCGTCAAAGGCCGCTGAGACCTCGGGTTTTCTCCCACTCAACCCTGCCAACCCCGCGGCTCCATTTAGCTTCACATCAAGTCTCATTACCCCATCCAAGTCTACCTCCTTTGTATCTTTTTACCGCCCGATGGTCTATGTCTATAGCATCTACGACCAAGAAATACTGGAATATGTCAGCGAAGTCCCAAAGCAGCTTCAAACCAAGACTCACTAAAGCATAATTCCAGCGCCAGCAGCCATCGCAATGAACTGCTGTGCCGTCTTCCTTAGCTCCAAACTCCTGTCTTTCCCAGTCTCCAAAAGCTCCGGAATGACAGCTACAGTGCCAACATACAAGAATGTCCCCGCAGTAAATGGCAGCAGCATGTCGCCCCAAGAAAGGCTTGTGCCCATCAGCCCATCAAATCTGCCACCTTCTCCATTTCCTCCCCCACTTCCTCCATATTCTTGAACAAGTATTCCAATCACCGTGCCAAGTAGCGCCCCCAATGCTGTAACAAATTGCGCGCCCATAGCTGCCCGCTTCGAGAACCCAGACTGAATCAGCAATGCAAAGTCTCCAACCTCGTGCGGGATTTCGTGAAAGAAGACAGCAACTGTGGTAGTTGCGCCGATCGTAGGGGAAGCGTAGAAAGAAGAGGACATGGCAAGCCCATCCGTGATATTATGCGTGAAGTCGGCGCTGTAAATAATCAGCTGAAAATCTCCAAGCCATAGACACAACTCACATCAGGTTCAAATAGCCCGCCAGCTTAACACTTGCATTGATCTCCTTCTCCTCCTTCACAGCAACCAAATCCGTCTGCTCATTCGCAGCCACCTTCTTCCTTGGCTTTGCACTCTTTCCCGACGATCCCTCCACAGCACTCGAGCGCCCAACCGGCTTCACAACCTCCACACTCCCATGATCATGTCCATGTCCCTCCCCACCAGTCGCAATCCTCAAACCCTTATCCATCGCCACAAACGTCACAAAGCCTACCATGATAGCAACGCCCAACAACAAATTCCGATTTGGCTCTACCATCACGAACCTTACGTGCTGCGGACTATCCTCTCCAAGGAAGATCTCAGGCAACAAGTGGAACAGCGTATCACCCAGCAACCCTCCCACCGCGAACGCGACCATGACAGACAAACTCGAAGGATCGATATTCGGCGGACATAATGCCAAGAGGAAATTCGGAGGCCCAGAGATGTAGAGGGTTGCTAGGAGGGCGTTCATGGCTGGGGAGCCCGGGAAGAGGACTGCGAAGATCCGAGACGTTAAAGTAGACGTTTGCGGTGAAGTCGCGAGTTTGTGGGTATTTAGGTCCTGCACGAGGGGGCATTCCTATTTGACGTGTTAGAAAGGGGCTGTCTAAGGAAAGGGATAGATAGATGGGGGATCGCGCGAGGTCGCGACTTGCCTGCAACTTCTCCTCGATCTCGGGCATTGACATTGAGGCGATTGAGAATGATGCCTTTTCTGCATAGACGCAGGCGATTGCGACGCAGAAGAGTAGTAGCGCATTGCGGGGCCGGAGGAGGGGCATTTTTGGTGATGTGGGCGTTTCAAAGTGGAATGGAAGAGAAGCTTTTGATGGCGCGGCGATCCCAATGCTGCTCACGTTGCAGTAGTGTGGGGAGTGCTGAGTAAACACCCCTATTTTCGAGCCCCCTTTCCGACAAAGAAAATTGGAATTGAAGTTTTTCTTGTTGGAAGCTGGGTTAAGAAAGACAGATTTTAATCCACATTTTGTCCTTTTTTTTGTTACGTTTCTCCGTATATACTGCTAAATGCTTCTTCCCTTTCTCTCCGTGAGCAGCAAGTTGCTCGGAAAATATCCCAGAGCAGTTACTGGCTTCTGTGCCCAGTAAAATTCTGTATCCAATTGATACTTCATCAAGGAGAAAAACGCCAACGAAGAGCGCACGAGTAATAGCATACATTATAGCACAATTTGGCCTGGTGGGAAGCTGCTGGACAGCTCGCTAAATCCCATTTTGTTGTCATGGCTAGGCAAAGAACTCTCATCTCCCACTGCCTTCCCTATCAACTTCTCTATCACCTCTACAATCTCATCACTATTCTTCTTCAAAAACTGCAAATTCCCATTCCCACCAATTCTCCAAATCCGAAAACTTCGGATGCCCCACCGTCTCGCACACAGCCTGCTTCAAGAAGTCAAAAGTGCAATGATCAAACACAACATGATAGCTGGCCTCCCCGGTCTCAATCAAAATTGGGATCTTCCACGATTTGAGAATTGCCTAGCAGGCTCCTTATGTACTATGTAGCCGAAGTAATCCTCTGAAATTGGCGGTATGATTTTCGTTGACAACGGTTTCTCCACATCTGCGGGAGGAGAAATTTGTGAAGGCCTTGGAATATTTGCTGATAGAGATGATGTAATGACTCCAAATAGGGGGCATTTTGGATCAATTTGCACCAATGCTTTGACAAACTCCGGACGCGCGTCAGCCCAGGACCAACCAAAGATTCCAGCGCGTGAGTGTGAGATCAATGTGGCCGGCCCTAATTTGCTAAGGAGAGCTGTACTAGCTGCTTTCAAACACCTTTCCTGCTCTGGGAAGTTGCTGGGGATTGGCATTATAGAGGCGTAGATGGGATCAGTCATTTTACCTGTCTGGGCTTTGTCGGAATCGTGGCGGCTGCTGAGAGGGGGCCTTACACGAGGTCATTAGGTGCGAAGATGTGCTTGAGGTCAGAGTTTGTGGTCCGCAGTGGCTGTCATCCGCTTCTCGATGAAGTCTGCTGGAAGCCTGGGATTGAGCTCTGCGGGAAGCTGCCGTTCGGGTCCCATGTCGATCGTCCAGTGTGGGGTTCGTCAATAAAGAAGACTTCATATCCGCGATCCAGGAACCGAGATACCCTTCCCTTTCCGCCATCAGGCTTGTTCAACCAATTCTAGATCCCGCAGTCAGTGTTGGACCAGGAAGAGGAGGAAGACGCACACCGTTCCTGTTTGTGCGGCAACGTGAAGGAAAACAATGGGGTATGGCTTCAAGCATCCCGCTTGGGTGAAAATCGCTCCATCTTCATTTGGTCTTCCAAGATATGGCTCGCGGGTGTGTTGACATAATCCCCTCAGAGATAGAAGAAGGATCAACGATCTGGTGATTCCTAGTTTCTGACGAGCAGGAGCATAACAGGAAAATGGGCAAACAAGAACAAACTAGAAAAAACAAGAACTACAAAAGAGAACGTAGCTCTGCTCAAAGATAAGTATTTATCTATAAAATGGTCTCCGAGGCTCGAATAACCAGCCAAGATTTGGCGAAGCTTTATCTTACCTGCGCATTGACTGTATTGTCCATAGTCGTGAACTCTTCCAACGATCTGCTTTCCACATCAGGCTTGTCCAAAAGGCGCTAGACCTCATATGGTACAACTGCACACTTTTGCAATAGTGAAAAACTATTAGGGAGGGGGGGATGCAAAGAAGGGAAAAAGAAGATGCCAAGACAATACCCCCCATATCCACTTGGTGACTTAGCGTCGAATTATAGCACTAACTTCGGGAGTCCGTGCGGTAGCGTGTATTTGAATGAAAGGAGCTTCCAACTCTGTTTGTAAATAACAAAACTATTATAGCGCACAACTAGAAGCTGCAAGTGCGCATCTCTATTGATAACCCCAAATGAATTTGAAGTCGTACTCCGCCTCATCGGGTTTGGCCAGCCTCAGGCGCTGCTAGGCTGGATTTGGTTTAGATTTGTCTGCAGGCGGCACAGTGCAGCGCAGCCCTGCAGAATGCAAGGGAGCCACCCCACGTCACATGGGAGCCTGCATCTCGATCACTCTCTGCAAACCGCAACCCCATCTCTCCTTCATTCTGCTACTGATTCTTGACCTTCCCTTCTTCGAGATCTCGTGTCTTCCTTTTCGCCTACGCCTTGAGGGCGCTTAGAGCTGCGGCAGTTTATATCTCCTTCGCGGGCGCGTTCAGCGTTTCCTGCTGGCCTTGACAGCTGCCTAAAGCTGTCAGCCTTGCCCAAAAAACAAATTCTGTACACCTTCTTTACATCTCGGCTCTCCTTTTCCCTCGACACCCACATAGCAATCATCGCCAGCGTTGGAGATATTGTCCTGTCAACTTCCTCCAGCTCGTCCGACTCGATTGTGGTGTCAGTCGTCCACAACAAGTAAGGGCCCAAGTCTTCTCACCTTTCCAATTGCTACATTGCCTGACTTGAAGTCAAGGACAAGATGGACATCTCTCAACGAGACCAGAACGCGATTGCATACTCGAAACACTCTGCCCTTCTGGAAGGCGATGCTCTTGTGCTCATCAGATACCCCAACAACCAACCCGCCTTCGATCCTAGTGGCTTCCAATTGAGTACCACACATCGAGTCCATTCCGCTAATCTCCTTGCGACTGGCTCCGCAATCTTCAAGCACAAGCTCGAGGACGAGTGGCAGAATCATAGGGCCATAAAGAGAGCTGGTCTTCTGAACAACCTCCCGAGTGGTATCAAGTATGTCATTGATCTGACGCCACCAGAAGAGGGCGACGACGCTCTGGCACTTACAGCCGATTTGTCGTGCTCTCCAGGAGTTCGTTATTGGTTTACTGCCCAGTCACGTCTTGGTGTCGCGCAGAGCCTCGTTGCTGGCAAGGATGAGACCAACGTGCGCAAAGGTCCTGTCAGTCAACCGACCTCTCCTGCCAAATCGAAACCAATCCTCCTCCAGGGTGACACCCAAGTCTCCGAGTTATCGACTGGGGTTACATCCATTATCGACGGCGAGACGACGGGCAGTCAATATCGGGGAATCATACCTGATAATGGGCGGATTGCATTCAGTGCCATGTTTGATCTCCCTGTCAAGCCGGAGCAAGGTGATGAGGGACCCACAATCAAGAAGGAGGTTCCCTTCGACAAGGAGGTCACGGAGGTCACCGAACTACTAGACGAAAAGATGGCTATTGAACAACTCGGCGAGGAGATCTTGGATTATTGTCCCATACGCCATCGGGCGGGGATCGAGCGCCTTCTTCAAGTGATCGAGGGCAAGGATCCGCGTTTGGACTCAGCTCCGAAGGTCTGGACCCTAGCGGTGTTGGGAAAGTACTTTGATTGTGCATCAACTGTGGTAAGTACTTGCGCCTTCAAACTGTCAGCGCAAACAGCTAAACATCACCAGACGGACTATGTCGTTAGGTGGACTGTCGCCGAGCCCAATTGTCGATTCATGGAAGTGCTTCCTGAGGCCGCCCTCAAGCTTGGCATGATGCTGCAAAATCATACCCTGACGCGCGCTGGCTTTGCCGTTTTGGTCTCTGAGGAAGCACTTCGCGTTGGTGCTGAGAAGTACGTTGAGGACATCTCCATCAAAAACAAGAGCCACAAAGTAAACAATAAGGGTCTCACTCGTTTTGGTCGAGCTTGTGAGGACTTAGATGAAGACGTCTCTAATTTGATCCAACACGCTGGGCGCAGTTTTAGCGCACGGATTGAGTTGAAATTGAGCAAACTTCTCGAGAAGCAGATGAATTGGCTTGGAGAGTTGCCGGAATTCGCCAAGCTGCTCTCGTTCCAGCAACACGTCGACACCTTGGTTGGCTCTACTAAGAGTGCCTCTCCGGGTTTCATTCTCATTGACCAGAAGCGAAGCGTCGACGCACTAGTCAGTTCTCTACGTGATTATGTTCGGGGCAGAATTGTGTACCGTCTTCTTGACGACCTCTCCTATCAACAATCCAAGGACGGCACAAACCATCGCATTGCCGAACGTTGGCAACACCTCGATCAACCGGGAGGACCATGCCTTATTCACGACTATATTTACAACACGCTTTCAGATCATGAACGCATGGTCACCCGAGGATTCTGGGAGATGATGCGAGCCATGGCGTGGGACACCAACCAGCCTACCAACGAGCTTCTAGACAAGTTACAGAGCAACAACACCTACTGTTCGCAGAATCTCGAGATTGCTAAGAAGTACGGCATTGAATACGTCCGCATGCGCCATCTGGAGGATCGTACGAGAGAAGTTAACACGGCTTTGAGGGACACAACTCTGCACTCCAGCTTCCACCTTGGCCAAAATACTGCTCCTGCCACGTTCAAGTCAGCCTTTGTGCCCCCCCCAACCGTCAACGAGATGACGGAACGAATGTCCCAGCCCAGACAAGAACGCGATATCCCCAACGCCACATTAGACGATTGGTATGAGGCCGAAGACCGTGTGAATAGTGGAGGTTCGCCCTGGACTGCCTCGTACTGGGAACATGAAGTCATGGCGAAGGATACCACGTACGGCGTCCCGCGGTTCTCTCTCTACGAGTTTCTGAAGGAGGTCAAGGGCCATATCACATCAATCTGCAGCACTATGTTAGGCCGAGGCGAACATGATTGGTCGGTTCTTTGCGATACTCTTCTTTGCCTTTCCGACGAGGAGTACAAGTACCTTCCTTTGTGGGCTGGAGGTATGAACGATGGTTCTGGAGGTGTTTTCGAACAGGAGATTCCGCCCGCTGAGAAGGGTCCCATTGGGCCTGGTCCTGCATTTCATACCGGATCGACCGCGAACTCTATGGCGAGTGAGTTTGAGTTCGACGGCGGTAGCTCCGTTCTGGACAGCAATACCATGGAAGGAATCGAGACCAGTTTGGGCGTCGAAGATGGCTTCAGTGACCATTTGGATCGGCGCATAGTGTATTCTGAAGCTGACTTCCCTATGGATCATGGTGCGCTCGCGCTTCAAACTCGAGATGATGGAGGACAGACCTCTGCTGGTGCAATGGCTGATGCCCAACCTGCCGCTACCGTTCAAGGACCACTTGGACAGCCGGTCGAAGCTCCATCCGTTACCTCAGCCAGTCAGATCGACCATGACGACTTTTTCAACGTTCAGGATGATGAAGAGGGTGATTTCGAGATGGAATCAGAATCGGAAGGAACGGTCACTGAGGAGTAAAAGTCTTTGCATTTTCGGTGTTCTCTGGCGCTTTCGGATAATGGGAGCCAGCAAATTGGGCTTGATTAGAGATTGTATTACACGACTGACGAATAAATGACTAAAATGTATCATCAATTGTTCTTTCGTGACTTGCCAGACTTGGTGATGTCTCTGCCTGTGCTTGACTTCGATGTTCTTCTTGACCCAGAATAATGAACGTTTTCTTTTCCCGAATCTCTCAGGCTAAATTATATATTTAATCGAGCAAGAAACACATTCTTCCAGCCAGGTAAAGAACACTCCCATGGCTTTCTGGATGGTCCCCCCCTCTGTTTGCTGACTCAGCCGCCTCGCAATCGCGGCTGCCTTGTCTTGCCCCGCCATTTTTACCCCACCATCAGCCTTGTCTTCACCTCCGAACTACCACCCACCTGTTCCATCTTCGAATCGCCCTCCGAACGTCCATCAAATTCACCCTCAAGCATCAAAATGCCTCCTCAAGCAGAAAGAATAAATGGCAAAAAGACTTTCACAATCCTTGGTACCTTGCCTTCCTTTCCGGCCTCCTCACTACTAACTCACCCCAGAAAACAATCCCGAAGTCTTCAACGCTCTCTCTCTTAAACTCGGGCTCTCCCCAGACTTGCAATGGTACGACGTCTACTCCTTCACCGAGACCTCCCTGCTCTCCATGGTTCCCCGCCCGGTCCTCGCCCTCCTAGTCATCATCCCCTTGACGCCCGCCTCAGCCTGGAAACTAGACCGCGACGCCGAAGACAAAGATAAACCAGCAATCTACCAAGGCAAAGGGCCGGATGAGCCAGTATTGTGGTTCACGCAAACGATTGGCAACGCATGCGGCAGCATTGGGATGATTCACTGCCTTCTCAACGGCCCAGCCAGCGAGCATCTCGTGCCTGGCTCATTCTTGGCGAAATTGAAAAGTGAGGCAGTTGATCTGGGCATGAATGAGAGGGCAAAACTATTGTATGATAGTTTTGAATTGGAAGAGGCCCATCAGAGTGTGGCAGAGATAGGTGATTCGAAGATGCCGAGCTTGGATGGGGAGGGACATACCGGGCAGCATTTCGTGGCGTTTGTGAAGAATGGAGGGAAGTTATGGGAGTTGGAGGGGGGCAGGAAGGGACCACTTGAGAGGGGAAATTTGGGTGACGATGAAGATGTACTGGGCGCAAAGGCTATTGGACTGGGAATTGGGAGGGTCATTGAGTTGGAAAGGGCCAGTGGAGGGGGGGATTTGAGGTTCAGTTGCATCGCTTTGGCGAAGAAGGTTGAGTAGTGAGCTCGAGAAAGAGGAAGATCGTTCAAGAATTTCGGCTAGCGCGAACGGAAGCGTGAGATTAAAATATGGCATCGGGAATTCGGGGCGTTGAACTCTGCAAAAGCTTTATTACACTGTCGTTATTAGTAGAATTTGGGCCATGTCGTTAGCGAAACTTCAGGCTCTAATCCCGTTCATATGTGTCATGAGATTATCCCATTCGGTCTGTTCACATCAGCATCGGTTGGATTTTAAGTCTCTATAAAGGATCTTACTTACCCAAGCTATATTTGAAGGACCAAGCCATTGCTGAGGTTCTAGCCTCTCGGTAAACAGTCTCAACTGGTCAGTCTCTAACCAATCCTCTCTCCCACTACTATTCTCTTCTCTTCTGGATTGCGCAACAGAGTTCAAGCTCCGATTCGGTGATGGAGCAGCCCTTGTAATCGTTAGATTGCACGACAGGAGCGTCAGAATCTGAACACTTGCAACAAAAATCTCAAGATCCTCGACGCCTTCTCACAAATCTTACTCCTCCCAGCCATCTTCTCGAATCTACCTAAGGTCTCCTCGAGCACGCCCCTAAATTTCCGATACTGCGGCCTGTAAATCGGCATCAACAACGCAACAGCAAGGACAGCAGCGGCATGGAAAGCATGGAAGCTTCCGAGTCCATTTGTATACCACATAAATGGTCGGAATTCTGGAGTCGTGGATAAGATCCGATGAATGTCGAGAAGTGCTTCTGCGGATGCGATGCACCGGATTTGTGACTCGTTCGGGATTTCGAGACCGATGATGCTGCGGGCGAAGAATGGCCTGTGCAGAAGTAGGAAGAGTTGGTGTGCGTAGGCTTGGAGAATGTGGAGATGTACTGCGTGGTGCGTGGGTAGCGTTTCAAACGTGGAGTCTGCGATGTATCGGCTATCCCAAGATTCTTGAGCGAGACAGATCTGCTGGTCAAGATTCTGGATCGCGGAATGACTTGGCTCTGATGAGGTGAACGTTTCTCGGCAGATTTGGCTTGTGAGATCGTAAAGTGAGAATTTGAAGAGAAGATACGACATTTGCGTTGGTCCTGCGAGGGCTTCTTGAATGGCGGTTAGACTGATGTCTTGGTCATTGACGTTGGCGGGTAGTTTTACGGAGGACGAGGTGCGGAAGGTAGGGTCAGGGTTGCCCATTATTGTTGATTGAATTGTATACAGCATCATTAGACCTGCCCAACATCTACGGCGCTCCTCACATTGGATCAGATCGAGGTTGAAGGTGGAGGGATCAATGTGACATGCAAGTGCAATGGCGACGTTGTAGGTCATTCCTGGAAACTGTGAGCGAAGTGGCCGATTTGGAAGGTTCCGGCTTACCAAGTAGAACCCAAGTATGGTCCTGACTGTGCCCCATGGCATAGATCAGAATGATCAAAGCTTGTAGCGACTGGACGTTGTGCTTGCCCCAGAAAACACCTTGTTTGGCAAGACACTTCATAGCAGCTTCCCGGTATCGACGGCTCAGTACGCGAATGTTTGAACAAGGATCAGCCCCACGTGCGAGATCCCGGAGGACTGGATCATCATCTTCTAGACCAGTCACAGCCAGAGACAGGAGAACGAAGAGAATGGCGAGCCAGGAGGTTGGCACCGAACGGGGATTCTCAACAAATTGTGCATAATTGGAATGAAAAGTCGGATCATGGAGGATGTGGAACAACTGCCGAAGTCAGCCCCAAGCTCTAATATGATAGTCTGCACTGACTGGGGAGAAGACCGTAAAGTATTGGTTCTTCAGATAATCACATTGCTGCGTCGGAGGAAGCAAGGTAAGAAGCTCGTCCGTCGAAAGAGCCGAGGTATGGGTAAATGGGAACCCAGAAGTCATGTTTGAATCTTCTTGGTCTTCCAGAGAGGGTGTCTCGATAGATAAGTTTGTGTTTGCGAGTACAGAGGTCCATTGCGACGATCTTGGCTCATAGCGGACATTGCCACTGGACGTGGAGGCAAGAACACCACCACTGAGAGGCATTTGATAATCAGATGAATAGGTCTGATGCGAGTTCTCGGAAATGAATGATTCGGGAGATAACTGTGAGATCTGACCTATTTCCACTGGTGGAGAAGGCATCATGGATGCCAAGGAATATTCCCCAGTTCGACCTGGAACCTCGGCACCTGTCTGTTTTCTGAGAAGTTGTTCCAGATTGCTGATCCTACTTAACAGCTCGCCGTTGGATGGCGTCGTGGTGTTCGTCATGTCGTAATCCCGAACGTTCTTGTACACACATCTGTCTGCGCACCTTCGTCGCTGACAGGTGTCGCACACGGGCTTCGTCCTCGAGCATTTGATTTTGCGATGCCTGCAAGGTTCACAGCTCACAGGTTGCCTGGCGCTTATATTGTGCCGAGAGCTGCTCGGGCGAAGTGAGCTTGAAGATTCAAGGAAGTCGTGGTCCATTCCGAGAGGAGTGTGTTGTTGAGATAATGTTGAACTCTCGGGAAGTTTCCGCCTTTCATATACGCGGGGAAATGGAGCTAACTCATCACGTGGAAGGCAAACTTCGGGGTTAATTTCGTGAATTAGAGTCCAGAGTGGGGTTGCTGTCGGAGGAAGCTTTTAAGAGGGTACTTTCATGTTACTTTCCCGCGTTTAGTTTGGTTGTAGTGGCTGAAGAGCAATGAGAACCTTCAAATCTACGTCACCGTCAATGAAAAAGACCAAATACAAAAGTGCTGTTTTTAATCTAATGTTATGAAAGTTGAATATATTGAAAAGGCCGATTCTATATTGGCTCGGAGGCTACGTCTATCGAGATGGGAAATTGGATTATCATTGAAGAAAAGACGCCATAGCATCCGAAACTCCTTTTACATCCTCAAAGATATGCCAATGACCAACTTGAGGTAGCACATGAACCTCAGCTCCCTTGATTTCCGTCGAGTACTTGTCACAGAGTTGGGGAGGCGAGACCTTATCTTCATCTCCAGTCACAATCAGTGTCCTGGCTTTGATTTGTGCCACAGGGAGCGGTTCTGATGCCCCTGCAAGTGCAGTGCATCCTTTTGCGTATCCTTCAGGATCTTGCGACAAGAGCGACACCCGCACGGCGGCAATTCCGATTGGGTTGTCGGTCTTCGACTTTGCTGAGGTCCCTGCTGCGACGACTGCATCTACCACAGCAGCAATGCCCAAGGCCCTGACAGCCGTTGCTCGCGCAATGGACCCAGCTTGACCAGCTTCTGGCAAGGGAGTAGGCGGTGGGCCAAGTAAGACCAACTTGGAAACCAGTTCCGGGGCCTTTAATGCTAAAGTGAGAGCAACGAGGCAACCCATGCTGTGTGCGACGACCGTGGCCCCCGAGATCTTAGCTTTTCGTGCTAAAGCATGGAAGTCAGAGGCGTAACTGGAAATCGAGACGGACGATGCTGCAGAGGTTGGGGATAGGCCATGGCCTTCGAGATCGAGCAAATGAAGACAATGATTTCTCTCGAGTCCAAGAGATGAAATCAAAGGTGTGTACAGCTCCGAACTGCCGCCAAGACCATGGATGAAGATAATAGGATCACCAGTTGGAACTCCAGCATGTCGATAGTAGAGTTGTTTTGAATTGATTGATGTAAGCCCAGCACCGCCACACGACTTGTTAAAATTGCTGATCGGAATATGGGAGTAATTAGTGATCCGGGAGAGTGTTTGGTTCCTTGCAGATGGCTCAGCGATGGTGTTCTTCAATGTGCCGAGACCGGTTACGGAAACTTCAACGACGTCGCCAGGCTTTAAGAAGATGGGAGGCTTTTGCCCGAACCCCACACCAGCTGGCGTGCCAGTCGCAATGACATCTCCTGGTTGAATGGTTTGTCCAGCGGAGAGCGTCTTGACCAGGAAAGGGATGGAAAATATGAGATCGTCGGTAGTAGAGTCTTGACGCTTTTCGCCATTCACTTTTGTTTGTACTCGAAGTGTTTTGGGGAGTTTCGAAGCTGGGACGGCAATGGGGCCCTACTTTTTGTTAAAAGGTGTGTCCAACAAAAATTACCCACACTCACCATAGGGCAAAAGGTGTCTGGAGATTTCCCAATGTAAAACTGCTTGTGGTCCCTTTGCCGTTCTCGTGCAGTCATATCGTTGATGATAGTATAGCCCCAAACGTGGCTCATAGCCTCGGCTTCCCCGATCTTGAACCCACTTTTGCCAATGATCACTCCAATCTCCCCCTCATAGTCTACAGTATCTGTAAAACCAGGATGCGGGTAGATTGGCTCTCCGTGAGCAATAATGCTTGTGGCACGTTTGGTGAAAATAACGGGATGCGTTGGCTGATCCGTTTTGTCGCTGGAGTCGTAACCCGAAGAGTTGAATTCAATGGCATGCTCGAAATAGTTTTTACCAACCGCGAGAATGTCTCTGCCGCTAATGGGAGCTTGGAGTTCCACTGAAGACAGCTGAATTGATTCACCTGCTGGCTTGATCTGGGAGTCGCCAATTTCAATGACCTGATATAGGTCGGTGAGTGGGGTACCGGATGCGAAGCTCAGGGGCTGAATGGAGGATGTTTCGAGGTTGAGATGTCCGATTCGAGGCTGGTTCAACGCCTTTGGGTCGAGATACGCGACATAATTCGTGAGGTCGGTGCTGACACCGTTTATGTGACCGTTTGGTGCCATTTGTGGGAGCTTGAGGACAGTTCGAAGGGCGTTCTGCTGACGGCTTGGGGCAACGATTGGTGCGCTGAATAGGAACCTGGGTTCTGTTGAATATTCCTGCGAGAAACAATACAATATCTAGATCGGAATTGAAGGTCAACGCTTCCACGTTGAATAGTATATGTGAATGAAGATGGATAAAAAGCATTTTTGAATTCCGAGATTTCACCCACCACCAGCAGCTCTGAAAGAGCCCGCTCTCGATGACTACCATGTCCGCCAGTGACGTGGGAGAGTTCCGCTGCCGAAGTTTCGCGTGCAGGCGAGACCCCACCTTCTCCGCGATCTCCGCGATCTCCGCGATCTCCGAATCATCCCCGGCCTGCCCGCCCTCCTTTTCTTCCTTCTCACGTCAAGCTATCACCGCCAAGGAGAATTGCAAGAAAGTGGAAATAATGACAGGAGGATTTGGGCTCAATCATATGCAGTCCTTGGATTAGCATGTTTCTCCGCACTGAGCTACGGTCTCGGCCCCGACTTGCGGAGATGGATGTTTTCCCCTTTCCAAATGGCTAGCAATTGCCCCACGCTTGTGACCTTGTGCCATATGTGAATCCGAAATGCCTGACTAGCATGAATGTGCTTTTATTAAAGTCTGATCATACCCTCAACAATCGCAGATTACAACCATCCAACGACATCTAACGAGATCTCTCAGTAGCACCCACTATCCCAATCAATTTTCAAAATGTCTTCGGAAGGCCACGATTCCTACGACCATGCTAACAAGATGGAGGCAGCGAATGGTGCGAGTGCAGCCCAGCTGGAGAGACTTAAGACCGCCGGCGGCCACGTCAACGACCAGTGTGTCAAAGGATTATTCAAGTTATTCAAGTTATTCATGAATAATTCATGAATAACTTGAATAAAATATGAGTAACGGATATCTTAAATAACTTGAGTAAAATAGAATAGTTATTCATGAATAATATGAATAACTATGAATAACCACGTGAAAGTCACGTAATTATAATAAATCGACATATATTTGAATTTTAAAATGAGAACTAAGGTACTAATTAAGTAGCCTTATCTAAGATAAGCTAGTACTTATATAAGGGTACTTAAATACTAATTTTCTATAATAATAAACTAGAAGTATTACTAAGGTTCGATTTGCTTACTAAATAGTACTCTTACCTGATTAGGTAGCGACGTGACGCTAGGTGCGGGCCCCCCCCGGAGCCTTGCTTGAATAGGCTAGCTTAATCACGTGTAGCGTTATTCAAGTTATTCATGATTATTCATGAATAACTTGAATAATATATGAATAAAATAAGAGTAACATGTTTTAAGCTTGAATAAAATAGAATAACGGCCGTTATTCTATTTTACTCTATTCATTTGACACACTGTCAACGACAGGACTCAGCCGTCTCTTCCTGTAGTCCACCGAAGCTTCGCGAACCCGGCTCCTCTGGGATTGTTGTCCTTTGCGACTGGTATGAACTTTTCTTGATTCTGCCCTGGAATTGCTAAGAACTGATCAGGAATCTTCCTCATCTCCATCTTCGGTGTAAAAGTTCGAGGTGTAGCAACCCCGAATGTCTTGATTGGTGTGTTGATCTTCTTTGGAGGTGTTTGCCAATTTATTTCTGGAATAATGGAATTCGTCAGTGGAAACACAGTGGGTTGCTCCTCCATATAAGTTTATTCAGTGTTGATGTTTGTCTTCAGTTCGGCGCGACTGTCTTTCCCTCCTATGGAGCGTTCAACCTATCCTATGCGTTAATCTATCTTCCTGGTTCTGGGATCCTGGCAGCATACACCGACGCAACTACTGGTGAACTTAATGCCCAATTTTCGAATGCCCTCGCCATGTACCTCTGGGCTTGGTTCATTCTTACCGTCATCTTCACCGTGGCTGCTATGCGCTCTTCTTGGGTGTTGTTCCTGGATTTGTTCTTCCTCGACATTGTGCTTCTTCTTCTGGCCTGTGGATACATGCTCAACGACTCGCGATTAGAAACTGCAGGAAGTGCTTTGGGATTCGTGGTGGCATTTCTGAGCTGTGAGTTATCGCCTGCCTGTATTTGAATATCTGCTGATCAACGAGTAGATTGGGCTGGGACTGCTGGACTGTTTGCGAATGGCATTACTCCTATCAACCTTCCTGTCTTCCCAATGTACACAGAAGAATAACTACGAAAAGGCTTGAATTGTGGGGTTGGGAGGTTCACAAGTGAGGACGTGGGTCTAAAGTATGAGATTGGAGTCCTTGATAGTTGGCTTGAAGCTTTTGTAATGTCCAAATTGGTTCGAATGAAGGCCATTACACACTTTAATTTCTTCAGCATAATTAATTTGTGCGATGGGCGATCTTGAGTTGCATGGAATTTTACTCTACCCAAAACTCCCTGATACTGGATAATGGAAAATATTATATCTTTCTTTTCTACCACTATCGAAGAAGCAGAAACTTGCTTTCAATCCCAATCGCCGCCGCCAAGCTTTCTCAATCCAACATACTTTTGTGGCTCTTTGAACTCATTTATCATCCCATCCGTCCTCCCAACTCTTAACGGCTTGCCAAATTCCTCCATCTCCTTCTTGCTATGAAATCTCCAAAACTGCCAACTACATTCCGCTCCACTGAAAGACCTGATAATCTGTTCACCTCCAGGATGCTCTTTCAAGAACTCCGAACAATCATAAACAATATTATCGACCACAATGACTTCTCGGTATTAGCGTAAGAATATAAACCAAGAATCACGGTTGAACTTACACAAACCCCCATTGTTCACAGAATTCCTCTTCTTCACTTGCTCGGCTGGTATGAAGGGAAGTCCTTCATCTGGGATGTCACGGCTAATGATTGGGAATAATTCGGAGACTGCTGAAGTTGCGGGATCTACAGATACAGTCTCAATATGCTTGGTCGTGTACTTTAGATCCTCCTCAAAAGCTTTGGCGGTCGTTGTGGCGGAACGTGCACCGAGCTTAAGCCACCCCATGGCTCGCGGAGTCAAAGGTATGGGAGCAGATGGCATGTAAGAAACTCATCAAAAAAACTTAAACGGGTCAAAGAGTCGGTCTGAGCAGGGTTTTCGGGGTGCGTGTTGGTAACGTGGCAATATGCGTATGTCACGTTGAGCTTTAGCGTCGACGTTTTCCGCTGGGTCGCTCACGGATCCACAGTAACCGATTTCCAAGGTCAATGCACACCCCAAGCGAATGCACACCCTTTTCCCACCAAAACTACTGATTTTTAGACCTTAATAATTAAATAACTAATAAGTCAATTATCTTTAAAATTTCTATATTACTAGTTTTATATATATTAAATAAGATTATAATATAAAATTTACATAATCTTATATATTACGTAATTAATATTAAGCTTAAAATTCACAAATTACTAAGATTTAATATTTTATAAATAATATTATAAATAAGATTAATAAACAGAAACTACTTAATTTTATATTAATAGTATTACTTAAAGAAGACCTTTATTAATAAGTTTTATTAATATACCTTTATAATAAAAAAGTTTATTTAAAATAATAAGATTTTTAAAGATTTAATTAGTACTTATATTATAATAATTCCGTTTAATTTTTTTAATAAAAGATATTATTTTTAATAAATAAAAAGAGAATTAAGAAAGAAGTACTTAATTCTATAAGAGTTTATATTATATTTTAAATTTTAAAGTTCAAACCCTAGGTTTTTATATAAAATAATAAGAATATATAAAATAAAAGTATTATTTATAAAACTATTCTTTTAATATTATAGGCTAGTATATAAAGTATATAAAAAATCAAAAATAGTATAAAAAGTAAGCTTTTATAGATATATATATTAAATAAAAACTTTAGTAGTATTTTTTATTAATTATATTATATTAATTATAAGGCTATATAAATATTTTATATATTAGAAGAATAGCTTTAGGGTAGCTTTATAGAATTATACTTAATTTTTTGATTTTTTAATATTTAATCTTTAATTTAAGTATCTTTTTAAAAATAAAGTATTCTTATATAAAATTCAAATATAAAATTAGAATTTTATAACTAATATACTATTTTATATAAAAATAATAACTTTAATTTATAGCTATATATAAGGTAAAGTGGTCCTATAAAAATTAAGTCTAAAGTATTTATATATATAAAGATATTAGGTATTAAATTCAAGTATTTAAGATTTTTGAATTTTCTAATAAAAGCCAAATTTAAATAATCTTAAAATATTAAAATATTTATACCTAAAACACAAATAAATACTCTATCTTCTTCTCTTTCCAAATATAAAAGAATTATATTATTATCTTTAATAGTTATTTAGTAAATGATTATTTAATATCATGTATTCGGCTAAAATTAGGGTGTGCATTCGCTTGGGGTGTGCATTGACCTTGGAACTCGGTTAAGGGTTAAAGGCGGAGATGGCGGGGCTCAACTATCGTACTCGCAAGGTGACTAGTGCTCATCATTCTAAATTCCCTTTCCGCAGTGACGGAAACTTTTCAGAAACCATTCTCACTGGAGGTGTTTCACATATCGGGAAAGACGGCATCGGTGACTGCTCGAGCGCCTTAAGACCGTGCTACCTCGGTTTCCTCTTCATGAAGCCTGTTTCGGCAATCTTCCGTGAACCGCGAATCCGGAATTTTGGTTAGTGTTATGCCTTTTTAAACGTTTAGAGACCTGGCATTTGGTTTTATGAAAGTATTTCCTCAAACGTGCAAGGAAGTCAGTATTTCTTCAGTTGTCCAACCTAATGCCTTCAAGACTTTTAAGCTAATCCCCTCCAAGCCTTTGCTGAGATCATGCTGAAAGCACGCGCCGAGTAACTTATATTACTTTCCCTTCGCCCAAGGGCTGGTTGGCCAGAAGAATCGCATTTTTAACACGTTCTCGAAGCCAATTTCCTCGAGCCACTTCTTGTAATGCTGAGTATTGGTCCTCGGCCGTCCTGCTTTTGTTGCGCAGTCATTCAAGAGTAGAGCCCACTTGTACAAGTTCGAGTTGAATAGTGGCTCACCAATGTATTCAAGTGGGAAGGCGAAAGTTGCTGTGTCGCATCTTGGAGTTCAAGGTGTCCTCCTGGGGCAATAGATTTGAATGCTTCGTAGAAGACCGGCTCCTGATCTTGAAGCAAGAGACAAGTGCTTGACGTTGAGTAAAGGCAAATCCCATTCATCTTCTGCTGCCTCGATTTCAAACTGGCAATTCCGGGGTGCGTTTCCTTGTCAAAACAGATGTTTAAAGCTAGGTAATGGGCAGTGCTCGCACCTCAGGTTGAATGGCGCTCAAGTCAGTTCCGAGGACTTGCGTGTTGGAGCATTGTTGAGCAAATTCAATTTCCCAAAGTCCAGTACCTGAATATGGTGTATTTTGTGAAACGCAGAGAAAGCGACACAAAAGGGGTCTGACCTGTTGTCCAGAGCGTGCTTGTAGTCTGGTTCAACTAGTACCAGATGGAATTTCCCATTCAAGGTATGCTCATCTTCGCATGATGAAGATCTGGCTTGCATTAATTGCAAGCATTTGGACTTCCACTGCGGAATTCTACTTACCCGGCCGCTCTTGCTCTGCCTTCCCCTGCCTGATTGAAAGTTGAACTAAATAGAATTCGTCCCACGAGTTTGGCAAGCCTCATCAAATGGCAGCGGATATCCTAGAATGCCAGCAACAGAATAATGAGCTTGGAAGAGTCAGGATTCTCACTCCCTTCATACAGCGATGGAAATGTCCTGCTATCTTCTTCGACGTGGTCATAGAGACGCATAGGGACTTGTGCGGAGAGAGACAGAACGAGTTCTATTGGAAGGTCAGCGCCACCCACATGTGGTCACCTCCACTGGAAGACTGACACGATGCTCAAACCGCGCACACCTGGGTCGGAGCCCATCTGCAGCACAGATCAGTCTTGCTACAGTTTGTATTAATCAGGTCAATTGCGGCGTTATCAACAGATGGTAGCCAGGGAACGCTGCCGTAGGATAAGGTAAGGTCTTCTAATATTAGCATCTACTCAGTTACAGAGTTTCCCGCGAAGTGTTCGCTGACCATGTGAGACATGACTCCCGAGTGATCGCTACTTGTCTTGGAGCTTACGGAGAAGGATGTAAGTGAGGGGAAAGATGCTGTGCGGGACCAAGACACCAAGAGACTGTGCGCTGGCACAAGAATTGTGGATGGCATGGTGCGTGTAGCTGCGCAATTTGGCCTTCAGAGCGATGTGGCAATTTTGACCCCTGTCCGTTTCTCCGAATACGGCGAATACTACAACAAGCGCGACAAGACCCCTTTTTTCTGCTTCGCTTGACATATTAGATGTCCTATCAGCAACGCATTCGAGCTCTAGGTAGACGATTTTTATGCTCAAATATATTGGCCTGAATGTCCTCGTTCTTATATAAGTAAAGGAACCTTTGCGCAGGTGAGCAAGACACAGGAAGAAACTCGGCAGCGAAATAATACCCTCTTGAAAAACCTTGGAACTCTTAGAACTCTTTGGGAAATCTAAATAGTTATTTCATTTATTATTACAAACCACGAAATGGCTACAATCAAATTCTTCTACGTCTTTTATTTTGCTAGAGGAAGATAAACGCTGTGCAATATCAGCTATTGAACCTTTGAACTGTTGAGAGTGAAAACAACCGGGCGGTTCTCATAGTTGAGTGCGATAACAGGGTAGAATCGCATCTGTTCTCCAAGCAAGAAAACAACATTCTGGTTTCTTTATCATCACAATGTCCAATCTATTCAGGAGCAATGGCACTAGACACATTTTAGCCAACCAATCCATGCTCAATACCATTATGCCAAGCGTACCAAGGTCCGGGGGACAGATATGCGTCGACGTGAATCCACCGAAAGTCATATATTCACCTCCCTTCGGGATTTTGAGACGAGAAACCTTGTGTTCTGAAATCTTGAGTAATGAGCTCGACTTCCGAACTGATATCCCGGAGTTCTGGATCGAAAACGGGGGTGGCGGAGTGCAAGCGGAGATGGCGGGGATGACTTTGCGCCTATTTCTGCACTAAGCAATTCGTGCTGCACCCCCGCATTTTGCCACAATCTCCGCTATCCAACCACCAAGGGGAGTGGGCCGACACTTGGAAGCACCAGTCTCGGTCTCCATTAGGTGCGATAGACTGCGTCACTTCACTTCACAGTGTTGAAACCCCCTCCGTCTCTCCGAACAGCCCCAACCGAATGCGGGGAAGTCGAGAAACGAGACCTTAGTCTCGACAGCCAACGACAACTTATAAGCATCCCAACATCGGATCAGGTTCCTTTGCGTTCAACGAATTCCTATAGCACTGAGTTCCCCCATTGATTCTACAACTCTATTTTCCTCCTCGATACGTCCATAATGGCCCCTTCAAGGACCGGTGATCCACTCCCAAGCTTCAGTCAAACCAGCACCATAAGTGAGCCCTACAATGGACCTCCTCGGAATCTGGCAAATATCAACGCTATCAACTTCGACAAAGCCCTTCAACCAAAGAAATACGAGATCCTTGGCACGCATCCAGAATCAAAGATCCTGTTCACCGATGTCAATATTCTTGACTCAACGGGAAAGGATCTGTACCGAGGGGATGTTCTCATTGAAGGAGAGAGGATTGCCAAGGTTGGGGTCGTTCCAAATGCCGGTGAATTGAAGAAAGACCCAAAGGTTAGAGTGTTCCAGGGCAGAAGCCGGACGTTGATGAGTGGGTTGGGTGATGCTCATACTCATTTTACGTGGAATGGGGGAGATTTGAACCGACTGGGTGAACTCCCTGTTGAAGAGCACGTACTGTTGACAGCCAGGAGCGCACAATGCTACATCGACTCGGGTTACACAATGTAAGTGTGGTCGTGTGGAAGGGTCACACTAAGCTAATAATTCAAAGGTGTTTCGGTGCAGCGTCTGCTAAAGACAGGCTGGATGTTGTCATTCGTGATGCAATAAATGCAGGAGATATTCCAGGACCCCGCTACCTAGCAAACGGAAAGGAGATGGCTCGGAGAGTATGCCAACTTGACTCTTATAATGTCTACATAGTCGTGGAACATTCTTGGCCTTTTCCTCAAAGATCTCAAGAACAGTTTATGAATATTGCTGACTCCAAGATTACCAGGACGGAGATCTTGTTGCTGGCATTACTGCTTATGCTGATGGTCCGGACGAAATGAGAGAAGTTATCCGGCATCACGTCGACATTGGAGTTGATCAGATCAAACTCAGCATGAGCGGAGAAGAAGTAAGTTAATCCATCAGAGTTTGTTTTCCCCGCTAATAGGTCAAAGATCACAGAAATTCGGTCGGCACAGGATTGCTACTTCTCCGACGAGGAAACAGCTGCATGTGTCGATGAAGCACATGCATTAGGGAAAAGGCTTTGTGCACACGCTCGAGCTCGTGACTCGGTGAAGATGTGCGTAAGGCATGGAGTGGATGTAATTTATCACGCTTCATTTATTGACCACGAAGGCATGGATATGCTCGAAGACAAGAAGACAAAGCATATTGTGGCACCTGGTATTAATTGGTTGATAGCTACTCGTGAGTGATGTGCAAGACTCAAGCCTGCATTTATCAGCTGATTTATCACTAGTCCATGATGCTGCCGCCTTCGGGTATCCTAACGAGAAGGCCCAAGAAGTTGGCTATCAGAAAGAGCTCGACGCTGCCATCCGTGGACTACGAGAGATGCACAGAAGAGGCATCACAGTACTTCCTGGCGGTGACTATGGCTTCGCTTGGACACCCCACGGCACCTACGCTAGGGATCTGGAGCATTTCGTGAAGCTACTCGGCTTCACCACTATGGAATCCATCATTGCTGCTACAGCTGGCGTCGCGAAGCTTTTCATGCGAGAGAATGAGCTAGGCAAAATTCAGGAGGGTTTCTATGCGGATTGTATTTTGGTGGATGGAAACCCAGTGGAAGATATTGCTGTGCTTCAAGATCACGACAAGTTGAACGTTATTGTGATTAATGGGAGGGTGCACAAGGCAGGAAGAAAGGAGTATGTGGCGCCACCGGTTGCCGGGCAGGATAACAATGCACATCCGATTGTTCCTGACTTCCCTGAAGTCAAGAAGGAGATGCAGAAGAATTATTAATGTGATTGTCTGCTGGCGTTAAGGAATGGAACGGGTCATCCGTGAAAGGCCACAAGCCAAAGTATGGTACTGTAAAAGCTTCGCGTAATTTCTTATATTTAAAGGTATTTGTTTCGGCGAAATAAAAATTTCTGGGGTATTCCCCTGACTGTACCATGTGGCCGGCTTTTCGCCCCGGCATAGGAGATTCCTAGAGGTTATCGTGTCTGGATCTTATGTGTTGAAATTAGGTGCCCGAGGCACCTAATGGGGCTGAAAGCTGTAGGGCCAAGTGCCCCGCAGAGCTGAATGCCCTGTAAAGCTAAATATAGGTTCAGCTAGCATCTGTAGGACGCTGGTGATTAGGCATCAAGCCGACTGGCTGCAATCCTTACAAGCAGATGTTTATATAACCCAGTTCTAATTGCTAGCCAACACCTCCTTGTGTCATCTGACCAACAAGTCGGCAGGAGTGAGCTTCACCCAATGGCTTCAAACATACGATGCTACTAATAGAGTTTCCCGACTCCAATTCTTTCAACACAGTTATTGCTCTCAGGCCTTCTTCAATTCAAATTACCTCTATACATCTTTAGCGCCTTAAATTTTTCCGCAGCATCTACCAGTGCCCCCTGAATCTTGTTCTTACGTGCACTATGCCACAATCTGCTTTAACCAAATACCCTACATTCGAATTCTCCTTCCCTCCAAGTGCTTGATACAAGTCCCAACTTGTCTTTGCCGGACAAAAAACATCATATCTGCCCGGCACAATAATTATTGATAAATGCCTAACTTTATACGCCTCTTCAATTAATTGTCTATCGCGCATCCACCTAGCGTTGATAAAAAAGTGGCACTCAATGCGAGCAAACGCAAGCGCCCATTTTGGATTCTCTGCTTTTTTGATATATTCCCGGTTCACGATCAACTCGACTGTTGAACTCTCCCAGGTGCTCCTCATCATCGCCTGTGAGTCTCTTATTGTATGCTTTTATCACATTGCTTCTTTCTGGCTCAGGGATGCAAGTTTTGTATGGCTCAAAATAATCAGGGAACAGCCTGTCTGTGCCCTTTTGGTAAAACCACTCCAACTCTTCGCGGCAAAGGGTGAAGATACCACGGAGGATCAGGCCTATACAGTGCTCAGTGTGCTTCTGGGAATACGCCAGTGATAAAGTTGAGTCCCACGAGCCACCGAATACTACCCACTTTTCGACTTTCAGGTGTTTTCGGAGTGCTTCAATGTCGGCGACAAGGGTCCAGGTTGTGTTGCCATCAAGGTAGGCGGAAGGGAGGGATTTGCCAGAGCCACGCTGGTCGAAGAGAGTGCTGCGGTAGTGGGTTGGGTCAGAGTACTGTCTATCCGAGTCCACGGTTCCTTGGTCATAGGGTTAGTACAGCTGAATGAATATATAATTAGCCGTGTATGTACCTTACCTTCCCCTGGACCCCCATGCAGGTGTATGATAGGAACACCGGTTTCGATGCCACAGTCTTCGAATTAAATTGAGTGAAGAGCGGAGACTTGAAGGTGGCCAGACTCCCGTACTGGAAAGGGGGAATGCGTGGGCACCATTGGGGAAGGATGTTCTCCTTGTGGATGATACGCAGAAATTATTTAGTGCCGAAATGAACACCTCTTACTGTAAAGTCACACAAAGGCTGTTTGCTGCTTGTCAGCTGAAATTAGCTGCAAATTATTACTCGTGCTTGCGGCAGCAAGAGGCAGGTGCTCATGGGGGCGGAAGAAGTCTTCATGTGATGAGGCGGCCAAGCAGTCTGGATTGAGCCGGCCCCCGCACCCCTTGTCGGATCAATTAAACAGGATCTGGTCAGACGCGTGGAAGCCCGGTTGGAATTCCGATTTAAACCTCGGGCAGTGCTTGGAGCAGAACATTTTAAAATAGAATGGCGGTGGATTTAACGATACCACTGAGCTGGCCCAATATAGACTCCTAGGCCGCACGAGTAAAGCTTGTTTTAATCTCGGACCTAATATGACTTATTTAGTAACTGCTCCGGTGCTACTTTCCTTCTGAAATCGCAAGCAGGGGTTTGGACCAGCATAGATAACTCCGCCCGCAAGTGGTATTTACATCCGATTTGCGACCCACTATTTACATGCAATGCAGTAGCAAAGCTTATTGTATTTCGCCGGATCGTCTCCGGACAGGGGGCTTTTCAGCCTGTGCAGTGGGACTTCCCTGTCACTATCTCTAATCGCTTAAGCAATACTACTGTACCGCACCTTACAGTGCTCTTCAGGTTGCTTCTTTGTACTGGGAGACGTTCTTAGGTGCGGGGTAGCTACAGGACAGGATTGGCAGCCTGTAAAGTTCCCTGTCCGGAGGGACAACCCCGTACTTCCGCGAGCTCAGGAGAAGTAACCAAAAGGGGATGAGTGCCGAAGCCTTGAAATATCTGTACCCCAGGATTCGTCAATGAAGCCCGTATTGGTTTTTAGGTTCGATATCTTTCGGAGAAGTGGTCATTCAAACTTTACTTAACCACGTTCTATTCCGCACAAATAAGCAATCTCTTCAATCTTTGTTTATGCCTTCTAGTATTTTCTCGAATCTTAGTTATCCTTGACATTTTCAAACTCCTCGTGTGTTACTGGATAAACTATGCAGCCTAAATATTTGCTCGTCGCTATTATTAGCGCAGTTTCTGCTCTGCCCTCTGAAAAGCTTCACATTTGGCAGCCTCCCAACCCAACGGATCGTCAGTCCGCCCCCGCGCGTATTCCAGAAGGATTCAAGATCTGACTCCCAGTTAGGCCGAAGCCCTTGTCCCATGTTAAATACGCTGGCAAACCACGGGTTCCTCCCACGTAATGGTGTCAATGTTTCTCTGGATGATCTAATCACCGGGCTCAGCGAATCTATTAACCTCGCTGCAGCTGCGACAGAAACTCCCGGAGAAATCGCCCTTACAACCTCCACGACTGGCAATGCTTCGACTTTCAACCTCGATGATTTAGATAAGCACCACAGTAAGCCTGAATCGGGCTCTTCTAATTAACGTAGAGAATCGGAGTTAATTTTCTGCACAGTCCTTGAGCATGACGCTAGTCTAAGCCGCAATGATTTCTACTTCGGCGACGACCACACCTTTAACAGGACGATCTGGGGCCAAACCCTCACTCACTTTCCCAACCGCACCATCTCCTTTGCTAACGCCGCCGCTGCACGGTCAGACAGGATTGCTGCAGCTGCAGCTGTGAACCCGCAGTTCAACATGACAGCCACGGAACAGACAAACAGCTATTTCGAGTCTGCGCTATATATGGGGGTTTTTGGGAATCTCACTACCGGAAATGCGGTCACGAAGTTTGTCGAGATCCTTTTTAGTAAGTTTACCTACTAGCTTGACCATGTTATGTGTATATAAGGGACAACATTGCGACTCGCGCTCACAGTCTTGTAGCACAAGAAAGACTTCCATATCAAGAAGGCTGGAGGAAATCCACCCAGGAAATTACATTTGATAACCTCGTGTACTTGGTCAGCCAATTGACTGCTGCGGCGTAAGATTTGCTTAATCTGGATAGAAGGAAAGGGCACTATAATATCGAAAAAGGAATGCAGATGGGATGGGAATATGCAGTTGGTGTGTGTGTCTATCGGCGTGTTTGAGTGATTAGGACATGGCTTGGGTTAAATGGCTTAAATACGTATTCACGTGATCTGTAGCCAAGTTCTTTCCGCGCTACTTTGAACAGTGATTAATTCTGGTTTCGAATTTTAGTTCATTCCAAAGGCACCGTCTTAAAGAATACCCTAATTGTTATACCCTCACCAACCATGGCCCCCAGACTCTTCATCCGAGCTCGACTCTACCTTCTCCTGCTGAGCTTGAAATCTTTGAATCACTGCGTCATTGACCACGAGTTCAGCGTATCGGCTGCAGTTCTGTACTGAGATACGCATTGTTCCCAGGCTTTGGTCTTCTTTCTTTGACTTCCGCCGAGTTGCTATGGGCTCTGACTCCCCTCTCTAATGTGCACGTTGGTTGCCGCACGTCTCTCCAAGACGCGTCTCTCTTCGGGCTGGCAACTGGAAGAGGGCAGATGGGGAGCCTGGGAAAGCCTTTCACGAGATATGTCCATCGAATAGCAGCAGCAAGAACCAATTCCAGACCATCAATCTCCGCATGGCACCTGGAAAACCTGGCTAGCATCGCCACGCGAGGTCTAACTTGGAGCCTCACCTCCCGCTAGTACACTACGGTCTATCTTCACTGAAGTCTATGCTTCACTGCAATCTATCCTCCACTTACTAACCACGGATATAGGATAATTCCGTTATACTAGCGCTAGCTTCAAGCTTTCAATTATACCGGTTAGCACTAGTACTAATCAGGTACGAGAACTCCTACATCTAAAGCCACAAGCACGAGATGGGCTAGGCAAAGTCGAAGAATCCTCCAAAAATGAAAGTATACATCTAAGGTTAATTTACTAACTCGTTGAAGTAATTCAATAAGGATATTGGGGTGGTAAAGTTACTAGCCAGGGGAGTGCCAGGTCCAGCAACACATTGCAGTTCGGGCATTTCAGGAGGCTAAGAAGAACCACGACGTTTGGAGTAGCAGCGACAAAAGTAGGCCCAATCGCAGAGGTAAAATGGCAAGAAGCAGTAATCTTGTCTTCCGGAACTCGCAGCAGCCAGGGTCGCCTGGTGAGTTAGGACAAGCTAAAGACGGGGGCAGGGGCAAGGTTCTGCGCGAAGGGATACACAGGGGAAGAATATCTTGGTGCCAGATTTGTAATACCAGTAGGTTGGACCCTCATCCGTGGACCCGGAAGTGGGGATTAGAAGACAGAAAACGGTGAAGTGTGTTTTCCGCAAAAGTAATGCACCAGTGCTGGCATTGTCTCCTCTGTAGCAATGAGCCACCCCAAGATCTTTTTGAGAATCCGAAATGCAAACAATATACTAAAGCAAGGAGAAAGTCGTGTTGTGGAGGGGGAATACACTACGGCGAGACAACTCAGCCTGGCTGCTTTACTACAACCAGCTTAACAAACACCTTCTACCAAACACCCTCATTTTCGACGAATTCAATTGTTTTCTTGATGGAAAGGGGGCGATGGAGAGTCATTTTGTAAGGTTCCTATGGACAAGGAAGCATGTTTTGCGGACTTCTAATTCGCTGCGTGCTGCAGGATGGGAGCTATATCGCTCGACTGGACTCCGAAGTCTGCAACACAAACAGCCCCTTCTCCATACAAGGCCCCAAAAACGAAACAAAGTGAACAAGGTCTCGAAGAGTATGGGAGAGGCGCAGCATAGTTAGATCGCGTGTTGAACACAAGAATTGGTCCATTCTTTTGGATCAGCAGCGCAGCAGCACCTCTCTAGCAGACGGCAATCTTGGGCGGCGGAGCACAATTATTTAACAAGGGGCATCAGCATCCTCTGAAAGACTTGTTCTGCGGTGCATACTGTGTCAAGCGCAAGATCCACGTACAGATCTCAAGACGTTCGTCTCAAGCAACAGATTCAACATACTTCGTCTGGAATCGAGACGCTGAAAGACAGAACTTCATCCACACTTCTACACCAGACAGACAGCTTCTCTGAGCCATTCGTAGCTTTTCTAGCATCTTGGGATATGCGCTACATGTCAGTATTGACCTGGCAGACCTGCCCAGCGAATTATTCAACCTGCCGAGGGTCTTCTTCTCACCACAGATCTGCCCTAGGATCACACCCGGCTCAGTTCCCCCAGGGAAACTACTGTACTGCAGACTGTTAACAGGTAGGTCGCTTCCTGCGCCTAGAGCCCATTTGCAAGGGTAGGGCACGACTTGGGGTGGCAGAAAGAAAGCAAGAAGAGGCAGATCCCAATAGACACTCGCAACCAGTAGTGTTACAAGCATACAACTTCTAGTCCGGCTGCCTAACTAGTTCTCCAGATCTTCCGACCTCGAATTACCTCAAGATTGCGAGCTCTCTCTACCACTGCGGTGTCGCTACACCACCTCTCCTTGCCTCGAAATCGACCACGTTAGATATACATATGGGACACGCCGATATTGGGAGCTTGCTTTGTGGAGTGGAGAGATGGGATGTTGGTGCAACTTTGAGGGTTTGCAGGCGTGACGGACATTGCACAGGGGGTTTATAGTGGGAGGTGAGCTGGGGTTTCTCTTTTCAGGTTGTGGGGATGCTGAGGCTACGTTTGAGTTGGTACGGAGAAAATGGCAGACCGTGACGGGAATACGGGGAATACGGGCAAGTTGGTACTACAAATGTATTTTCTACCATTAATAAATACTAAAACCCCCTATATCTCCAGGTCTCTGCCCTAAAAGCGCGCCGTAAGCCACAGGCAAGATTGGACTATCCCTTCATCTGGTGAGATATAGTCCACGCTCCCGCACTGAACAGGGGGCGCTCGCCTGACACGCGGAGGGTAATATTTATGTACCTTTGCATACCAATTTATTAGTAATCTACATTATTTGAATGAAATCGCCCCTTTACCTTCGCTTGGAAATTTATTAATCATATGTCGCCTTTTCACCCTCAGCCAGGCCCCCTTGCTAGTACGGACCATGTCTTGCCAGACGAAGGGACAGCGGGTGTAAGCCGTTGAATCACATGTATTGGTGCCTTCGCAGCCCCGAACCTGCCTTCATGCCCTGTATTCCCATCACTTTATGTCGTGTCTCCATATTGGTACGTCTTGGAGCCATTCCTAAAATTGTTTTCGGTAATCGACTTTGTCTACCCAACTTGGTAGGGGAAGAATGAGTACTGCTGATATCCTCGACTGACCGCCTCATCTTTCGGGATATAAGACTTCAACTTCTGCATCCCCAAACGCGCAAATAGTTCGATAGATTCGTCCACTTGAATTGGGATGCATGCCGGTTCTCGCTAGTCTCACTTGATTTCTTTCTCTTCCTTACGGCTCTGGGAAGTGTAAAATTCCCGATTTCCATGCATCATAGTCTCTTGATATTAAGTCGCTTTTGTTCCACTTATTCTCCTCCCCTTTATATTTCCCGCGTGCCCTCACAACTTCCTAAATCCTCCCTCTATTGGTTCCCGCCCTTACTCAGAGGATTCGGCACCCAAATTATATGCAAATCAGTGCTGGGGGTAGATGATTACCATTGACACAGCTGGCGAATCGTGAGAGACAGTGTATCAAAGGAGGTTCGGAAATTGGATCCTTGCTAACTCAGCCATATCTCTCGTCTCAGAAATGAGGCTCACACTCCTCTGGAAGTCTCCTTTAGCCCTGAAGCCAATCTACCAGATTACCAGATGCGCATCCCCTAATCCATACATATCTGAGTGGTTTGGGCTCGATGGACTACAGCAGACGGTTTGAGGAGCCCAGATTGGTGGAGCCTCTCGCGCGATTAGCCACCGCGAATCTCAACCCTGAGCCCATCATGCCGCCAATTTCCTTCCTTCTCCATCACTTCCTTCTGCAGATTGCAAGAGTCACTACTAGCTACAAAATGCACCCAGAATCTGTTACGGGCATCCTTCATCGCGGTATTTCCGAGTCCAGGTCGATTACTCGACGTGTTAAAAATCTCTCCTGAGCCAACTATTAGCAATCCTCAACGATTAAGGCTCTTGGAGATGCCCGTGTATTGTTCTCCGTGCGGACAACCAATTCATCCCAGTGTAATATATTTGTTTGTGTGCTGGCATTTGAACTTTTGCTCTTTGTGAAAATAGAATGATATTTTCCCATTCTTTGAAATCTTGTAAGTGTCATTGACCAACCTACCTCTCATCTTTCCAAGATTCAGTCCTTCCCAAGCCCTTCTCGCTCAAGGAGTCTTGGCTCTCCTCATACTTGACCTGGTACTCGGTCGTCATAACAATCTCATCCTTGCCAGGCATGATATCCTCCTCACTTTCGAACACATTCTTAGTCGTAGCATTCCTACTTACTTGTCCCCTAGCGTATACCTTGCTATATGCTCGAACCTTTCTCGACTTGGCCGAGTCGTCTTTCGAGTCTTTCAATGTAGCCTCGTAAATGTATCCAGTCGCTATCGCGATATTGACCTCCTTGCCAGTGACTTTGTGTATGGTTCGGACGAGGATAGGACGAATCGTGGGAATGCAGCTAGCGATGAAGACGACCCAAAGATTGGTACTACATGTTTTAGCTAGGGATACAAAGAGTCATTGAACGCTTACCTTGCCCAGATGTCTAAGTAGCCTTGATGGAACGTGGTGTCCTGCATTTCCTTGACTGTACCAATCTGAACAGTCTTGACCACGGCCGTTATGGCAGCGCTGAGAGGATCAGCGAATGCTTACAAATAGTTGGGACAAACTTACAGAATACCGAACCCAAACAATATAATCAAACCGAGCTTGACATGGAGCTTGACTTGCAGATGCCAAAGCATAATGGCAGGATACAACGCAAGCGCAGTATCTAAGGTTGCGCCAAAACTTCCCTGGAAGTATGCAAAGATCGTATACGTTTCCATGCCATAACACGCTCCCGCAATACTGGGGTTCCAGATCTTGTCTACGGGGTTGCATTGTGTCCAGAGTAGAGGTATGAAGATGAAACTAACAATGCAGTTGCTGGCCGCGCAGAAGTAGAGAATGCGTTTTCCGTTTCGGTTAGTCCCTTCTAGTTGGAGGATGAATTGAATGACTGCCATCTTACCGAATGCGATGGCGAGAATGGAGAAGGTTGTGAATACTAATTGGTAGAGTTGGGATTGAGGATCAGGATTCGACGAGGGAGTTGCGGGAGAGAAATGCGCCCCAATTCCATAGTCGATGGAGATGGTGAGGAAGGCCGATGAGAGAATCGCGCAGACCTGCGACGTTAGGTACTCGCCGAAGGCAGAAGGACAAACTTACATATGATGAGAACGCCCACCAAAAGTCAGGATTCCAACGCCGAATGATGAAGCCATTAGTATAGATGCGCAGCGCCATCAAGGCGGTTCCAGCTGCGAACTCCGACCACGTTACTGCAAGAGCAGTGGGACCCAGTCCCGAAGCCACCATGATGAAAAGAATGTACAGGTTAAGAAAGAAACAAGATAATCGGCTAGGTAGTGAAGCGACGGCAGTGCTTACCTTTGAAGTAAATGATGAGGCCCTTCAATGCGAAAAACATGGGGATGCTGTCATTGAAACCTTATGGAACATCGCAGGATTTAAACTCCAGGGTTAATAGTTTCGTCTCTTCACAAAGAAGAGTGACTCGTCCGACCTTGCAGATGATCATGCTTGGTAGGTATACTTTCAGATGAAAGGCGATCCTTATCCTGTTTAATCAATGCACGAATGAGCATTAGAAGCGATTATTTGGAATGAGATAAGACCAATTCAGGCAAAGGGGAAACGTCAAACACATCTGAGGCTAACCGGAGAATTTAGTTGTCCATTTGTGGCATCGCTTGATGTAACAGTTGGCGTCGCAATTTGTGCTTCCCTGAAAGCAATTCCATTTCTGATGCCTCAAGAGAGCACCTCGAGAGATACCCAGAAACCGGAGTCTATAGCATAAAGAATGTACTTTAAAGTGATATTTCAGGGAAACACCAAAATTACGTGCGCTGATTAGTCGTGACTCAAATGTCTGAAAAGCAAGCATATGCGAAAGCTGCGTTATTCGTTATCCGAGGAGAAATTACTGGCGTGGGGAAGGGGGTCTCGCCTGCCTTACGAAACATAAAAATTATATATCTTTATATCTAAATTAAGTAGTAAGATATATTATTTAAATGTAAAATTGTTGTTTTTGAAAAATATACTATTATACTTTAGTTATTAATTTAGTTAATATATATTTAGTAATAAAGATTACTCTATTAATTACTACTATAAATTATTATATATTCTTTATATAATATATTAATCTATATATATTTAGTTTAATATTATTAGATTAATAAAAAAACCATTAAAAATCTCTTTTAATAACTAAATACTTTTAGAAGATAATTTTAAAATAACCTTTTAAGTAAATTTTAAGACCTCTAAAATATATTAGAGAATATAGTTATATAAGCTAGATATAAACTTTATAAGTTCTACTATTTGGATCTATACTTACTTAAGAGTTACTAATTAAATAAAAGATAAAAGAATCTCTTTCTACTTTATTTCTCTAATACTCTACTTTTATTTCTAATTAATATTTAAAGACTTCCTACTTCTATATTACCTTTTAGTCTATTATTATAAGTAGAGTATTAGGTAGAAATAGAGCTCTTAATTACTTAGCTACTTCTTAGTTAAAGAAATAAAAGTTAGTGAGACTTAATAAAAGTAGTTTAAAAAAGTATATAAACTATTACTTAAAGCTCTATTAAAAGATATTAGATATTAATAATCGTGTCTATATTCTATAAAATCTAAATAAGATTAAGTAAGAGAAATATATAAGACTATAAGACTAATAGATTAGTTATAGTAATAGCTTTATACTAGTATATACTATTACTAAGTAGTCTTACTTTACTCTTATTATATAATATTATAACTAAATATAAAGAGTAAATAGAATTAATTATTTATTAAAAGTAGACGTTTATATATATATATATATATATAATTAGTAGTTATTGTAATTAATAGAGCAGACGCGAAGTCTCGATATAAGCGAGTAAAGTATTAGTAGAGAACTAGGTTGTGAGTTTATAAAAGCCTTAATGAAAAATAAGTTTAGTATAAGAGAAGCTCTTTTTAGCCTTATAAGAGTTATATAAAAGAACTGTAATAGCGGGATTAATGCAATAGTCGAAGGCTCAAAGTTCAAAGAATCTCATGTATTGAAAATACTAAGCTAAGGGGCAAAGAAGGGAGGAGTCCCTCGACCTTTAATAGTGTATTACTAAGATCCCTAGCTTAGCCTCACGTTTCGCCCCTGGTTCCTGATACCTAGCCCCCGGCGGATCATGTGGAGGTGCTGTCTGTTATAAGAACTAAGAGTAATAGAGGTATCTCAGGTAAGATACTAAAGTAAGAAGAAACCTCGGAAGGAGCTTACTTAGTATAAGACTTAAAAAAATATTATTCGTGGTTTTAAAGAATACGGCGGGAGAGCGAAGCCCGAAAACGAGGGGTTTGCCCTGTCTCCTTTCTTTAAGTAGAGATCGTGCTTCTTATTTAACCCCCCCCCCCCGAATACCCGTATCAAATCTCATTATCAAATAACAATAGCCATGAAAATACGTGCTCAAGTAGTGAAGGACTCGAAAATGGCACGTGACTATATCCGTAAAGTTTAAAGGAAACTCAAACTCACCTAGAAATTTCTAGTTAGATGCTCTGAAGTAATCCTAAAGACGTGTCATTTGCATGCTGCGACATCTCGAAATGAGCTTGCAGGTGATCATCACCACTCTCTTCCTCTTGAACGCCACAGAAATACTTACTCACGAACAAGGTTATTGTGAATTCAGCTTTCATGATATGAGATGATCGTGGTCAAACCTTGCGACCAAGCGTTTCGTGTTAATCATTTTCGTCTGTGGCGAGTTTAGCGTCAAGCTTATTTCATCAACGTTGCTGCGCCCCATCTAGTTCTCGATTAACAACTCTGCACCTACGTATTTTCGGGCTCGGTGCTTCCAAGCGTCAATCATCAATAATCCATCTAAGTTTGGTACATTCAAACCCCGAGTATACCCATTACAACCTTTAGTTGCATCCCGACACAATCTGCCCCGAGATATAGCGAGGTACAGGGCGTGAATGTCGGCATCAAAGTGGAAACGAAATTTTGACCCCTCTCATTTCCGCAGTGGCTGATGAAGGGTGCTGTACTTTATGTGCCACGTCCCAGTGGAGACGCAAAATCATTTCCTCCAGACGTATGTGTCGGTCCCGAATTGATACTTCCAGCGTGGATTCACCTGTTTCGTTTTAACTGCTGTTTGCCTCCGGTGTCCCCGGTGTCCCCGGTCTCCTCAGTCTCATTTCGCCGTTTGTTTCATACTATCCAATGTGGGCTCTTGGAAGAAGAAACCCATCTTTGTAACCCGAGAGACTTTAAAGGTCGTTCATCCTCCATGTTTGTCTGATTTATCTCACCCCAGGCGCAAGCAGCAGTCCATTCGGTTCTCGGTCATTCTTCTCTGTCGATATTTTTGGGTCAAATTTACTCTTCGGTTCAATCGTCTGCAAACTGGTTATTCCCTCATTATGTTGTCCAAACTATCCATTTTCGCCAGCCTGGCCTCGATTGCTGTCTCGTCATCATATAAGATTGCAACTCCAGTCTCGGCATCTGGTTCCTCTGCTACACTTTCACCAGCTGGATCTCCAATCGCAGTTTCTTCAGTAGCTGGTACTGTTTTGACTAATGCTTCCAGCTCAGTCTACAGTGGTCTTGGAACATGGTATGGTGGGACCTGTGGAGAAAGTGGCTGCTGGCAGAAGGGGGCATGCGCTTTTGTTGATTATGTTCTGCCGGCCACTATTGATGGTTCCACATGCGTGGCTGAGGAGATATGGAACAACGGTTACCACTGTGGTGCCTGTGTTGAAATTATGTACAATGGAAAGAAGAAGATTGCTATGGTACGTGGAAGTCTGGTCGAATATTGCCCGTCGGAAATAAGACTAATCACTAACTCTGTGCAGGTCACCAACAAGACAGGTGGAAACGCAACCCATCTCGACATGACCCCGGACATGTTTTCTCAGATTGCCGACAAATCCCTCGGCGGAATAAATATCAAATGGGATTTCGTTCCTTGCCCTATCAGTGCCCCTCTTGAAATCAGAATGCACAGCGGTGCCTCAAAGTGGTGGTTTGCTGCGACCGTCGAGAACGCCACCCTCCGTACTGCCAAGATGGAAGTATCTGCTGACTCTGGTAATACATGGAAGGCGACTACAAGGAACGTCAATAACTTTTTCGAGCTTTCGAGCACGGGTGGCGGAACCTCTACTACGACTGCGTGGATCAGGGTCACTTCTGAGAATGGGAGCGAAGTTGTTATAGAGAATGTCAACATGGCGGCGGGGACTGTGGCGACGGCGACGACGAACTACAGTTAGATGGGTGTAGGGACATAACTTTGATAGCTCAAGAGCTCAAAGTTGTGTCTTCTTGCGTCCCGCGGAGATCGTTGTGACATATCCTCAATGATGTATATAGTAAGAAATTTTAAACATTAGACCTTTAGTTAAATTCAGTTAGCTACATACACACCACGGGTAAACTGGTCCCACTTTCAATCAGGCTTGCAAACTTGCATGTGAGCGCTCCCCTCTCTAGTATAGAGGAATTAAATTCCTAAAATACTAGATTTCAATTACGTACTAGCTAACACGCTTTAATATTTGTATTTATATTTATATATTATTTACCTATTCTAGTAATATAAAGAAAAGCTCAAACCCTCTAATGAATGAAGTCTAGATATATACTTTAATTACTTATACTATTAGCTTAATACTTAATCTCTCTATTATTTTCTTATATAACCTTAGAATCTTAGCTTCTTTAGAATTCTTCACCTTTAGTATTATCTCTATTAAGTCTTTAAGTAAAAGACGAATAATAAATATATTATACTAATTAAATCCCGTAATACTAGACTACTCTTCTTTATTAGAGATTTAATTAATATAAGAAAGACTATTTATAGTAACTCTTATATTATTTTTTAACTAGTCTTTATATAACAAATAGTAGCTCTATATAATCTACTAGAGCTCGGTATTAGGAAATAAGAGTGAAACGTGAGGTTAAGCTAGAGGTCTAAGTAATACACTATTAAGAGTTAAGTTATTTCTCTCTCTTTTACTCTCTAGCTTAATATTTTTAATATATGAGATTCTTTAAACTCCAAGCCCTTAACTACTATATTAATCTCATTATTATACCTTATTATAATATACTTTATAATATTAAAAGTTTTTATTAAAAGAATATTAAAGATTTTAAAAGTTATATAATATTTTCTCAATGTACTAATAAACTTAATTAAAATAATTATATATATTCGCAAAAGTCATTATTCTTAGTATTTTTTGAAGCAGATTAATTGCTCTTATAATTAATAGGCTGAGACTTCACTAAGGACATTATTCACTTTATAAGGATCTCTAGTAGAGAAGAAAGATCCATGCTCTATAATCCCGAGACTTTTGGCGCAGGTCAGTATACCAGTATACTACAAGATTACTTGAAGAGCTTGTCGTCTACAAACTCAATAAGGCTGCAGAGGAAGCGCATCTTCATATCCCTGCCCTTCTTCCTTTTGTTGCCCAAACGTCGTCAGAAAAGTTATAATCTTTCTTACTATGTTCCGCAACAAAGAAAAGCCGACAATCACTAGGTCGATGGTCCCTAACTCGGCAGGGCAAAATAGCTCCTCCGAAAGATGCAAAAATCCAGTCCAAAACATCCAACAACCGACCAAAAGGATCAAACATAAAGCGAGACCGATGTAGTACCATATCATGAAGAGGCTGTTATTTAGGTCGCGCAGATAGAGCACCATGTAATCCTCTTCTCCAACCCCGCGACGCCTGACACCACGATAAGTTTTGTTGATTATGAATTTTAACTGAGCAAGCGGTTGCACAATAGCGAAGATGAGGACCGTGAAAAGGAGTTTGAGCGGGCTTTTTAAGAGTTTTCAACTCCCGCAGCAGCAAAATGTCGCAATTATGCACATGATTGAGAAAGACAACCAGACGACGGTAGTCGAGATGGACGCCACAAATCCTCCACCCATGTAGGTTCGCCAGAGAGCAGGACGAGCAGGATCCGTAGTATGGTTTGCGGTTACGGCGCCGAAGAAGGCGAGGTAGCCGCCGAAGGTGGAGAGAAGGGGTTGGATGATCATGTCTGTAATGCCGTCGTGGGTCCACCCACCGTCGATAGCGCCATGCACTCCGTTGAAGAATGCGGCCCGTGGTCGGATGGCAAAGATGACGAATTGTTTAAGCATGTCAACTTGATATCCTGCTCTGCTTAGAATGACGCCCACGATGATGACTTCTGAGCAGATTTCCGAGGCGAGGGACCAGTAGAACCCGAGAGGGCTGATGTCAAATCTGGATGTCCTGACCTTGATATTTCGGCCCAAGCAACGAAGTCTTAATCTTTGCCAAAACTCGTAGTTCGCGATTGCGAAAATGACGAAATCGGCAATAGTTACCAGAGCCCAGTCTCCGATGGTTCTTCCTGGATTCGGATATTCCTGGCCGTCGCTGTTGACCTGGAAGCCGATGGGTACGTAGTTAATCCGAGGAGCTGTCTCAACGACGCAGCTCTTAGTATCATTTGCATCTCGTGCTGTACAGCCGACATATGTGTGAAGACTGACTCAGTTAGTGAGCATTTGGTCAGTGTGGGGAGAGAAAATATCCGGATATTCTTACCTTTGAATACTGCATGCAAGCAGATTAAAGGACTCCTTCCCACACGGCTGATCTCTCTTTGGTGAAGAGCAACAATCATTTTGATTCAATATCTCATAGTCGAAGGCACATGCTGTCCTCATAATCTGCGACTGCTGTTAGTAGAATCATCGCAAAAGCCAGCGAGTTTAACGCACAGGAAGAATGCTAGGGAAAGCGCAGGATTTATTCACAGAAAGTCCAGGAAGATCCGCATTCTTCCAGACCTCCAAGGTGTTCTTCGAATTATACATGGCTGGGGAGGCTTCCACGGGAAGGAACTTAAGCCTGGTAAACGACTCTGAGCAGTTGAAGTAAATGCCATACCTAGCAGACAGTGACTATTAATTTCTTTCACTCAAAGGAGATATTGGGCATCATACTGGAGGGAAAGACATTCTGCGAGGAGCTGTGCAGTCGCGAATCTGGCTTTTGAAGCTTGAAGAGCGTTGGTAGGACATGCTTCAAGATGGTCTAACAACCGCTGACACGGTCCATCTAAATCCTAGTCGAATAATCAGTGATGCAGTTCATTAAGATGCTTGAGCGGCAGATAGTAGACCTACTCTTAAGAAATGATCAGTTTTAAAGACCTTTGTCGTTAAATTCGGGGTCGCTGTTCCATTCTGCAACTGTCGTACCTCCAAACCATAAACTCTACACAATGCTAGAAAAAGTGTAAAAAGATGAAGGTTGGGATGTAATCCCATCACCATGGTGACTGAATGCTGAGTCGAAAGCGCTTGAGCAGTCAAAATGGAGCACCTTTCATCAACCATTATATATCTAACATCTTGTCAGTACGGCTGAAACGCTCCTGAGTATGAGAAAGCGATAGCCCATTACAGACGGGTGATACCAGCTTGGCAAAGCCATAAAGTATCCCATGGCGGTTAATCTCACTCTGGACTACCTATAATACAAGCCTTATATACATAACAGCATTATTTATGCGAGTTAGTGGCGCTTAAAAATACAAATACGTGAGGTTTCCTACAGTGTTAAACTACTCCATGTCAGTACACTTAAGTAGGAGAAGAGCAGTTTAAGAAGAGGAAAAAGAAAAATGATGGCCTCATTGGTACGTAGCTCCTGACGGCGCTACCCCTGAACACCTAATCTGTAGAGGATCATCCAATGATACGTATTGTAGCAGAACAATAGTTCCACGGGCGGCAAGAAAGCGAGGGGCGCGGAATGTCTTGATTGCAACGAGAATAGACTGACTAATAAGGAGCTGGGGTGCAGGGGAGCCGTAACCCAAATATTTGCTTTCGCAATCACGCGCATGGTCTTACGCCCGCTCTTCACCTCTCGAAGAAAGGCAAAAAGATCAATAAAGCAGTACTAACGGTCCTCCTAGCTCCCCAAACCCTCGAAAAAGCTCCGCCCTCAAATTTTGAAGGCCTTCGATATCAGAATGAGGGGCATATAAGGGTTTGAGTAAAGTGTCACACTGCTATAAAGTGTGATTCGTCGCATGCATGTTAACCGCCGCCCGGAGATGGAATCAGAATGCATGATGTTGTTCACTGCCCTACTAATGATGTTAGAGCGCTCGGGAAATCCATAGTAGTTGTTCAGCTGGGCTTGAAGTGGCGTTGAGTGCAATTGGTCTGAGCCCTCAGCCCCTAAGAGCAGCCACATCCGCCAGAAATGAAGCTAAGAAAATTAGGACGCATGCTAATTTGTCTATGAAAGCTGTCATACCTCGGCTCTCGGGTAGTATAGTTAGTAATTAAGAGGATTAGCGACCCCATTCTATCACAGGAATACTACTAATTAGTAGGCTAGCTATATACTTATTAATACTAGATTATACGTATGTTATTAAGGGCTCTTATTTATAGGAGCCTTCCTTAGACCTTTAAAGAGGTATAGAGATTAGTTCTATATTGAATTTAATACTAGTACTTTTTATATTTATACTCTAATTCAAACCTATTACCTTATTACCTATTATTAACTACCTTATAAGCTAATCTCTCTTACTCTTAAAAGAGATAGTTTAATAACGTAATTATATCACGGAATTTACGAAATATATAATAACTTATTATTTATTTTACTCTTAAGAAAGAAGTTAACTAGATGAAACCTTATAGAGGAAATAGTAAAGGCTCTTCTAATACTTTTAATAGAGCTATTTAGGTACTTCTTAGAGATAACTCTAATAATAATAATAATCTTAGTAATAATTTCGATATTATAATTAATACTTAGATTACTATTACTTAAGTTATAGAATAGACTTTATAAGTTATAGAATAGACTTTATAAGTTAAAGTTAAAGTACTTTAATAAAAGTAAGAATTAGTAAATATAATTAATTAATATATTCTTTAGTTAGAATAATATAAGAGTACTCTTAAGGATACCTTAAAGTTCTTTATATTTCGTTCGAATTCTATTTTTGAGTTTACTTTATTCTTCATAGTAATTCCTCTTAAGGAAGCTCTTAAACTAGAGTTAGAATCTATTCTCTTTCTTAATAATAAATTAGAGCCTTTAAATGAGTATAAGCGGGCATTTATTAATAAAGCAAGAGAAGCAGAGAGAAAGGGGGTCTTAAATAAGACACAGTTATTAGTAGAGGCAAGAGAACAAATCACACGTGATGTTATTACTTCAGAGTTAATGCACGTAAAGATCGCAGAGTAGGGAGTAGCATTTGGCATAGAAAAGAGTTGATTTAAAGCTGGCTAGAAAAGACTATAGTGAAGCGTGAGATCTTCAGGAATATGTCCCACAGATCCTGACTAAGCGAACCGATCGCACTAGACTACATACAGAGATCACATGCCCATAGCTATGCAACAAGAGTTAAGGGAAGCTGCTGAAGAAGAAGCTTCAAATATATTCTGGAGTCTACAAGGATCAATTAGAAGTCCACAAAGTAAGGACAAAGAAAAGGATCAATCAAGTGGTCAAATAAGTGGTCAAATAAGTGGTAAAATAAGTGGTCAAATAAGTGGCCAATCAGGTGGCCAATCAGGTAGCGACAGCGTGGCGTTAGTATTAGTGATATTACAGGGCGTGGGAGGCGTGTACGGAACAGGCCTAATCGATATCAATAGGCCCAAATAGGAAACAGTACCATATTGTCAATTTGAAACTTAAGTAGTACCATATTGTCAATTAAGTTTGAAAAAACCAGCCAATTGACGATATGGTACTGTTTCAAACTTAAATATAATAGGCAGGATGACGCTGCCTAGGGACGAGCCGGAGGCGACGATGCCGAACGCAGCGCCGCGCTTCTTAAAGAACTAGGTTACGCTTTATATCGACCGGCCTCCGGCGCTTATAGGCAAGCTAAAACTGATAGATCGTGGCGTACAGCTAGCCCCGGATCGTACCTAGGTGTCTTTTGCTCCTAGTAGAGGTAGCGTATCACGTTGCTTAGCGGCGACGTATAGAAACGATGGGAGATGGGGTCTAAGGGGATTTAACTACAAATTTGTAGAAAGTGTTCATTTTACATGTATGTTTATTTTGCTTGTAGATTACGTTATATTATGGTTCGACTTATTAGAAATCAAGGTCCTTCAGCTGAAAGTGGCACAAAACGACGATACTGAAACCTCGAATTTACCGATCTAACGTTTTCTCAGAAATATGGATTTTTAAGAAATCGGAAGTCCTAAGACCAGGAGTGGCACATAAGCCCCTGCGGTACAGGGTGGCTTTGCGAATACGAGGCGGATTCGACGCGGGAAAGGCTTTGCCAAGAGTAGAGACATGAGTCTGCCTCGTCATAGTCTACGCCAATGTGGTCACGCCATTTCTCACCACATCAGTCGTTGACATCGTGAACAGATGGAAAATAGGGGCAATTACGTGGGAAGGCAGGAATAGCCTGGATGGTGGCTTAAGGCTATGAGAATGACACGAGGACGAGCAAACAGCTACTGATAAGGGTCTGCTGGGTATTCGCATTTGTCGCTTCTGATTCTAGGTGATGAAGCAGACGAGGATCGCCCAGACTGGTAGTATGACCCTTGGGGAAATGATTGTAAGTTGTAGCTGAGTACGCTCGGGCTTCCCGACAAGGCACAGAAGGTAGAGATGGTTCCCACGTACGTCTTACCCATCAGGGTTGCTATCATCCCAAATGGGTAACTTAAGCAGAGCCCAGAGCACACAAGCGTTGCTCGGTATGGCTAAAACAAGCAACTATATTTGGACAAGCAGGATATCCGAATTGGGTCATGCCCTCGCGCAAAATCTGATGGCAACATCAGAAGCTGGATTTGGCAGTAGCCTCAGGATAGTCAGCTCAGGGGATGGATCTGCCTGATGATTCCATTGCCAGAACGGATACTCAGGGGTTTCCGTCAAATATATAATCGCCCTCAGCCGCTCTCCTTACTCAGTGTTTATGCTCTATAAAGATTGCCGTCCGCCATTCTTCTGACCAAGTCTGTAAGCACCTGAAGTGTAGCGCAGGGTAGGCCGAGTGGTTGACATGGCGATAGGCGGCAAATGGCACTTGCGGTAGTAACCTTAAGGACGTAAGGTAGTAACAACAGCTGTAGATGACAATGGATATCGAGAGCAATAGAGCACTTAAGAGCGTCGGAGTTGATACGTAGATTGGTATGAGAAAAGTGTGTGTATTTGAGTAAGAACGGAGACACCACCAGGTGGTGGGGGATCCGTTGATATACCCAAAAGGTGGCTGGTTACACCGCCCCCTGTCTTGAGCCACATATGCAGGATTCTACTAGTGTAAACCCTAACAAAGTCTTACACTCTGCTACAACTTCTCGCTCTTGTTCATTCTGTTCTATCCATTCAGTACCATGGAATTGACATTCATACTCTATCACGTCGCTAATTCCAGCAATGACCTCTGAAACCCTTACATATCGCGCAGATCATCCATATGGGTCGCCAGGCAATTCGAAAACCACATCTTGTTAGACTAACTGCGCACAAGAGATATCCTGAATGGTATTCAAGGATGCTAACCGGGGCCAGAATATGAATTCCAACTCGGGTCAGGTGGCACGGTTCCCCGTCATGCCAAGCCACACCGGCTTCATTGCCCTTCAAACAGCCTTTCTCCGTTCTCAGATCCCGGAGTTGCCTGGATCAGAACCTTCATGATTGATACAGCTCGGTTGATGGCCCGGGCGAGGTCGTCTACCTTGCCATGACCGCAGACTGTGCTGATGAGACAACTAGAAACGGCAAAGTTAGCACATACTCAGCAGCATCTGTGATTGGGGAGAATACGTACTCATCTTGTCCGATACTATACTTGAGCCGCAAAGCATTGGGATCCATCGAAATCAGGACGCTCTCGACACTGTCGTGGTTGATGTAGCTTATAATGGTGAAGTTATCGAGCCGGCGTTGCAGAGGATGGTCATAGAGGGCAGCCCTGGGGGCATCAGCTGGGTATTGTTTCTCCATGACGTGGAACATGCGGTAGAGGCCGTGGCCTTCTTTGGCTTCTCTCACTCTGGCATTGAGATCCAAGGCTGCGTTGAGCATGAGGGCGCGGCGTTCGGAAACGGCCATCGATTCGTTGGTGGCAGCCTCGCAGAACGCCTTGACGGCGGGGGAATTGAGCTGCACGAGGTCGTGTCGTCCCTCATGGAACTGCGTCAGTGCAACGGGCTGCCAGTTGACTGGGAGAGTGCCATAGTAGAAGTGCATCGCCAGTTGCATGGTTGCGTCAAAGGTGCCCTTGAGCGGCAGGTTGTGGCCCGTAATGAGCTTCGCGCCGAGCTCGGGGACTTGCTGGAAGATGAAGTCTCGCGCATCGGAGAAAGCAGCCCACCTCTCTTTCAGGACGCCGATATGCTCGTCCGCTTCTGCGTTCGTAGCAAGCCGCAGTTCTTGGGGCACCTTCAAAACGTGACCGTTGGACTTGTGAATGTCATTGGCCTTGGCCGGTCTGTATCCGTCGATGGCATCGGCGATGCGACTGTGGAGTGGAATGGGAAGTGTGCCGTCAATGTAAGAGTGCTCAAAGATGACACCCGAGTTGCCATTGGCGGCCACGATGAATTGCACCCCCTTGTCGTGCCACCTGTTGGAGCCGTTACCGAACCTGCAATGCTTTGCCCGTTCCTCCGGGGCCTCTGGGCTTCCTTCATCAAGGCAGATGATGAATGCGGCAGACTCGATTGTGTTGAAATAATCTCCGTTCTGTGGACCAATTAAGAGAAGACTGTCGCGGAGCTGTTCACGTGTTAGCCCAGAAGCATTTAGAACGAGAGGATGCAAACGGCAAAAGATGCCTACCTTGGCCCATGAGTCTCGGCTGTCACTTGTCAAGATGCCCACCGAAGTGCCTTCATCTTGAACATGGTCCAAGATCGCGTTCATGGTATCCTTGACTGCGTTCAGCGAGACGACCTGGTCTCCCTCCTGCAGGGGAACGATGAAAGCCCGGCCACGCCTCAAGACAACACAATAATCACCACTGCCTTTCTTAGTCACATCTTTCCCAATCCCGGGAAGTCGTGCTGTATTGAAAAGCCATTTATTGAAGGCAGTGCACACCGGAATGCCGAGCATGTAGGTAGGCTCGAGGGTTCCCTCCTCAATCTCTTTCTTGTACTGGAATGCCGTGGTCGCGATGAGTGCCGCCCGCTCGGCCTGCGTGTGCGGGAGCTTGCTGGGGTGGTAAATCGCAGCAAAGCTGGTATATTGCGTTGGCTCGCGGCGTCTCAGGAAGGTGTGCTCAAGCAAATGGTCGTTGGCCCAGTTGCCGCCCGTGGCAGGGTCGTTTGCCTTGTGCTTGATGTCCTCGTAGATCTTCCGGGACACGCTATCTGGAGCTGTAAACTGCTGAACTGCAGTGCGGAACGTCTTCAGTTCTTCTTCGCTCGCTGCAAGGTGAGCACTGCCGTCAAGGTACTTCTGCATGGCCTTGTCAAGGTCTGGAACGGGTAGGCGTGGGGTCTCCTTGGGTATAGGGCAGCAGTCCTCCTTCGGCGCCGGCGACTGCTCCTCTGCCACTACTCCATTGGCCCCGGTCTGGTCCTGAGTCTCGTGTTCGTTAACACTCGATCGCCCGTTGGTGTTTTGATTGCGGAGCTCAGCAGAGACGAACTTCGACCTCATGGCGAGCGTCCCTGCGAGGTTCAAGATGCTTGGTGCGCTCGCCAGCTCAGAAGCCTGCAATGTCGCCTTGAATGCCCGTACGATCCAGTTCTTTAGCTCGATCGACACCAACGAGTCGAGACCCATGGATGCGGGAGCCTGGTGTATGCTGAGGTCCTCAATTGGGATGTTCAAGAATCTTGCAAACTTCTCAATAGTAGCCTGAGCGATGGTGTTCACTGCCTCATCCATCGTTGTGGCGCCCCTCAACGATCCCTCGATATCGCGTTTCGACGTGGCGTCGCCATTGTTGTCGCTGTTCCCCGACTCCTTGTGTGACAGTGTTTCAAACATCGGTGTCCAGAACGTTACGTCTGGCATTGACGTGGTTGACTCCCTGTCGAATCCCATGATGGCATGATTTGTTCTGGGCATGTCTTCAGAGTTGGGCATAGAGTACTCAATCACCTGCAGGACCTCGTCGAATGACATGATGACGACACCCATGCGATCGATTTGCCTAGTATTGCCCGACTCGATGAGTTCTTCGAGGTACGCAGATCCTCCAACGAGTGGAAGTGACAAAGAAGAGTACCGCGTATTGAACGACTTGGGGTGATACCTGGCGTAGGCGTCCTGGAAGTTGTTGGCAGCACTGTAATTGCCTTGGCCGGTGTTGCCGACGACGCCGCTCGCAGACGACAGCATTATGAAGAATTCCAAGTTGGGCGAAGAGAAAGCACTATCCAGGTTCCATGAACCAAATATCTTCGGTCCTAGGACGGTATTCCAGTCATCCACATCCAGCTCATTAACGGGGTGGTCCTGCAATCCTGTCAGCGCTACTGCCATTTCGAACTCAGAAATCATAACCAGTTTCTTACCCTCAGCACCATGCTACTGTGTATAATGCCTCGAACGGGTGGCAAGAACTTTTGACAATGGTTTAACACGTTTTGCACGCTCTTAGCCTCGGTAATGTCGCACTGCAGAATATGGAGCTGGCTGCCTGCTGCATCAGCCTTGGCCACGAGAGCATCATGATCGGTTTGGCCCAGCTTCTTTCTCGACAAAGTGACGATATGGCCTGCGCCGAGGATGGCCAATAGTGAAATTAGCCGCCTTCCAATGTCTCCGAGGCCACCTGCAATGATGTATGTGCCATCACTTGCCAATATGGCGCGAGGTGGAGGTGGAAGGGCAGTTTGAACGACCACACCATCCGGAATCTCCAACACCACTTTACCCACATGCTTGCGTTCGGCAATAAGTCTGAACGCCGACTCGAGCCGGTCAATCGGCATGGATGTGATAGGCTTGACCGGACTGAAGACTCCATTGTTGAAAAGTTCGACAGTCTTGTGCACAATTTCATAGAACGGCTCTGGTCGCTCCTCGCAGAGCACGAGGAGGTCCACCGATGCGAAGGTGACGTTGCGGTCAAATGGTGCCATGTTCAGGTGGTTACGCTTGGAGATGTCGGCTTTGCCGAGCTCGATGTGCATGCCAAAAGACGCAATGCAATCCCAGCTTTCGGCAAGCATCTCCCCAGCAATCGAATTGAGCACTACATCAACTCCCTTGTTATTGGTCATCCTGAGTATCTTGCGCTTCAGATCGAGGGGTGCCGCCCGGGCATTGAGAATGTGGCTTTCGGGTATCCCGTAGTTGTCGATCAAAGTTTGTCTCTTGTCCAAGTTGCTGGCTGTGGCAAACACAACAGCACCAACATGCTGGGCGTATTGTATGGCGGCCTGGCCCACTGCGCCGGTGGCGGCGTGGATGAGGACTGTTTGGCCGCGTTGCAGTCGCGCAAGGTGCACGAAGCTATAATAGACTGTCGCAAACACCACTTGGATCGACGCTGCGTCGGCCCAGCTGGTCATGCTTTCCGGGACAGCATGTGCGTTATAACCTTTGATCCGCGTCTGGCTAGCAAACGCCTGACCGAAAAGGCCAAGCACACGATCACCAACTTTGTAGGTCGTTTGAACGAACGACCCAGAGCCGACAGCAGTGACAATGCCAGAGACTTCGCCAGCCATGGGTTTGCCCGGAGGCATTTGACCCAGCGCAATGAGCACATCCCGGAAGTTGACTCCATACGCTTTGGCCTCAATCTGAATCTCATCCTCACCAAGAGGTGAAGAAATGAGGTCATTTTGGACAAAGTGCAACGTGTTCAATAGTCCAGGTGAGCCGACCTTGAGCGTCAGAGGCAACTGGGGGTCATGGTAGCGATGCTCCTCGAGTTTGTTGCGGCGATTGGTGCGGTCTGCCCAGTGTCTGAAGTGTGTGTCAGGGAGGAGTCTGGGAACCAAGCATTTGCCGTTGGAGATGATATAATCCGAGTCACACAGTGGCGAAGAATGCTCAATCTCAGGCGTATGGATCAGTGCTGCAATACGATGGGCGTAAGCCAGCAACTCCGGCGCGTTGTCTTTGTTCACCAAGTCCTTGGCTTCGAGGGTCAGAAACTTGAGACGCTCGATCTCTCGGCGCGCCACACGAGCGAGGCCGCCGATGATTGCCTTTACGGCGGCAACATCTGGCTTGCCGACGATCTCGGCATCGACATCGGCCGCACCGTCTTCCTGGAAAGTCACCCACATGACGAATCGGGCGCTGGTCAGTATCGACTGGAACATCCTGAACTCCTCTCGAGAAGGCTTGACCAGAACCGACGAGTTCGCACTGTCGAGAATGACATGGAAGGTCTGGTCTCCCTGCTCGATAGTGCGGTTGGCCTCAGTAAGTGATTGCCATGTAACCAGTTGAGTGGGGAACCCCTTTGCCTCAAAAGCAGGCAGAAGAGAGTCGCCAATGTGGTGTGCCATCGGAGAAGTTGCTCTGTGTATAATGCGTATTGACTCAGGCACGGGAATAGAATCTGACGTGGGCTTCTCGACAGTGTTATCAACGGCTTGGGCGACAATGAGAGAAGACCGAGTGAGGGGTCCATCGCAGTCTGGGGCAGAGAACTCAATGCCACCAAAAGAATTTGCAAGGAGGTGGTCATTCCACTGGCTTAGAGACAGCAGAGGCGAGTCTTTCCGCCCGTCTTCAAACTCCCACCAGCTAGAGCATTTCCGTCAGCCTGCGGCTTTCGTCATCAGAACCAATCAATACTTACCCAGGTAGAGTGCCAAAAACTATATTAACGGCCGCCGAGCTCCGAACCAGCTCCAGCAGGAGCATCCTGCCACCAGGCTTGAGGAGCTTTCTGACGTTCTCGAGCGTCTTGGATATCGAAGGAGTTGCGTGTAGAACGTTAGATGCAATAACTAGGTCGAACTGATTTGGCTCGAACCCCTGCTCGATTGGATCTTTCGAGACATCCAGCACCTTGAAGTCCAGAAGAGCCTTCCATTTGTTGAGAAGTGACCTGCCCTGTTCGAAGAAGCCGGCAGAAATGTCGGTGTAGCAGTAGTGCTTGATCAGGTTCTTTCCATTGTCACCAAGCGCATTGAAAAGATGAGCGGCGGCACTTCCAGTCCCAGCGCCGACCTCGAGGATGTTCATCTGCGGGTTCTTATGAGTGAGGGTGTTGAAGTACTCCACCATTTGCCTATTAACGGGCAGCATTGGTCCTTCTTTGTACCAGTCGCTCAACAGGCTGCCCTCCAGCATGAGGTCGAGGGAATTAACTGTGTTGCCCAAGATGCCAGGCAGATTTAGTCCGATGCGCCGTATTATTGCTCCTTCATGTGATCCGGATTTAAGAGATTTCTCCAGAATTGAGGCCTTTTCTTCTTCACCCATGCTTCCAATTGCGTTGCGGAACGCGTTGGTTGATGTCCAGTCGCAGATCCACCGGCAATAGTGATGGAGGTGTGGTAGAAGGGCGTTTTCTGGGTTTCTCACCACTGGCATGTCTTTGACCTTGTCGAGGTAGATCAAAGCTGCCTTCTCATTGAAGTCAAGTTGCTCGTAGAACTCTGGGCTTCTCGCCGCCTGCGGACTTGTCAAAGCGTGGAACGTGGAATCGTTGAGGAATCTGGGGTCTTCCTTCCACACCATCTGGGTGTTGGTCTCGCGCTCGAAGGTCTGGGCTGGTCCTCCAACTTCTTCGCCCACGGCCTGGAGTTGCGAACCTGTACTAATAATGACCAGCTTCAACTCCCCGCTGTCTGGAGCACGCTGGAACATCCAAGCATTGCCCTTTAGAGCTGTCTTGCCGATAGGTTCAATCTCGATGGCAACAATCATTTCCTCGCCAGGCGCACTGATGATGTCGCTGGTGAAGATTGACTCGTCGATTGTGACCGGCATCAGCGGCGCGTTGATGACCTGCTTGTGAAACAGTGTTGCCATGAGGTGATTGGCAGCATCGAGGGTCGTAGGGTGTATCAAGTGTGGCTGACAGTAGGAATGTGGCATCCACTGGGATATGTGTGGGTTGCGTAGCTTTGCCAGAGCAACTCCCTGTCCGATGTAGGCTTCGGTGGTCAGTGTGAAGCTGGGCCCCCAGTCGTTCCCAGCCTGTCGGTGTTCCGCGTACATCACTTCGGGATCTATAGCATCCTTTGCCAAGGCAGTAACTCGTTCCAGAGCCTCAAAAGCCTCTTGGGAAGCAATGCTATGTTCGTCTCCAAAGGACACAGAAGCGTCGACTTCAGATGAGCTTTGCAGCTCGACGCGAATCAAGGTCGATACATGCTCTGCCCACTTGCCGTCCTGCTGCAAAGAGAGGATGCGGACCGAATACCAAGGGCTGTCTGAGCTCGTCTTGGAAGGACTGAGAACGAGCTGCACCTCAACGTCCGGACCAGCTCCTTCGTTTTGATCTTGCGCCAGAATGATGGGTCGGTGAATACGCGTATTCTTTAATACATATGTGGCAATCTTTGAGCCAGGATTTCGCATTTGCAGAAGCTGGCTCAGTCCTTCCAGCATCATGCAGGTGTAGCCAGTGAGCGGAAACACGACCTGGCCGTCAACAATGTGGTGCCGCAGCCACGGCAGCCTTTCAAGGCTAAGTTGGTGTCGCCAGCGAGGTTCCTCAATTGAGCTATGCTCATCATACAGACCCAGGAGGTCGTGGTAAGGAAACGGACGAAGTCTGTAGTCGCGACTGAGTCTCGACTCTGACCAATGCTTGACTTGGTGATCCCAGGGGTACGGGGCCATGTTGCCGAGGACACGAAGAGTTGCAGCTCCATGAGTTGGTTCAAATGTGGCGTGGAGGTTTAGAGAGGCGCCAAGCTCGAAGAGTCTCGCAATGGCGGTTGCGAATGTGCTGGATGAGTTTTTACCGCGAGCCAATGGTGCGAGATACGACCACTTAACGTCAGGAGTGGCGGAAAGAATTTGTCGAAGTGGCCCCTGAAGGGCGGAGTGAGGGCCGATCTCAATGAAGACATTCGCCGCATCGCGATTGCCAGACTCCTGCATGTCTTGGACCAAGTGGCTCACGGCGTCACTGAAGCGCACCTAGGAGAGAGTTAGATTGAGATCAAAGCTGAGTGAGATCAACGAGGACAGATACGTACTTGGGACACCAGGTTCTGAGTCCAGTATTCTGCCCCAAAGCCTGAAGACTTCGTAGTCCCAGTGACCGAGGAGACAAACTGGACGCCGTCTCGCATCTTCTGGGGCTTGATGTCCGCCAAGGAGCTCGAGTACGATTTGGCAACCTTTTCCATGTGATGAGAATGATATGCTGTCTCCACCTTCAACTTCCTGGCGAAGACGCCTTCCGCGGCGCAAATGCCGCGTATGTAGTCGATGGCTGGCTCATCTCCGGACAGGGTTGTACTTGTAGGACTGTTGACGCAGGCCACTGATACGCGGCCCTTGGACTCATCGATTTTGGCAGCTTCAATAGTCTGTACGGCAGACTGCTCTCCAAAACTTGTTGCCAGCATGGCCCCGGGAAGATCATTCAATCCCTTCGCAACAGAAGAGGATTGACCACGGTAGAACGCTCTGTGTTCGCCATCTCAGTAAGGTGACCCAATAACATTCGAGGACGCACAACTTACGATCGGGTCGCGTCCTCATCACTCAGAATGCCCGCGGCGTAGGCTGCTGTGATTTCACCACTGCTGTGTCCTACGACCCAGCTAGGTCGTACGCCGTAATCTCCCAAGAGGTCGACCAGCGCCATCTGGATGATTGTGGTGACTGGCTGGGCAAGAGCACTTTCATTGATCCGGGATTCGCCGTCGGGCTTAGCCAACTCTTCTATGAGATCCCATTCGCTGCCAAACAGTTTCAGCAGCTTCGCAGCCCTTTCGAGCGATTGCCTGAAGGTTTCTGAGGTGGAGAGGAGGTCACGGCCCATACCAGCCCATTGCGCGCCCTGGCCTGTGAAGACAAAGGCCACCTTGGTTCCTGGTGCAGCTCGGGATTTTGCGCCGGTCTGCACTTGCAGCTCAGCCAATAGCTCTTCTGAGGTCGATGCCACGCAAGCCTGCCTCCACTTGAGTTGTGACCTTCGGCACGACAAGGTGAATGAGAGGTCTCTTAGGGCTGCATAATCCATCTCTTGCCCTGGAATCCATTTCTCGAGGATCTTGGGCATCGCACTGAGGGCAGTCTCTGAGTGGGCACTCAGTGGAAAGACTAGCGGTGGGTTGCTAGCTGATTCGTTGGCTCTCCCGCTGCTGTCCCCGTTAGCAGAGTGACCATTAGTAAGGCGACCATTGACAGAGTGTCCATTGACAGAGTGTCCATTGACAGAGTGTCCATTTTCATGGTGGCCAATTGTTAATCGTGCTACCTCATCGGACGCGTTGGGTTCAAATCGCTCCAAGATGACATGGCAATTCGTGCCACCATATCCAAATGAGTTGACGGAGGCTCTGACGGGGCCTTGATGGCCTTCTGGGACCAGGGGCTCCAGCTTTAGAGGGATCTGGGGTCATGTTATTAGAAGAAAGATCAATATCGCGATGGCTAGAACATACCGTGATCCGTCTCTGCTCCATGTCAAGCCCTGGCTTCGGCTTGTCGAAGTTCAGATTCGGAGGAATTTGCTGCTTTTGAAGAACCAGCACGGCTTTGATGAGGCCAGCCAGGCCGCTCGCAGCCTCTGTATGGCCCAAGTTGGTTTTGACTGAGCCAACATAAAGGTTTCGGTCTCGCCTGTGCTCTGAGAAGACGTTGCCGATGGACTTGATCTCGGCAGCATCGCCGGCCACCGTACCAGTGCCGTGAGCTTCAACGTAGAGAGTGTCTCGCGGGTCCAAGCCCGCCGTGTTGTAAACGGATCTGATGAGAGCCTCCTGGGCGTCTAGGCTGGGAAGCGTTATGCCGTTCGTCTTCCCGTCTTGATTAGAAGCACTGTTGCGGATCACAGCATGGATGTTGTCACCATCCTGAATTGCGTCAGAAAGACGCTTCACGATGACTGTGGCGACTCCTTCTCCTCTCCCGTATCCGGATCCTCGGCTATCAAATGTGAAGCATTTTCCATCAGAGTTCAACATCCTGCAAGAAATCAGTGGGATATACGCAAGTGAGGGTGAGACAGCGAGGTGGGTAACGTACCCGTTGGAGCTCATGACGATGAATTGGTCAGGGCTCAACAACAGCTCCGTTCCGCCCACGACGGCCATTCTTGTTTGCCGGGTTCTGAGGGCAAGACATGCTTCATGCAGGGCCACCAGACTCCCAGACTATGATGAGTCAGCTTATACGCAAGTGAAGCCACAATATGTCTACTAAGCGGAACACGGAGGTAATAGAAAACTTACGCAGCCAGTGTCAATAGTCATAGAGGCACCTTTCCAGTCAAACACATAGGACAGTCGATTAGCAAGAATTGCTTCACCCGTGCCGCCAATGTGTAGGTGTGAGATGTTGTTGACGTCTTTGTACTGCATCCGATCGTAATCCCGAGCAAAGACTGCAACATAGACTGCCGTGTCAGACCCCCGGAGGCTCTTAAGTGGTATGCCGGCATTTTCCAGAGCTTCGTAGGTGGTTTCAAGCAGCAGACGCTGCTGGGGGTCTGCGGCGTCGGCTTCGTGAGAAGTGAAGCCAAAAAATCTGGAGTCAAATGCCGCAACGTCGTGGGTTAGAAAGTAGCCACTCTGTGCATTGTATGCTTGGATGGACCCTCCGTCCGGATGGTAGAACGACTCCGAGTTCCATCTGTCTGTAGGAACCTTGCTCCAACCAGACTGGCCCTTGCTCAACAGCTGCCATAGATCCTCGGGGCTGCCAACACTTCCAGGCAAGCGGCATCCTATGCCAACAATAGCGATAGGCTCGGGCTCGGCCATATTTGCCGGGTTCTAACACAGATGGTGGTACAGATGGAAGGTGGCACGGTCAAACTGTCAATATGGTCTCAGTCTGGAAGAGACGAAACAACGGCATATATAAGGCCTAGCAAGCAGTACACACGTAGAGTGCTTGTAAACCCCATATTTGAATGCAAATCGGCTATTCAAACTGCATCCGGGATTACTGCATAGAGAAAACTCATGACGGCCCGCCATGTGGCACACCGAATAGAGCAGACTATCAAATGGTACGCCTCCAAGCTGGATCGCGCAGCACTCGAGCTCTACAATATGAGTTGAAGCTAGCTCAGGCCAGCTCCATTTCCCGGACTTATGATGCTTGCTTGGCGTCGCGAACATGTTCCCCAAGGCTTGCGTCTCCACAACCACAACCCACACCTAATCTAGGACCGCCGGGCCGTTCCAATGTTCTCCTCACCTTCGAAATCCGGTCCTGCGGATAATGCACAAGGTACGAACTAGGCAGCTGCGGTGAGCTGCGTTCTTCCAGAGACCCTTGGCCAAAGCTGAATGGGTGGCGCATAGCGCTTTACTACAAAGTTGGCACAGCGATACTAAGCACCGGCCTAATAAGCTCCGCGTCACCCCGTGCTCTCCTACATCTCCTCTGAATCCTGCCAAGAGCCCCTACACGCTTGCATAATCTTTTGGAGCAATAGTGCATGTCGTTTGGCTGGATATCATCCCAGTAATGTGGCACAAAATCCCCGTTACAAGGGTGTGGGGCTCTTGGCAGGATTCAATGAGATTCTTTAATTCCTTCATCCGGGCTACAAAAGGATTTTGCAAAAGGATTCTGCTCCCCGGGTAGCTAGCCGGATGCAGCTCAGGCCCGTTTGACCAGGACACGTACTTGTCGGACCCCTGAATCTTTGCTTTCGCCGCACGCTAACTTAAAGGCTCCAGCAGGCGTTCAAGTTATTTTAGTAAATTGGTGGAACAGGGGGTAGTGACCCAAATGCCCGTATGACCCAAATGGAGGTGGGTTACGTTACTTGGCCAGAGGATCGACATTGTCTCATGGTCCGACGGGTGAAGCGCGAAGGAAAGTACCGCATTTTCTCAAAAAAAAAAAAAAAAAACTCGATGTTCTCCTCACGGGCCACATCCCCATTTTTTGCTATGATTAGACCCCTGAAGGTCATCTTTATTGGTCCGGTCGTACTAACGAACTCAAGATTCATGTGCTCTTTAGGTAAATAGTGGGCGGTGGTCTGTGAGGAGAACATCGAGTTTTTTGAGGCTGTACGGTACATATAAGTGCTTAACCTCCTCCGAGCCGAGCAGGGGAAATACCACAAAGCCCTCCTCTGTCTCCGTGCTTCAGCTTACGTCATTGTCTGTGGTTCCTGTCAAACATCGCGCTACTTACCCTTCTCCTGGAGTCAATTCACTTCAGTTTACCGTATCAATAAGTCAAGATGAGCGCCACGCCATCGATACCCAAGGACTCTAGTCGCAGCATCGAAGTCATCGCGGTCGGACTGCCGCGGACCGGGACGCTCTCGATGTCGGTGGCGCTTCAGATGTTGCTTGAAGGGCCGGTGATGCACGGCGGCACCCACTTGTTTGCTAGAGCAGACGACGGTGCGTTGATATGTCTATCATAGGAGCATTTCCTTGGTCATTTCAGCAGGCTGACATTTCCGCGTTTCCCTACATATAGCATACGGCCGGGACTTTGTCAAAGCGTTTGAGCTCCGACGCAATGGCGAAAAGGCCGCTGAGCTGAAACTGCTCAAGCGCCTGTTCGAAGGCTATGTGGGTGTGGCCGATATCCCGCCTGTCGCGTTTGTCGAAGAGCTCCTGGAGCTGTATCCTAAGGCCAAGGTCGTGCTGGTCCGGCGTAACCCGCAGCGATGGTTCGAGAGCTTCGGCGTCATCTTGCAGAACCACACTCCGTTCACCGGCTACCTACTCGCGCCCCTGCCGGGCCTGCGCTGGAGCTTCACTATGGGTAACCACTTGGAAGAGTGGTGGACGAAGATCCTAGGCCCGGGCGTGCCTGTCGGCCCCGAGCTCATGGACAAACACGCCGAGTACATTTGCAAAGTCGTGCCTAAGGAGCGACTGCTCGAGATGGGGCTGTCGCAGGGTTGGGAGCCGCTGTGTAAATTCCTGGGTAAGCCTATGCCTAAGTACCGAGGCCGATAACCCCTGTACTGCCAAAACCCCGGTTTGCACATTGCACTTGACATTACGCACATTACACATTACACATTCGCACATTGCACTAGCTTTTGAGATTTTCAGATAAAGTAATTATTAAAATTCCTATTAATCTATTTAATTCCTTATTGAATTCTATATAATTTTTATTAAGTCTATTTTAGGAAATTCTTATATAAGTAATTAGATTTAATATTTCTTAAAGAAAGGTAAGGAGAATTCGCGAGCGGACGAGCCCAGAGAGCAGGGTGCACGGGACGGGCTTTCCGAGCGCACGAGCCTTTGCGGCCGCTTCGCTTAAATCTTACTAGGGTCTCCCTAAATCTTTCTCTAATATATTAAGCTTATTAAAGCTCCTATTACTCTTATAGTTATATAAATTATAATTAATATATGTGTAAGAGTTTAAATAATTTGAAAAGATTAAGAATTATAGAAGTATACTAAAAGATCTTGAGAACTTAGAAAATAGCTTCAAATCTCTAAGCGAGAAAGGAAGAACTTCAAAATTTTATTAAAAAAAAAGTTCTTATTAGAAGAATTCTAATTAATCTAAATTAAAGATAATAATTAGAAAAGTATATAAGCTATTTATAACCCTATAAATATCTTATAGTATAAGTAATTTATTATGTGAGAAGTGAAAAGTATAGAAAATGTCAAGTGTAATGTGCGCAATGTCAAGTGCAATGTGCAAACCGGGTTTTGGCAGGAGTATCGCTATCGGCCTCGGTACTAAGGGCGTCCCGTTCCCGAGACTTAACGAGGCCAAGTCGCGAGATGCCTTTTTCCGTATGGTGAGGCGGAAGGCGCTTCTAGCCTGGCTGGGCATTTTTACCACGGCTGGCGTGGCTGGTTACACTGTTTGGAGACTGTGGCTGAGTGACTATAATCTGGGTCTGTAGTGAGTACAGTGTTGGCAATAGTATAAACATTATGTATACGGCGACATATTTTCTCCATTTTACTACGACGACATCCAAACTCCCATATCATACGCCCAGCCAAAAAGCCATATCATACACACAATATATCATGATATACGCCCATATCACTATATGATTAACACGTGACTCCAAAATTTAAATATTAGAGAACTCCTATATACTCATCTAAGACTTTAAGTACTCTAATTAACTCAATACTAAGGTAATTATGTCTTTCTATAATTAATATCTTAGCTCTTGAAAAGAGATACTCTACCTTAGTTAATATAGCTAGTATTAATAGTATATCTAAAGCTATCTTACTTAAATTTAGATATACTTTCTACTAGGTTTCCTCTAATTACTAATACCGTGAGTCCTTAATATCACATACTATCTCAAATTAGACAAATTAATTATATCTACTAATTAGCACTTGAGCTCTTTTTTTGTTTTTATACTACTTTTTATATTTGTCTTTAGCTATATTAGTAGAAGTTATAGATATTGAAATTAAATTAGTATTCTAGTTAGGGAGAATAACTACTTTTTAGCTTAACCTCGATTTTATAAACTATAGTCTTAAAACTATAATCTAGACTATTTCTTATATTATCTAGATTCTCAAAGATATAATATTCCTAAGGATACAAAGTTTATAAAGATAAATAGTTTATAAGGATATAAATATAGTAAGGATATAAATTCATTTACCCTACTTATAAGAGGGGAGTAATATTAAAAGGTAGTTCTAATATTATTAGTATAACCGGTTTCCCGAAGGTCATATAATTTACGTCACATGATTTCCTATATATAAGATATAGGACATAGGACATACAGGAAACGGGACATACCAGATACTAGTACTAATTAGTCTTAGTGTATTTAGGGATTATATATTAGAACCTCGATACTATAATCCCTACTTATAGAATATAACTACTTCACTAACCTATATAATTAGTATTCCACGACTACGTGACGGTGCTATATATTACTAGTGAACTAATACTAATTAGTTTATATATATAGATTAGGAAGGATTAAGCTACACTTACTTAAGATTCGGTTCCTTAGGGGCAAAGCTATTATTTAAGTTAAAGAGGGGAAATACTATTAACTACTTTACCTATAATTTGGTTCTATAGGGAGGAAAGATACTATTTCTTACTAATTAATGAACAGTTAACTATTTAACTATTTTTCTAACCTTCTTTTATATCAAAATCAACTTTCTATAACTACCTAAGCTCCTAGAAACTCCGGTTTTCAGAACCTCTTTTCCGGAAATCGAGATATTTCGCCCCTAAATTTCTCAATTTCTAGTAACTACCTCCTATAACTACCTTTACGAACTACCCGAACTACTCTCTTTACGAATTACCTCTTTATGAATTACTATACTTTAGACTAGGTATAAGCCTAGGGGACTACCGCTAGTATAGTAGACGATATCCTCTCCGGATTAATTGAATTGAATCCCGCTCCCTCCTCTATATCTAATAGTAGCTAAGATAACTATAGAGAGCTAGTACGAAAATAGAGACCCGGAATCGTTATAGCTAAGGCTATAGATAAAGATCTCACTGAATTCATAAATACTAAGCTATATCTCTATTACCTCTATAAGATAATTAACGATAACCTATAGGAGCTATTTAGATATAACTTTAAGGACTTCACCTCTCGAGCTAACTTTAATAGACTCGATTTCATAGAACTCTAACGTCTATATAAAGTCCTTCGATATAGTAGAGTATATATTTAATAGAATAAGGGTACTACTATAATTACTTATACCTTATTAGCTATTATAAGAGAGAAGGAACTATATATATAGATATAAGAGGATATACTTAAGGTAAAAGCAAATCTTATAAAGAGACTAATTTAATTAGCCTTTATTACTACTATAGAGAATAAGCGCCTATGACCTTAACCTACTATACTCCTTCTACTACCTATAATTCTACTACCTCCTACAATTCCACTACTTCCTCCTCTAACTACTCCTCCTCTTCTACTACCCCCACTACTATAGTATCCTATACCTCTACCGAATTATATAAGTATAGTACCTATAAATACCCCTAGAGTAGTAAATACAGGTATACTACTATTCCTACTAGTAAATATACTAGTATTTCTACTACTACCCCTACTACCTCTACTAGACCCAAATATCACCTAATTAGGTTTAGTTACTAGACTCGTTATAGAAGTAGCTAAGATCTATATAGAGGAATAGAAGTATAATAGTTCTAATAGTAGCTTTAACTATAAGCTTATTATCTTCTATAATATCTATTAATATATAGAACTCCTACTATTACGGGCTAGGCCTTTATATAAAGAAGACTAGTGGTTCGATTAACTAAATAGAATTCTCTAAGGAGGAAAGAGAAGAGAAAGGAAAGCGAGGACAGGAACCGTGTTCCTTAAGGTATCTAAGCTTTCTGAGTGACGCGTGGTTGCTCTATTAACTAAAGGGGGCATATCATATGACTATAGATATATCCGAGATTATGTGACCTAAGTGAGGCTTCTAGCTAAGTATATTAATTAGGTCTTAACCTATTATATTACCCCCCTCCTTACCCGCGAACACTAGCCCTATAAATATATAAGCAAAACTTCTTTCTATCTAATACTCTCTTCCTAAGCCTCTAAAGCTAATATCTCCTCTAGTATAGAGCACGGCTCCTATATAGGGCGGGTGTAGCCCTTCTATTTCATAAGTAACTTCCTTAAGACTCCTTAGCCCTATCTTATATACTTCTTATCGAGGATCCGCTCAATTTTATACTCGTCTTTATCTCCCATAAGCTATAGTTATAGCTATGAGTCGTCCTAGGACTAATATAGTAGTAGGTCTATTATAGCTAGTTAGAGGAGCTTACTATAGAATATATTATAGATTCCCGGAGATATATTAAGCCGAAAACTGTAACTCCTTATAGCCTCTATTACTATATACTTAGTATACTTCGCGTCGAGCTTCTTAGTTAGTCTATCTATTCATATATTCTAGAGGTTAAGCTATACCTTATCCCTAACCTTAAACTCTAGGGCTTAGTCTCTCTTCTAGTTTATTACTTCCTCCTAAAGCTATTAGGTTATCGCTATTATAGCTTATATATACTCTCATATATTACGGAGCTTATATATAATATTATCCGCTATCTAAATAAGTAATACTCTTCTGCCTTCCTTACTAACTTCATCCTAGAGCTAGACTAGCTCTATATAGTATCTATGGGATAGAAAGAAGGGGCTAACCCCCGTAGAAGTAGTATCTCGGTTATTAATTACTAGTTTAGTATATAGTAGGAGGCTTGCCTAGTTTACTTAGTTATAATCTATAAAGATATAGAGGAAGGTCTTAATTATCTAATTTATTCTTTCTATAGACTCATCTATCTCGGGGTAGTATACTATAGATAGTCGTCGAGTAATCCCTAGTAGCTTATATACCCTTCCCTATAGCGCTCCTATAAACTACTTCTCCTAGTTAGATACTATAGCCCTTAGGAGCCTATATTAATAATAGTAGGTCTTCGTGAACTACTTTACTACCGTCTCTACTATAATATCCCTTATAGCCTTAAGTATTACTCCCTTTCCTAGGTAGTCTATAATAACTATTATATTAGTATACCCTTCGCTTAATAGGAGTTCTACTATAAAATTAATTGAGATCTCTTACTAGATTCGACTCGGGATAGGGAGGGGCTTTAGGAACCCTTAATAGTAGTCCCTCTATACCTTATTCCTTCTATAAGCGTTATAGTTTTATATAAACTAATATACTTACCTTAATATATTTAGCTAAAAGAATTACTATAAGAGAAGGGCGCCCGTAATATCTCGTCCTAGGTAACTATACTAAATCAAGTTATATATCTACTAGATTAGCTCTATATAAAGCTCTTTTAAGTCTAGAACTTATTATCGCCCCTAGAATAGTAGTTATCCGGACTAGGATAGTGAGTACTCCCCTATTAATACCTTAATCTTTAAACTAGATAAGAAGACACGTTTTTCCTCTTATATTACCTTAACTATAGCCTAATATAGCTTATCCCCCTCTTAGGCGTCTTACTATAGCTTCTTAAGCTTATCTTAGGTATAATTTTCTGCTTATTACCCTATATACCCCCTACTAGGGTAGTCTTCTCCCTAACTTTGGCTTCTTAAGCCTAGCTTAGGAAGAGTCTCCTACTCCTCAAAGACTTATACCTTATCTTATCCCTTCCCTTAATACTCCCGGTCTTAATCTTCTAAACTAGGCTTTGAGACTAGAATAGGCTTCTCCTTAGTTTATTGTCTTACCTATACTAGTACTACGAGGATTATATCCTTAGGGAGGTTACTTAGGGTCTCTAGTTTTAGTAAGTTATAATATCCTTAATTACTAATATTTATCTTCTTCTCTAGTAAGTAAGTCCTATTCCTATCTTAAGAGTATATTTACTTATTTATTATCTTTCCCTAGAATATACGAGATCTTAAAATTATATTACGAGAGGATTAGGGACTACCTTATCTACTATTCTATAAGCTTCTATACTATTATAAAGTACTCTAGATTCTTATAATCTATATAAACTTCGAATTAATATATACTCCTTAGTTCTATGTCTTATTCTTCTAAGTAGCGAATAATCGCTAGTATCTCCTTATTATAGATCTTATAGTTATATTCTATAGGTTATTCTTCTTCGAAAAGAATATATAAGGTTATAAGACGCCCTCCTTATTAACTTATATAAGGATACTACCTATACTCTACCTAGAGGAATCCGTTTCGAGGATAGTCTCTTAGTTATAGTTAAACTATATAAGTATTAGGGCTAAGATAAATATCTTCTTAAGCTTCTAGAAAGTAGTCTCTACCTAGTTTATCTATAAGAATACCTAGTCCTTATACGTGAGGTTAGAGAGTAGTTAAATAATCTCTAAGAATTCCCGAATAAAGTACTAATAGAAATTCAGTAAACCCTAGGAAGCTCCTTATACCCTTAACTAACTTAGGGGCCTCCTAACTTAGGATAGCTTTAACCTTCGCTAGGTCTATACTAATACCCTTCCTAGCTTCTATAATAAACCCTAAGTACTTTATTAACTTAACCTCAAATTCGTACTTATTAATATTAAGCTATAATCCTACCTCTTTTATTCACTAGAGGACCTTCTATATATATTTATAGTACTCCTTTCTTAACCCTAAGGAGTAGACTAGGATATTATCTATATATATAGAATAGAATTTATCTAGGAAGTCTCTAAGGGCCTAGTTAATATACTTCTAGAAGGTACTTAGGGTATTTACTAGGCTAAAAGGGGTTACTAGCTATTTATAGAGTTTATACTATATATAAAAAGCTATCTTCTACTCCTCTCCTTTAGTAATATAGATCTTATAAAAGACGGCTACGATATTAAGCTTTATAAACTATTTCGCTTTCCCAATATTCTAAAGGGTCTTATAGATTAATAGGAGTAGGTACTAGTCCTTCTTTATAAGCTTATTTAGGCCTTAATAGTCTATATAAAACTATAGCCCTCTACTAGGCTTTTATACGAAAAGGATAAGGGCTATAGTAAGAGAGTAGCTTACTCGGATAAACCCTTTATCTAGTAGTTCTATAAGCGTCTTCTATAATACTAGGAGCTTATCCTAGGATATATTATATAGTAGTCCCTATAGTACTATAGGCTCCTTCCCCTTAACTACCTCTAACTTAATCTAGTAATTAACCCCTTAGCCCCGAAGCGGTAGTAACTTCTCTCTTTCTACTAGGCTAAATATATCTAGGAAGTCCTTATACTATTCTAGGAGCTTTATATAAGGATCCATCTTCGCCTTCTAGGTTAGGGCCTTCTAGATATTAGCTAAGCTAACTAAGAAGACTTCTATATTCCTCTTCTTACTTCTCTTTACTAAGTAGGAGAATAAGGCTACCGAAACCTATATATAGTCTATTTTCCTCGACTTAGGGGTTAGTATATTATATACCCTATTCCATACTAGGGTCCCTAATAACGAGATAAATAGTTCTAATCTCGAGCTATAGATTTATATATCTTATAAATATAACTACTATATACCTAAGATTATATCTAAATTAGTAATCCTAGGGACTATATAGAAGAAGGCGTAGGATTTATAATAACTATTAATATCTATACTTAATACTACTACCTCTTTAATTATTTCTAGTATTACCCTATTAAAAGCTTCTATCTACTTAGGGGTAATTAGTATATACTAGAGGTTATATTAACTAGTAAAGCGAGAATTAATTATTCTATATATTATATACCTGGTATTAATAAGAGTTTATATGAAATACTCTTTATTAACTATTACTAATATAAGAAAAGGGGGCCCTTTTATATCTTTCTGAAATTACTTCTAAGCTTTCTAATCTAACTCTACCTCTATATATTCCTAATAGTAACTTTTATTAGAAGCTAGTCTTTTCCTAAATTAGATAAGCTTAAGTTCCCTTTATTCTTACTCTAGCTCTTATTTAGGGTATTACTATCTCTTACCTAGGCTATCTTTGCCTTCTTTAGGGCTATTCTCGACGCTTTATATCCTTTACCTTTAGCTATTCTTCCCCCTTCCCTTTCCTCTACTTACTAGCTCTAGGGGGGGTACTTAAATATAGCCTTACTTTATAGTCACATATAAAATAGTTATCTTAACTATACTATAAGTAGAGTCTCTCTTTCCTTTATTAATTAATCTTATTATAGGAGGCCTAATTAGGGGTATTTTTTAGCTATTATTATAAGTTACCTAGTATAGGTTCCTATTCTATTAGCTAGGTAAGCGAGGTTATATTAGAGGGAGGGCTTTTAGGTCTCTTATTTAACTAGTTTAGATAGCGGGCCTTTATACTCTTAACTTTAATAAGTTAGTTATTAATTATTTATAACTAAGAGTAATACTCCTTATATAACTCTTCTTCCTTTATTCTAACTATTCCTTCTATAAGCTTTATTAAGATAGTAGCCTTAAGATACCCTTTCTTAATCTCGTCTTACTAGTCCTTATCCCTCTACTTCTAGGATTAGGTAATTAAAGTCGCTTAAGAACTCGCCTAAGGGGGTCAACTTCTACTAGACCTAGTTTAATTCTCCTAAGGCCTTCTACTACTTCCTTAGGTCCTAGAAAGCTAGGTCTATTTACTTAAATAGCCCTTTAACTATAAACCCTCCTTCCTTCTATATATATCCTAACTAGGGGTATATCCTACTCACTACTTCTCCGGATAAGTATCTAAATCTATACTAGACTTTCTCCCTTTCTCTACTAATTACTTTACTATTAATTTCTAGCTTCGCCCTTAAGAGTCCCTTAAACTAGGGGTAATAGGCCAAGTTATCCCCGTTAAACTTATTAGGGTTTAGGAGGCAAGCCTTTAGTTATTTTATAGTAGGGGGCTAAGGATATATATAGAGTTAAGATATATAGACTAGAGGAGGCGTCTATATTTGGGAGGGGTTTAGGGTTATTATATATTCGTTAATTAAATTAATTTATATGATTAGGTTTACTATTAAGTTTACTTATTATACCGCTAGCTCTAATAGCTATTAGGACTATACTACGAAGGCTTCTTATAGCTACTAAGGTGCTTCGTCTACTATCTCGGCTTTATATAGTTATCTATCCGTCTAACTAACTACTAGGGGTTCTACTCTTATATCTTCATATAATAGAGGGGTCTAATAAGTTTCCCTTCTTAAGCCTAGCTTAGGAAGAACTTATAACCTCTAATATTAACCGGAATACTAGTGCTCTAGCTTCTATATATAGTTTTGGGCACTCCCTACTACTAGCTTTTATATACTCTAAAGTCTTACTAATACGTTAGCTTTATAGGTAGTTTCAACTAAGGTCTACTTCTAGCTTCGTCTACTCTAAGCTTTATTATCTATATATGGGTTTAGGCCCTCCTTACTTCTAGCTTTTATATACTCCAAAATCTTACTAATACGTTAGCTTTATAGGTGGTTTCAACTAAGGTCTACTTCTAGCTTCGTCTACTCTAAGCTTCATTGTCGTCTATATATAAGTTTAGGCTCTCCTTACTTCTAGCTTTATATATATATAATCTCTAGTTAGTAAAGATAGGAGAGAGAGAATTCTAATATTACGGGCTAGGCCTTTATATAAAGAAGACTAGTGGTTTAATTAACTAAATAGAATTCTCTAAGGAGGAAAGAGAAGAGAAAGGAAAGTAAGGACAGGAACTGTGTTCCTTAAGGCGTCCAAGCTTCCTGAGTAACGCGTAGTTGCTCTATTAACTAAAGGGGGCATGTCACATAACTATAGACATGTCTAAGATCATGTGACCTAAGTGAGGCTTCTAGCTAAGTATATTAATTGGGTCTCGACCCGTTATACTTACTTGGAGTATATATAAGAGCCTTTCCTACTATACTAAAGAGACTAGCCTAAGACTACTTCTATAGTAACTTACTATCCTATCGCTTATTCGATAATACCTATATAAGTATCTATAACTTCTTTAAGGGACCTAGATACTACTATATGAACCTAAATAAATGAAACGCTATTAATCTAACTACTATAACTACTAAATACCCTAAAAAGAGCACGTTTAAGGCTATTTAGATACTAATTAACGAGCTTTATTAACTATAATATAGCCTTACGCCCGCCTTATAAAGCACTGAATTCCTATATAATAAGGTTATTACTACTTACTAAGGTATTCGAGCCTATAGATATACTATATTAGACCCTCCTCTAGATCTCGCCTAGCTTATTAATAAGCTCTAGTCATTAATTACTATATATAAGAGAGAATAGTAGACTAATTCTAGTACCTTCTTTACTAATTAGCGATACTACTTAAATAACTAGAACCACTAGTTTAGTAATTATTAATCCTTAAGCCGAAACTACAGAAATTGAGATAACTACTCGAATAACTATAAGCCCTATAACTATAACTATAATCGTAATCGTAACGACTACTCGGATACTATAAAGTCATACTTTATATATAAGAAGCTAGACTATTGCTCCTAGAAGTACCTATTAGAGGAATGAGAGGCTAAGAAGGCCCGATTTAGAGCTAGAAACCTTAGTTAATTCAGTAGTAAGGTATGAACCTCCCAAACCTTTAATAAACGCTTTAATAGCACCTATTTATAGTATATAGCCAAAGTCGAGGGAGAACTTGAGAGTAGTAAAGACGAATTAGGTAACGCTTTTAAGGCTCTCCTAGCAGATATAGACGATAAAGACGAAGAGGATTAACCTACTAATTCCTACTTCACTTTTATTAAAAGCCTCTTTATTACTTCGGATATATAAACCCCTGATATATAAACTCCTAAACTACTAATAATTATAGTAAATAGCCTTATAGATAACCTTATAAAGCTCTCATTTATATACTAACTAATAGGCGAAAATCACGCCCTAGAGCTAGACTTAGAACCTAATAGAATACTTATAGAAGACGTCTAAACCTTTATAGTAGGAGGTATATCTAGATATAATACTTAATACTTTTATAGAGTTATAATTAATACCGGAGTAGCTAAGTTTTTAACTACTAGTCTCGATTAGTTCAAGGCTCTATAGTATACTAATAATAGCCTTATTCTCGACAAGAGTACTAAAGGTCAAGTTATAGTCCACTTTAGTATTAGATCCTCTTCTTCTATTAGATCTATAATAGTAGAAACACTAATTAGGTAAGTACGATTCTATATTATACTTATAAAGACTCTATTTCTCCTTAGCTTAGCTAATATAGATAAGCTATAAGTCTACTTTAATAACCTCACTAATTATATTATTACTCCTACTAGATGTCATATACCTATTATATAATGTTTCGGTTACTATTTCCTACTTTAGAATACTATATTATAAAGCTTTATTTCTAAGTCCTTTACTTATAATCCCTACTTTCTTATAGAGGTTAAATTACGACGATTATACTATTAATTTAGCTATCTATTAGTTAGTAAGCTCTAGAACGTCCTAGAATAAGCTAGCTATAATATCGATATAGAAGCCCTAGAATACCTTATAAAGTACTACAAATACTATTAAAAGAATAGAGTATCCCCTAGATAATTTAGATTTAACTTAAGAGATAACGTAAGCTTTAATTTCTCAATTATCATTAATATCTTCTATATCTCTAGGAAGCCTATACTTCATATAGTTAACGAAGGCACTAAATACTATAGGGGCTATTAGCTCTAGAATATTAGCGCTATATATACCTAGGATACCCTAAAGCTATATTAGATTAATACCTATTTAGGCCCTCCTAATTAGATTGTCACAGATACTAGAAAGTAGTTCACGAGTAAGGAGTTCGCTTAACTTATGAATACTATAGGAACTAAGGTGAAAATCGTCCTTATAGAAGTATACTACTCTATAGGAATCGTTAAACACTACTATAGCTTAATTCGATATACTTACCTAATTATTATAGCTAAAGTTAAGGGAATTACGAAAGAAATAGTACTATAGATAACCTTTAAGGCTCTGAATAATACTATAAGTATTAGTAATATAGTTCCTACTCTCCTAGTTTACGGTATACTACCTTAATTAACTAAATACGACCTACTATTACCTTTAGTCTCCTAGCGATTAGTAGCCCTCAAGAAGGCAATAGTAGAGATTCAGAATCTATAAGCTAAGTATTAAGTCGAAGATACTCTAAATACACGAAATAGACCCTCTACGACTAATATCTATAGCCTTACCCTAAATTCGAACGTTCTAGTATAGCGTGAGGGGAACACTAGCTAGAAGGGTAATTAGGAGGGACTATATAAGCTCATAGCTATAGATAGAGAGTCGTACGTACTAGCTTTACTATATAGTAATACTACCTTCTAATCGACCTCTATAAAGCTATTCTATAAAGGAGATATAAAGATCAATAATGAACCTAAATATAATCCTGAGCTCTATAATCCCGAACTCTACGACGAAGGCGAAAGTAATATAGATATAATTCCTCCCGCTATCCTACTAAAGTATAGTAAAGGACGACCCTATAAGTACCCTAATATAATAGTATTCCTATAAGACGACGATAATAGCTTATATAATAATTCCTATTAAGCTAAAGTCGCTGGTCTCCTATAAAAGAGCGTATTTGAGGTTAGTTCTAGATCTTAGGTACTAGAAGGGATATATATCTTTAATTCCCGCTTCATTAATAAGATTAAGAATAAGGGCACAGAAAAGGAGTATAAGAAGTCGAGACTAGTTATCTAAGCCTATAATAATAGTGAGAAACACATAGTATTAACGTAATCACTAATTATTTAATATATTAGCTAGAGAGTTATCCTCTATATTACTACTATAACTATAGATACCTTAGGACTATATTTATAGGATATATTATAAGCCTATATCTAATCGTCGACTCTACTAAATCACGATTTCTATATTAACTCACCTCTTGAGCTTACGAGAGAGCTAGATCTAGAGGATAGTTTAGTATTAAAAGTCGTAAAACTACTATATAGAGTACTAGAAGCCGGAAACCACTAGTTTAAGACTTACTACTCTCACTATACGAACGAGCTAGCTATAAAGTAATTAACGTATAACCCCTACCTCCTCTATAGTAATCGTCCCTTCGGAATCGTTAGCCTTTAAACTAATAATACTCTATTCCTCGGAGATAACGACTTCGCTAAGGTAGAGTATCTAAAGCTCCTAGAGGCTAAATTCCTAGCTAAGGAGCACGAATATCTTACGACTAACTATGACCTCAAGTTTAATAGAGGTATTATTTACACTAATTCCACTAGTATTACCCTTATATAGGAATACTAGTATAGTAACCTCTACCTAGTAATAGCTAAGAACATGACTACGATAAGTAATAGAGGTATTATATATCGAAACCTCACGATTAAGGAATAATATATTACCTAGTAAGCTCGAGGAGCGTATATCGTATTAACTTACTAACTAGAGGCTTCATATAACTACTTAGTAGCCGCTTAAGCTATTAAACCTACGGAAACTAACGTCAAAGCCCTCAATAAGCGTATTTAATAGTAAATCGAAAATGCCGCTAGAGGACTACGTTTCATTAAGCTAGATAAGGAGTCCCTATACCTAATCGTCTTTATAGATACCTCTTTTATAGGTAATCGAGACTTCTCCTCTTAGATTAGATATATTCTAGTCCTAGCGAATAGCTCTAGACACGCTAATATTATCTACTAGTTATCTACGAAGTATAAGAGAGTCACTAGAAGTGTTCTAGCTTCTGAACTATATAATATAGCTCACGGTTTCGATATAGGCGGCTTAGTTAAGACTACGATTAATAGAATACTCGAAATAGAAGTCCCGCTAGTCGTCTATATAGATTCGAAGTCCCTATATAAATACCTAGTTAAGCTAGGAACTACACGAGAAAAGCGACTCATAATTAATGTAATATGCCTCTACTAGGCTTATAAATGACGAGAGATCACGGAAGTTAAGTAGATTAAGGGAGAATTGAATCCCGCCGACTCGATAACGAAATCGAAGCCCTCGAATACCCTTAAGCGTCTAATCGATACGAATACTATATAATTAGACGTTAAGGAGTAGGTTAAATACGAATAGGGACATATAGAATAGAAGGAATAGATATATAGAATAGGAGGAATAGGTATATAGAGGGATATAGGCATATAGGAGGGTATACTAAGTACTTAGGGATAATCTAGTACTAGGCTAGATTAGGAAATCTGTATACGAATAGGGGATACTGTTTTTCGTACATTTTTAGTACTTTTGTGTCGGTTTTTCGCGTTTTTCAGGTAGTTACTAGTATTAGTATAACCGGTTTCCCGAAGGTTATATGATTTACGTCATATGATTTCCTATATATAGGATATAGGACATAGGATATACAAGAAACGGGATATACTAGATACTAGCACTAATTAGTCTTAGCGTATTTAGGGATCACATATCAGAACCTCGATACTACGATCCCTACTTACAGAATACAACCACTTCACTAATCTATATAATTAGCATTCCACGACTACGTGACGGTGCTACGTGTTACTAGTGAACCGACAGATATTTTAGGAACTCGGGCGAACAGAGACGCTAATAGATAGTATAGTGGGGATCTGGTGGACACAGGGCAGGTTAGGTATTCACACGTGATTCCTTAGCTTCTCGCTCCCTTCAGTATTTAGCCTTCCACCTTTTCAACAAAGGGGGCCTAAAGTAACTCAATATACACTTCACCTATACGATGCCTCCTCGATTCGTACGTGCACTTGTTCGATTTATTGTTATATGTTGTGTTCCCACGATCCCCTCTTCAATAGGTAATAATTATAGAAGCATTTGCGGGGTATATTAGCGGTCATTCAGTCAAGTTTCATAGATGGGACGTGGTATATATGCGGTATCTACTAGCGCCAGCTTCATTGACTACGCCTCTTTTAACGGCACACATCAAATTGGTCAAGGGAATGGATCGGGATCTTTGGTCCCCTAATCCAAAATGTAAGGCATGTTTGACAGCAGAGACTTGGAAAGGCCTTAGTAGCAAATAAAATTTGAAAGTTGAATCACCCCGACTTAAAACAAATTGGATTTTTACCCTCAGATTATGTACTTGAAAACGGAGTTAGGCGATAAGAGAAGCTTTGGATAATTGCAAATTTGTAATTGTAAAGTGATGACTATAAATTAGCCGAGGAAACACCCCTTAATGAAGCAGATATAACTATACTCACAACCACTCTACACATGCGGGGTATTGCATGAATCTGTTTCTATTTTAGCTGCAAAAAGGTGGATTTTCACGACGAACGGCGCACATTCATATGTCGTCGTGTTGCATTTGCAATGTATGTACAGAGGTGGCACAATTAGTATGCACCGCTACTGTACTAAAAATTGTGAAAGCATGTAGACGAGTGGCACAGAGCATATAAAACGCACATCTCGCCCTTGTCGGCTGCGAACTAGGGGAACGCAAACAAAAACCCGGCGGGCCTTGTCCCCGAACCTGCCAGGGTTCTCATCTTTTGGTATTGCAGCGGAAGTTGCGGGACTATCAACCACGCCGTAATTGAGCAGTGAAAACGATTGACTAGCAGAAATTATTTTCTGGGTTTGGCGACACGCCCGGCCAAGTGACATCGGAGCTCGACGAGCCTCAAATGGCCCTGGACACTCGCCCATAAGCCCCTCACACTCTGTTTTCGAGCAAGAGATTTTAAAAATAGACCGAGGCACCAGCAGTCACAGGAATTGGCAGACTAGCTTTCGAAATCCAAGCTTTTCTATAACCAAAGCGCCAAGGCGGGTATTAAAGTAATAGCAAGCAGTGGCGGAGTTGAGAAGGCATTTACGCATCCGGCGTGCGGGGTAGCAGTGTTTTCTGGCGAGCAATAGCGCCAAGGCCAACTCAGTTAAACACCAAACACATCTAGTGAATAAACTTGCTAAATTCTAGGGTATTGAGGACTTCGGTTTAGTGGTTGTTTGCCGAATCTCCAGCACCCAAGTTTTGATGTTCATACCATACGTAATCACTACAACACCTTCCACGCTAAAAGGGAGACGTTTAGGGGCTTTATCACTCAAAGGAATAGAGGACCAGAATCACGATTTTTAAATTGAACTCTCGGAAGCAGCTTCTTCTCTATCAGCAAACAGGCGAGACTGTTCTATTCGTTTTACACAGAATTTACTAGATATGGCCTCTAATTTATGCCATCTTTGCACCATTCAAATTGTGTCAAGAAACAATGGCAGTCTTTGTGGTCACTGGAGCCAAACGTGGAATCGGACTCGAGTGTATTCGCATTCTCTGAAAAGAACCTTCCAACACAGTTGTAGCACTGGTCCGAGACTTGAATAGAGACCTCTCAGAGCTTCATGCTATTGAATCCAAAAGCAACAGTTGCGTCCATCTGATAGAGTGCGATATCTCATCATACGATTCAATCTCAAATGTTGGTACCCGGCTAGTGTCTGACCTGGGAGCAGACTTCAAGATCAGCACCTTGATCAACAATGCTGCAATCCAACACTCACAACAACAGACCAGTTTGAATATGTCCGCATATTCCTTACAGTCGCACATAACAACTAATGTGATCGGTCCTGCTAGAATGATGCAGGTGCTCTTACCGTATCTTGAAAAGGGTGCTGTGATTACTAACATCACGTCTGGGATTGGTAGCCTGAAAAAGGTCTCTGTTGGGAGGATCAATGCTGAGATAACGCCATACAGCATCAGCAAGACAGCACTAAACATGTTGACAGTGCACCAAGCACATCATCTGAAGGGAAAAGCAATTGTGGTGTGCATGGACCCCGGGCATGTGAAGACAGAGATGGGAGGTCCAAAGGCAGTACTTGAGACAACTGATAGTGCTCAGAGCGTGTTGGCTTCTTTGTCGAGACTTGTGCCGAACGGCAATGGGAAATTCTTCTTGTATAATGGGACAGAGTTGCCTTGGTGAGTAAGGGAAGGTTGGCTCCTCATGAGTTTTGAGGTGAAATGGTACAAGATATAGACTCGTAAGCTGCAATAACGAAAATTACAGTGGTATAATAACTATATTTAAAACTATCTATTTGAATCTCAAATAACAGTGATGGCGCTCTGTCGTCAGTTATTCGTCGATAATGAGGGGCATAACGCTCCCCAGCAGCTCTTGTGCCTTCTCATTGTGTAACGCAGAAAATCACGGGTAAGTTACGCATAAAATCATTCTGAAGTGCGCATCTGCACTGACGATTTGAAAGCAGTTTCTACATCCGCTCGTTTGAAGCCCGGAGGACGACGTAAGATAGCAAGTCCAAGTAGAAGCACTTATATCTGGTAACTGAAATCTGTATGTTATAAAGTTGAATATTTAATTTATCTATACTCATAGGTGAAGATATATTTTACTTTCAAAATATGCACTGTTGCATTTGTTATGGGTTTAATGTTCTAATTTCTGGAGATAGTGAGAGAAATATCACAGTTATCTAGAAAGGCAAGATACCTCTGCAGCTGTCACTAAAATGCTCGACGTCTCCATGCCTATAGCTGTTGGCTGCCTATGGATTTTGGAGCGATATTTCTTCTTCTTCATTTAGCATGTCATCACCGGTGCATTTTGATTGATAAAGTTTTCTGAAATTGGTGAGAGGACTAATGAAGTGAGCGCACAGCTTGTACAAGCCACAAATAATTGCAAATACTCCGTGTCCATCTGCTTGGGCTAAATTCTCATAGGAAAACCCCCTTAAATTAGGGCGATGTACTAGCAGGCAGGCACAAAAACTGACAGGCCAACTCTCATATATAATTCAAGCGTCTCTATAGCCTAAATGCCAAGGTAGATATTGAACTTTGAAGTAATAGCAAGCAATGGCGGGTCCAGGAGCCATTTACGAATACACCATACAGGGCTGAGTAACTTTAGTGCAACTTACCACAGGTTGATCTACTTTTCATCAATAATGCAGTATACTTGAGAACCATGCCTCAACAAATCATGACAGTTGCGACTGAAGGTTCAGTGTCCGAGATGAGATCTGTTTGGTAACGAAAGAAATCTATGTGGGTGCATTAGGAGGTAATCAATGACGGGTACGTGTTTTCTCTCCAATATTCTGGCAACTTAAATGATGTGTATTCAGCAAGAATTTCTACTTCTGTCTCCCCTTTGCACCCATCCTTTTCTGCTCCATAGCCCAACTAACAACGAATGCTATCCCGGCGGTGACGATTGGAAGGACAAAGACGCTTTTAATAGCAGAGAGGTACCCCTCTAATACAAGTCTCAGTTTTGCCTCTGGTACAACAGCTTGTACATCTGATGCTCCGTGCGCAATAATGATCGCAGCTTTGATGCCAGATATTCTCCCAAGCTGTTTTTCAAGCGTAGTAGAAAAAACATTTTGAGCGATGCTCAGGCCCAATGCTCCGCCTAGAGATTGAGAGAATATGAGTATTGCTGAGCCGCTTGCAATATCCTTGTTTAAGAGAACATTGTTGATCGCTAGGAAGGGGACTTGAACGGCGCTGCCAAAGCCAATTCCAGCAAGGATGGCGTAGCTTACCCACTCACGTGCTGTACTATCGACTTGCAAAGTGTGTAGTAGAGTAGCGGCAGTCGTAAAGAGCGCAGCCCCGAACCACATGACTGGAACGTAGTAGCCAGTTTTTGTGATGAGAGTACCACTTACTACAGTAGTGATCGCGATGGGGAGACCATAAGCAAGAATACGGACTCCTGACTGGCCCGCAGAAGTTTGTTGAATGGCTTGAAAATATATAGGCATGAAGTACGTGTGGGTAATGATCGCAATACTGAAGCAAGTGGAAAAAACGCAACCAATTGCTACGCTTCTTTGAGTTGCTATGTGGATCGGGACAGTTGCTCTGTGGTACATTAACATCATGCATTCTAATTGAAGGGTAAAGTCATACTTATCCTTGGCCCGAATCTGTAATGCAATGAATATACTGCTTATCACACCAAAGCCGATCAAGCAGCCCCAAACTTTAGAGTTTTTCCACGAGTAAGTTGTACCGCCCCATTGCAAAGCAAGTAACAGGCAAGTGGTACCGCATGTTAAGAGGATTGCTCCAGATAAGTCCAGTCCTTTGATCTTTTCTTTCAATGGGAGCCCAGCATGGATTGAAGTTATAGGTTTATAGGTAAAACCAACGATTAAAACGGTCAGCGCACCAAAGGCTAGGACTGTCAGGAGGGTGGTAATTTGTGTCATCGAAAGTATACTTACGCAGATTGATCCAGAAGCAGAATCTCCACGTCAGGCTGGAGTCGATTATAATGCCACCGACTAGAGGCCCAAGTAGTGAAGCGACGCCGAACATGCACGATATAAGGCCAACATACATTGGACGATGTTTAAGTGGAATGATCTGTGTAACAACTGCTAGAGACCCACCAAAAATGCCTGCAGATCCTGCTCCTGCCATGGCTCGACCAAATATAAGGATATATGAGTTTGGAGCGGCGGCACAGGCGATGGAACCGCCTTCAAATATTGCAACTGCAAGTATATAGAGCCACTTGGAGTTGAAATAAGTATAGAGGCGACCCCATGTTGGCTGTGTGGCCATTTGCGATAGAAGAAAGGCACTCCCATACCAGCCAACATCGTGGAGGCTATCGAAATCAAGAGTGATAGTAGGTACAGCGTTTACTAAAATAAATTAGTCATTTGAACTGTATATTAACTAGGCCAAGGGTAAATATAATACCAACGATGCTTTTGTCTAACTGAGAGAGAAAAATTGTTACCATCAACGCTGTTGTTAGCAACGACAATTGCAAGCGAGGTGGGTATTTGGCAGTGTCCTCTTCGTCAGCCTCCTCCATATCATCTGGGTTTCCTCCTGTACCAACATGATTTCTATTGATAACTACTTGATTCACCTTTTCGGGATTTTTCGCCGTAACTTGTGATTGATCAGGTGTCATTGGCTCCGCTGCGGATTTTACTTGGCGATTCTCAAGAGAAATCATCTTCAGTACTGTTGTCTCGTAGGTGTCGAATCCCATGACTTTATAAATAGAACCTAGTCGAAAAACTCAAGGTTCGGAAAAAGCAATCAGACAATCCTTATTCATAAGTACAAGGTACACGATTTAGCAAGTAACGTTATGACGCATAGAAGGCTTCCATGCAGCACAGCTCGGTTGACGGCCCCGATCGCCGCATTTTTAGGTCTGAAGCCTGGTGTTCTGCGCTTTGACGCTTCTCTACTATGCATGTTGGCATGGGCCCTGTACCGCTACGATAGAAAGCTGACAAGCGGGGTAGTTGGGGGTAACAGTAAGCTTTCCGCATCTTTTGCTGGTAGGGATCTTTGTATATTTGACCAATCCGTTGTGCAAGCAATTGAGACTACTAAATTATAGCTATTAAGTACGTATATATCCTGCACCAACCATTTAGAGCCGTGGGTTTACCCCTGCGAGTAACGATAATTTACATAGACCAAAGTTCACCGTGTAAACAATTGGATGTTGAGCAACGCAAACACCGAGTATGCGAGTCAACGTGGCTCTCTTACGAATATCGTAGCTAGAGCTCCTGCCCATAAGAGGCCTAATAGGACAAGGAGAATGGTCACAGGCCCGTGCTGTAATAACCCCCCCCATGACTTCTCTGATACCTTCTCTCGGCTACCGCCCTTTAGCATAACAAGGTCGTGTAGTTAGCATTGAACTCAGAGCAGTAGCAAAATCAATAGGCGCTCATTCCACAGTGGCTATTCTGGTTGGTGGGCAGTGAATTGTGATCCTGTAACGACATCCGCGTCAACACATTTGGTTGTCTAGGGACGGCAGGCTGCGCGAAGATGGGACATAGAGAGCACAGTACCTCATAATTCAGGGTTCAGTGGAAAATATACCTCTGCCACCATACTGCTCCTCGATGCCTACTGACATCCCGATTTATTGGTAGACATGTCAATTTTCAAGGGTGGACGGGCCGACTTAGCCTATGTACGTCGCACGTGGGCCGCGAACTACAGGTTACCAGGCTATTCGTGACGAATGACAGGAGATTTGGGGAAGCCATTGGTCGGAACTTTGTGGGGATGTTCTTTGCGTCCTTATTTAGTGTATTGATTCTGTTTGCAGTCCGTTGTGGGGGGCGGGGGCTGAGTCTGCCAGGATGCCAATCCGCCATTGTCGCCCCGATCCTTTGCCAAGTACAGACATACTCTGGTACAGGCCAAAGTTTTCGCTCGTTGTAGGGTATCTTTTTGGCCCGTGCACAATTTCAAGTACAGTACTGCTTCAATAGTAAAGAGGGTGGAAGCATCGGATTGGACGCCTGTACGTAGATCATATCTTAAGTTTATGGGGGCTACATCATATTAAATAAACAAATAATAAACAAACCTCGCACTTACGTTTAGCGGGCAAATCAATCAATTTCACTTGCTTTTCAATTACCCATTCCTCGTTTTAGCTAATCAGAAGGCCATTTCACACTTGCAAGGCTTTACTCCGTACCGTGCCTCGCACCTTACCTTAAGAAGCTTCTTCTCCGCCTTCTCCCCCATAACCTCGGCCTCCAGCTCCTGGTACGGAATACTGGCCTTCCAACTCCTCTGACCTCAATCCTATCGAACATATGCAGTCAATCCTCAAGACTACTGTGCGCAGGCGCTTGAGAATGGAAGGGTAGAACCTGGCTAACTTGATAGCCTTGGCGGAGGGAGAGTGGGCTGTAATCCCTTAGCACGATATTGATTAGATCGTCGGATCAATGCCTTTATTAAAGGGGTGATTAAAGCCTAGGGAGGGCATTTAAGATAGTAGGGGGGTAGAACTGGTGTTTAGTGGCTTATTTATCCCTGACTTTTAGTGTATTCTACTATTCGGTTACTGTGCGAACGTTTAATTAGCTTACATCACTTTAATTCTAGCTAATCAGAGCCCTTTATTCTCACCTAGTAACCCGAATCATCTAGGAAACCGTGGGGTTACATATGATCTACGTACAGGCGTTCAATCCGATGCTTCCACCCTCTTTATTTTCGGACCCTTTGCCAAGAAATACCCACCAAGCGGCGATTACTTGCCCTTGTACCCGAGTACCCGAGTAGGGTAGTCAGTGTCGCCTACTGTAGTCATTTCTTAGAGCATCCTTGTCTCCTAGCCTTAAGTGGAAGCGGATTTTGCTGTTGATGTGGACTCCGTAGGGTCTTGGCCTCGGAGGTCCAGGGCCTCGGCCCGTCATCCCAAGCGACCATATCTTTAGAAGCCAATCACAAGTCCAAAGATCAATTGTACCTGTGGGTGACCCCTGTGCCTGGTTATATAGTCTACCTTAGCTGGCCTGACCGTTACTTTCAAGAGAAGGATGATCAGAGGTCATTGTGTATCCCATAATCGACATACCTTTTGAGACCTTCTTGCCTTACGTCGACACAACTTCACGAGTTTGTTCCTGCGTTCTGTTCGCTCTTCTTGAAACACGCCATCAACATACCAATATCCGTCTTGACACACTGCCTCTGCTGTGAAACTCTTACCACAATCCACCTGGGTTGGTGCCCTTGGCGCCCTCGCTGCTTGAGTCCAGGAACATCAAAAAAGCTGTAATCGAGATAGAGGTACTTGGGGTATCTCCCCGACCGCGCCAGAGCAGGCACACGGGCTACACAGTATTCTCGCGCCAACATGAACATCGCCTTTGTAGGCTGCGGTTTTGTTGCCGCTTACTACGGCGATACGCTGCCGAACCATCCCGAGTTGCGGCCTCTGGCCGTATTCGATATCTCTCCCTCCCGCGCGTCGGCCTTTTCGAAGCGGTATAATATCCCTGTCGCCGCCTCCTACCAGGCCATTCTCGACAACCCTGACATAGACCTCGTCGTCAACCTCACACCACCCGCTTCTCACGTCGAAGTCTCCCGTGCCGCCCTACTCGCCGGCAAACATGTCTATTCCGAAAAGCCGCTCTCGCTTGAGCCTGCTGGCGCGAAGGAGTTGATCGCCCTTGCCGCGGAGCAAAATCGCCTGCTCGCGGTCGCGCCGTGCAACTTCCTCGGTGGGTCGATGCAGACTCTCGCCCGCCTTGTCCGCGAAAACGTCGTTGGCACCCCGCGACTCGTCTACGCCGAGATCGACGACGGCCCAATACACCAGCTGCCGTACCGCACCTGGAGAAGCGGCGCCGGCGCGTCTTGGCCGGCGGAGACTGAATTCCGCGTCGGCTGCGTCTGGGAACATGCTGCATATGAGGTCGGATTTCTGACCAGCGTCTTCGGGCCGGCGGCTAGCGTCACGTGCTTCGCCCACACTCTTGTCACCGACAAGATGAAGGAAATCGCACCGCAAGACCTTGGCCCCGACTTCTGCGTCGCCATCATCTCATTCCGCAGCGGCGTAGTCGCCCGGCTGACTATCGGCACCGTCGCGCGGCGTAACCGCTCGATGACTATCACCGGCGACAAGGGCATCCTCCACCTACCGGAAATATGGGACTACGAAGCGCCAGTCCAATTCACACTCTCAAGAGGCTCGACGGCCAACCCAGCCTCGCCGCTGCTGCTCGTCACGCCGCCGACCACTCCCGAACGTGTAGCAGATAGACCCGGCGTGCCAATGCCGGAGCGAGGTATTCAAGTCGACACGCCGGCGGATGCGCCGCGGCAGTATGTAAACGCATACCGCATGAACCCATGCCTAGGTCTCGCCGAGCTCGCTGCCGCCATCCGCGAGAAGCGCCGCCCGCGCATGGCGGCGGACCATGCGTTCCACGTATATGAAATTCTCCAAGCGCTGGATGACTCCGCCGCCGCGCCCGGGCATCGCGAGATTACGTCGGACTTTGCGCCGATCGATCCAATGCCCCCGCTGCAAACGACCGCGTCGGACTGTACAATCTCGTGGTAGACATCCTGAGAAAAACTAAATGCCTCTGGCTCGCTCTCGCGCCTGTCAAGAAAATCGACAAGCTGCTCTGCTGGGCCGCTCGGAAATTTGGCGACGGAGCGTCATAGAGCCATGAACCCTGGTAGGAACGTTGAGCCAGAACACGATTGAATGGATAAGTTTCTGGATAAGCTTGTTGATCACAGTTCGGTATGTCGTGTCACTAGGTTCACCTTTGACCCTAAGTGTGGTTGATTGATCGCATGTGAGCAACGCTGTGGCTAATGCAATGTGGCGCAGTCTACGCATTGGGCCTGATGACAAATGCCCAGAGGCGCTGAACATGTGTGATGCCTCGCTTCGGGGCTGGTGGCTTTCAATAAAATGAAATGGCGCGAGACGTTCTGCAGTGCTCTCCTGAAGTGCAAAGCCATGAAAAAAAGGACTTATGGATTAGAATCACCAGAGGTGTAGAGATGCACAGTCAACGATGTCTCGTCGAACATCTTTAGTTGGCGTTTGAGTGTATGAAATCTTTAAAGAAAATCAATCATTCCTGTTCAAATTCAAATTCTTGGGACCTCGTACTGTCGCAATCTCCGTCGCTCTTCATCAATGCCCACTAATATGCGTAACAAAGTCCGCCTGTCCCAGCTGACACCTTGTTGGTGTGCTTCAGCCGCAACCTCATGACCCAAGCCGACGCGATGGTCAGGAAGGCAAACGCGATTACATATAACGCGTTAGGTTAGGATGGAGAATTTATCAGTTTCTGATACAGCTTATTAAAATGGAGAAGGTAACCTACGCACGAAACTCATCACGGGTTACCATCTCAAATGGTATCCCGCAACTGGTGATCCAAGTAACATATAAATCTTCAAGCACAGCTGGATTGATAGAGTTGGTGTCAATTTCATTTTCTAATCGACGACGCTTATGCTCGAGGTTCTGGGCGTTGACACGGAATTCAGACATAACGATACGTTCTTGATATCCACCAATTCGTACATCGTGTGTAGTCTTAATCTGACGACTATGTTTGCTGCGTAGGTGTGCCCTTGCATTTTTAGTCCCGCCACTTTCAGTGTAGACCTGTGTACAGTATTCATATCGCCAAATGCTTCGCTTCCTATTGTCGCGGACAATAGTCGCACGAGGGAAGTAACAATGGACCCAGATCGACGATGTCCGCTTTGCCGCTGTTTCAACTGGAGTAGCATCGGGAAGTGGTGGTGAGGAATATCGTGAAGTTAGCGATGGCGAGGTCCCGAGTTCTTGTGATGACGAGCAGGCTTCAAAATCAATATCGCTAAAGTCAAGTCCAGGCGACAGATCGGATGATTGAGATGCCGTTGTGATAGAATTGAGACGAGTCAGTTGCTCGCAATATGGTGAGGCTTCTAACATTTAGCTTATAGGCAACAGCCATGCTATTGATATGAGGACCTCGGGCGATGGTGATTATGATTCTAGCCAAAATGTACTTCAAGCGTTTCTCTCATTCATATTCTCCATTCTTTTCATAGACAGGTCCTTTCATCTATAGCATGGACTCCAGATCTTCGGTCAAGCCGACGGTCAAGCCGATAGTCTCGGTCTTGCCGGAAATCTAGGCTTTCGGCCTCTCCTATCCAGATATCACTGTACTTTATGGACCAGCTAACTCTTGCTACTACCCGATTACGCAATTGTTTGACAGGTAAAAGGAGTGAAATGCATCAATTAAAACACTCAGTGTCGTGTGCAGCACCAATCTCCATGCATCCGACCTTACTGAAATGCGACGTACACGTTGCACATGACTCAATTCCCATAAGTTGGACTGGCAGTCCAACCAGTCCGTCCACGCTATAACCGGTCCGTCCAAAAATCGCGGACGGACTGCCAAGACAACCGGACGGACTGGACGGACTGGTTAGACGGACTGAAGTCGCCAGTCCGTCCATGGACTAGTAGGATCACTGCATGCAAGCTTCGATTTACAGACAGATACGCAGGGAACGGGGACGCTCCACTGGCAAGCTGCGCTGGAGGCCTGTCTCACTTAGTTCGAGAGATACACAATTAGGCACAATCACGCTTAAGTCTGGTACGACGACGGCGACAAGGCTGCGGGGCTTACGGATTATCTTACCGCGCGGGAGACGCGTCCAATTCGTGGTACTAGCCGCCATTATTGGCCATCGAAGCGTCAAGAAGCAATCATGAGGCGCCATTATTATGAAACTTGTATCGACAAAACCAAGGAAATAGGCACCCAGATGAATCATCAGGCACTAGCAGGCATTCCTCCACGTGAAGAGGGCAGCACCGTAGAAGAACGTCCTAGAAAATGTCCTTGGCGACAAGCGCGCATGCAATGCAGCTTGGAAAGTTCCATTTATCATAGAGACCTACCTAGTCAGCCATGAGCAGCAGCCATCCCCAAGTCTCCAGGACCAAGACGAGATCAAATCCATTTAGTTGGAGCCATTAGTTGGAGTAGTTCACATGCTGTCCGGTAGCGGTCAATGGCGGGCGTAATACCTTCCCGAAGAAGAACAAAAGTCCACGTCCTCGACTGATGTCTAGTTTGGCGGTGCATGAAATATTCGAACGAGCAGTTCTAGGTCGGCACCAAACCACTCGACTAGAGTTGGAACGAACGGGTCAAGTTTGAATTGCAATTCCACCAACCAGGAGTCATACCACCACACAAACAAACAACGGTGGCGGTGGTAGTTGCCCGCCAAGTTTAGGAGACGGCGGATATGCCGCCGTGAAAAATGCCCAGGCGTCTACAGACCAGCCCGTGGCTGCTATGCCAAGCCACACTGATCACAAGTGGTGTAGCAACATCCCTTATTTGAGGGTTTACGACGGTTACGGTGCGCAGCTTTAGTGAATTCTCGTGATCGAATTCGAAATCAAATGTTCAAGTTTTTGATTATTGCATAACAGATTGATTGCGATCTGTGAGGTGTTTACGAACAGACGAATCTGGACCCGTACTACTCCAGGGTAGTCAATAGTCCAGACTACAGTCTTAGACTATAGTGTAATAGTTTTTTCTCAAACCATAGTCTGAATTCAATAGACTAAACTAAGGCTATTCCTAATTAGACTAGACTACACTAAATTAACCAGACCGTAGTCTAGACTATAGTTTATTTAGTCTATACGTAATCTATACCCATTTTCTTTATTTCCTCCCTAAATACCTCTTCTAAGTACTTAAACTCGCTATCCTAGCCCTTTAGCTTATACTATAACTTTAGAATCCGGTTGTAGGTATAAAGAAAAGAGTAGCTTTTTATAAGTAAAAAGAGCTTATAGGTGTTCCAATTTCGCTTAGTCTTCTATATATAGTATTAGCGAATTATTACTAGAACTCGCCCCTAGTATTCTATAATAAAATCACAACTATCTAATAGAAAATTAAATAATTTAATTCATTTTAAATTCTTAGATCTAAGCTATTATTTTAATTATAAATTATCTTAATATAGTAATAATTAAGTATTTTAATAAATAAGATACTAAAGGTAGTTCTCTTATAAATTAAGTGAGCTGCCCCCCTTAGACTAAGCTTAAACTACGGTCTAGACTATAGTCTAGTACTCTATACCTTAGTCCTAATTAATTAAACTAGACTAGACTATAATACTATAAGACTAGACTAGTCTAATTAAACTACGGTCCGACTAGACTAAGGTTATACTATTGCCTATACTATACTACTCTTATCTCATAATATAGGAATAATATAATGAGCTAAAGGAAGAAGACGCCTTACTTATATTCTATCACGGTACCTTTCTCTCATATAATCTCCTATAGTTAGATGCATGGAATACTCGAGTATACCTTCCTGTCTTCCCTAGTTTATAACTTGCTTATATAAACCCGTATAGACTCCTAAGAATATGAGTAGATCTTCTAGTAGTAATCGAGTTTTTTCCCGCGCTCATATTCTAGGGGTTTAATTAGTTATTCGGGACCTCTATAGGGCTCACATTTTTCTCAAACTCACTATTTACTCGATAACTTTTGTTCCACGCCCTGCGGGTATATAAAAACCTTCCTAATCGATTTCTAAGGCCTTATTTCACCTTTTCTAGTACTCTTGAGTATTGGATTAAGTAGTAATATCGCCTTCTACTCTTGCTATAGCGGATTAATTATAATTCGCCTCCTAAATAGCGGACTTCATATACCTATAAGACTCTTACTTACTCATAAATCTTAATTATACTTTTAAGAGATAAAAGGAGCTTAATATTAACCCTCCTCCTTATCTCGACTTAGGTAGTAGTACATGTACCTATAATACTACTTCTAAGGCTATTTCCGAATAGTTTAATCTATTTAAACACGAAGCCTATATCTAGTATACTATAATATATAACTTTACTACTATAGTAGACTAATTTATATCCGCTTATAATAAGCTTAATAAGTATAAGTTTATATAAGATATATATAATAAGATTATTCGTTACCTTATTAACTCTCTCTTTACTAAATTAAATAATTATATCCCTATTTATATTAAGAGCTTACTAAATTCTAGTATACTTATAGTACTTCTAAATTAGTCTCCTAGGTAAATATTATAAAGACCCCGAAAAAATTAGGGGCTAAACCTTAGTCTACTAAGTTAGCTACTACTTCCTTTTCTAGAAGTCGACCTATATTAATCTCTAGAGGCGCCTCCCTTACTTCCTCTACCTTAAGTAAGAAGAGGAAGAAGAAAGAAGACTATTATCTTCTAATCTTAGTCGAGCCTAAAGCTCTACTAAATTAATAAGAACCCTTTATACTTTATTAGGAACTTATAACTAAAATCGTAGGTATTACTCTAGTATTAGTACTACTAGTCTTACTAACCTATATTAGATAAGCTATTATATTATCTAATCTTATTACTAAGAACCTCTTTAGTATCTAGGAGAATATTAATATTATTACTTGGATCTTCTAAGTAAAAATAGTTAAGTAACCCGAGATCTAGTATAACTATACTATAATAAGAGTCCCCTTTAGCTTCTAGACTATCTCTAGACTAGGAGTAGCTACAATTATTAGTATAGCTAAGATTATTAAGGAGGAGGTAATAGTATAGACTACTAAGTAGCTAGTTAGTTACTAATCCTTCTATTATAGTCTAAACCCGGAAACCGGTTATAAAACCTAGATTATCTCCTTCTTAACACTTATTCGTTTATTTAGGCTCTTTAATACTAGCGAGCCCTTAAAAGCTATTAATAAAAAGACTACTATTATATATTATAACTTAGGTTATTAAGGCTACTATAACCCTCTAAAATATACTAGATACTCGCGCTATAATAACTATAGTACTAGGACTAACTAATATATAGGCCTCTCTAGAGTAAATTATAAAGAGAAAGCACGATATATTAACTATTATAAGCCCTTCCTAGCCGGATATAAATACTACCTAGTAGCCCCTTACTAAAAGAATAGTAAACTTATTAAATTAATAAAGAAGGAGCTAGATTACTTATATTATATAGATAACTGCGATTACTAAGAACTTAATATACTAGTACTTACCCTAGAGTAAGAATAAGTTTAGATTAACTTATAACTTTAGCTATAGGCTTAAGGCTTAGTTAATACTAATATTATAAAGATAAGAAAATAGAAAGGTATAGTAGTTACTAACTATAAGGAAGAATCCTCTTAGTTAGATTCTATAATATCTTCCTTATTCCCCTTATTTAACCTAGTTTCTAGTAACTACTCTCGACGAGCTATTACTTTAGCTAAGAACTTTAATATTACTAACCTAGCTACTAAGAGCTTTAGTAATAGTAGTATAGAAATTAATGATTTAAACTCTAAATATTAAGAAGCTAATAATAGCTCTATAGCTTACGTTATATATAATAGCCTAGGAATAGAGACTTATAAGTCTATTAGGTAAATACTAGTAAAGGGAGACCCTACTATATTATAATACTAGAAACCGCCTTTATTAAGAATATAAATATAGTCTATATTTAAGAGCCTTAGAATTATCCTAGTATAGTAGGGATTTCTCTCTTATAGTCACGTGTAGTCATATAACTACAGATATCTAATTTCTATATATTACCCTACTTTCTTTCCTATTCTTAGAAATCAACTAACGTTTACTCCTTAATTCTATACTTTACTTATACGCTATAATACTATACTTTAAAAGTTCATTATATTATATATATTACTCCTCGTATAATTATTCCTTATTATATTAGTAACTTAGGGAAGATTCAAATCACGATAGTTAGTATTTTTGGATTATATAAGTATCTCCTAGACTCTAAGGATATAGTTACTCTTAGTTACTTTTACGCGTTTTCTAGTTCTAGTTATATGAGTTTTCTGAAGTTAGAATACTAGTTAGTTAGTTATTAAGCTTATCTATTTACGGTTATAGAGGCGTGTTTCTTTATATTAATCTTATAAATAGAATAGTTTTTAAAACTATTTCCTTAGTTATACTTTTTAATAGCTAATATCCTTATTATACTTATCTATAATATATATATAATTATTAGATAATAGAAGGACTCTTTTATATTAGCTTATTTTACTAGGGAATATATAGTTTATTCTAGGGGATTTAAGGTAGAGTTAGCTTATACTAAGGGAATAGCTTATAGAAACTACTATAAATACCCTCGTATATAGTATTTCCCTATACGAAGACTTAAGAAGACTATACCTTAATTATTTCATATAGAAAGCCTATTTCCTAAGGTTCTAGGACTAGCTCTTAGAATTAAGACGATTTCCCCTATATTATGACTCCTCTAAGAAACTAAGTAACTGCTATAAAATTAAAACTTATTATACCTTCTTATAACTCTTTCGAATTTAACTACTTAAGTTATTAAGATTACCTTACTTCTAATTATAGAACTATATTTATTATTATTATTACTTATCTTCTTTATTATACGTGTTATTATCTATAGTTTAGATATTACTATAACCGATTCCTTAGGCTCTAGCCTCGATATTAAGATGAATCCTATTACCTACTCTTATAGTAATACTCCTCTCGTTATACCTATACTACTTATAGATCTTTCTATTAAGGATACTTAGACTATATATCTCGTATAAGTTATATTATCTATTATTACCCTAGGAATACCCTATTTCTAAGGACCTAATATTATAGAGTTTCTAGACTAATATAAAAGCTAGTATAAGGATTATTATATCTTTAGTTTAGCTATAATTACTCGCCTTCCCTAGTATTACTATATGACTATTATATAATATATTTATATAATACTAGTATAGGTTTCTAATAACTAGGCTACCCTTAGGGTTATCCTATACTAAGAATATAAGGAAGAAGATACTTACTAAATAATGAGAACTCGAGGGTTTATAGAGGCTTAGAAAAAGAAGGGCTATACTAAGGGAGTTAACTTATATTAGTTCTATTAATAATCCTCTACTTCCTCTTAGTACTTAATAGATAATTACTTACTAGAAGGTTATACCTAAGTACTTTAGTTCCTAGAGGGAATTCCAAAGGCCCTTCGTGAGAAAATCGTCTAGAAGTATAGTATAGAGCTTAATATTACTAGTATAATGAATTTCAAGGCTTTTTCTCTTATAACTATTAAGTATTACGAGTCTAATTAAGCTAATAAGGAAATAACTAATTATTAAGACTATTCCTATACTTATAATATCCTTATAAATAGCCTTTAAGCTTAGATAATAATAGTAAAAGATCTCACTACTCTTATTCCCATTTATATAGAACCTAATTAGTACTCCTCTTCTATTAATATATAGCCTATAAGCCCTAAGACTCTAGTATTAGATATAGTATTAATTATAAAGGCTATAAGCCCTAGTCCTATCTCTTAGTAATATATAAAGCTCTTCTCTAAATAATAATATATCTATCTTAAGTATATAACCCTTAGCTAGCCTAAATAATTAAAATTAAGCTTAACTTAACTATTACTATTTATATTTCTCTTCTCTCTATTAGGCTATTTAATATCTAGAAGTACTAGCTCTTTATATTACTAGTATTATATACTTTAATTAATAGAATTAGATCTATACTAGCCTTATAAGCTTAGGAGAAAAAATGTTCTAGTTTACTTCTAGAAATACTAGAATCCTATAACTTAAGTAGTTTTCTTAGTATATAAATTCGAACTCTCTATCTACCCCAGAAACTAAGGTTTTTTCTCTCTCCTTAGCTATAGAAAAATAAGACCCGGGTATAGAGTTAAATAAGGAAGTAAGAAACTTCTCTTAAGTAAAAGATAAGGATAAATAAGTTACTATTAGTACCTCTAGGGCTAAAAAGAAAAAGGATAATAAACTATATAGTAGATTAAAGAATAGTTATAACTAGTATAATATACTAAAGAACTACTAAGAGAAAGAAACTAGTATTACTATAGCCTAATACCTTATGAGCCTAACCTCACTAGTCTATATTCTTTAGGTTATTAGGCACATATCACCGCTACTAATTGTATTAATTATTATAATTTAATTAGGAGTTAACTACCCTCTACGCTCTATAAGTATATATACCTAGTGCTCGTGTTTTAGAATTAATTAATTCATTCATTCTTGCGGTATTGCCTCTTACTCTTCCGTTACCGCTACCTCTATCTAGGCCTCCGTAGTGGGTTAGTACTTTCGTCTATATAATGCTTACTTAATCCTCCTCTAGTGCTTCTTAATTAGATTCATATTAGGACTCGTAGATAAGTGAGGTATTAAGATAACTCCGTATATAGTCCTCTATTTAGTATAGTAGTTATGTGTAGACTTATAGCCGTAAGCTAAGTTACTGTCCTCTATAAATAAAGGCTCTATAATAGGGTATAGGAGGTAAGTGACGGCTATAAAGGCCTCAAGGATTAGTTATATATATAGTTAGAGGAGCTGTATAAGGTAGTCCTTTTATATAAAAGCTCCGGACTTACTAGAGCTATAGATAAAGATTAGGGGACTCTTATAGCTATATCTAATTACTCCCTACGCGTTCACTAGCGTCGTGTGCCCGCAGTGAAGCTAGTACTATATATATATCTCGTAATACCGCTCCCCTCTCTTTCTAGTCACTTTCTCCTTCGTAGTCCTGCCTCTAATTAAGAAGGTAACCTCGTCTAACTAGAGTACCTTTAGCTACTCCGCGTACTAAAATATATATACTAGTGCCTATAGATATCGCGCGATAACCTGGGCCTTCGTGAGGTAGGGCTTTTAATAAGTAGTACACCGGAAATAGCCTCGTTATTTGAGCCTCTACTCGAGGGTTTAGATAGAGTATTTGAGCCTAAGCTCTATATATAGGACGTCGAACTTTAGAATACGGTACTCCCACGATTCGGAGTAATATTCTATAATTTCGTTAACTTATATATCCGAGAGAAGGAAGGCTAGTCCTGTCCTTCTTAGCCGTCGACGCTCAGGGTAATTGTACTTGAGAATTCGACGAACTAAGGTCTCCTCGAGCCTATATTGCACTATAATTAATGAAATTAGGACGTGGCCAAACTAGTGCAATTAGCGTATCGCTTCCTTGTGTTTTGTAGGGATTTCAAAGCCTAGAAGGTAGTCAAAATCGAGAGGCGGGGGTATAGTAGTTATTTTGGTAGTAATTTAATAAATTAAGGTAGTACGCGGGGTAAAGTATAGCCTAAGGCTACCCCAAAGAACATAGACTAGTGAGGTTAGGCTCGTTAAGAGTAGGAAATAGAAGCTAATTATATCTATAGATAAAGTAGAAGAAGTAACTTAATAAGATATTCCTATAATAAATTAACTATAGCTTACCTTTATATACTTAACTTCCCCTAAAGACTTTATTATTAAACCTATAGCTTTATTAGCTATACTCGCTTATCTCTCTCCTAATACTCGCCTAAGAGTCTATTAACTAGTAGATAAGCTTCGAGGGGAAGCTAAGCTAGAATAAGTACTAAATAAGATCCTTAATTAGAAAGTAGAGGGAATTACTACTTAAGAGCTCTTATTTAACTCTCTAGTTCTTCTAAAACTCGTTTTCTAGAGTCCTTACTATAATTCCTTTAAGCTAGGCCCTAGTATTACTATCGCCTCTTATAACCTAGAAGAGAGTAAAGAAAACCTATATTATATAATTTCTACTCCTAAACTTAGTATATGTCTTAATAGGATAGTATAAGTTAAGGCTATAATTAATACTAGGGCTAAAATTAATATTATAACTTAAGGACTTACTAATAATTATAAACTAGTAATTACTAGTAACCCTCACTTGACCTTAGTCTCCTATAATAGAGAATATTACTATTTTAAAGGACTTTATAAGAATATTTAAGTTAAGATTAAGGGTATAATATTATATATATAGATTTTCCTTATTAAAGAAGCTAATTATTAACTTATTCTCGGATAACCTTTTATCTTATAGACTAATCTCACTATTAAGTATACTTAATCTAGAGTAGCTTATACTACTATCTTTAGTATAGGGAGAAATTAGTCCTTAATAAGTAGAGTTATAAGAGTATTCAACTCACGGAATTAGATTAAAGAGGATATCTTTCCTTTAAATAATTAGGGGGTCCTAAGGGGAGTATTAGGACTAAGAGAAATAAGTATTCCAGGAATATTTTTATATCTTCTTTAAGTACTAGGGATAGAATTATATATATGTTTAATCTAGGGCCTCTAGTAAGTATGACTTATAATATTTCTTTATATATAGAGGGGGACTATTATATTTTTTTAAGGTTTAATACTTATTCTTTTATATTATAGAGAAGACTTCCCCTAGTAATATTAGTTAATAGATTATATAAACTAGTTTCTAGGAAAGTTTAGCTTATAGACTTAAGTGAGAGTATAAGCTTAGCTCCTAGTGAATTAGATAATTAGAAAGAAGTACTAGAAGAGAGAGAGGGTATTAGTATACCTAGAGTAAGACGATTTTCTTAATAATTAATTCCAAAGTTCTCTTATATTATTCCTAGCTTATATTTAATAGAGAATAGAAAAAAGGCTTTAAAAATTAGTCTAGGATTATTATATAAGGAAAGAGAATTACTATTCACGATATTAGATAATAGAGAAGGAGTATTAGCTTAGGACTTTAGTTACTTAAGCTTACTAAAGCTAGAAGTATCTCTATTTTTAGAAATTCGTACTATTCTATATAAGGCTTAATAGGAGCCTAGTTTCTTAATACTATAAGCCTTAGTTTTAGTAGTTAATTAGCTTATACGAGAATATCTAGATATAAGTATCTTTAAACGTTATAATAAGCCTTATTAAAATCCTTATTTCTTAATAGGTGTAACTGGGCTCTTGGACCCGTGGTTTGGACTCGGTCACGTGACTCGGTCATGTGACCTTCATTACTATAGCTACGGGAGCGCACGGTGCGTGGCCCGTGTGTATTTAGTTCACACGAGAGCGAGACTCTCTTTTTCTCTCCTTAGTTATTTCTTCTTATATTAAGACTACTAGTTTTCTTTATATAAAGGCCTAGCCCGTAATAATAAGAAAGAAAGAGACTTCTAAGTACTATATAGTATAAGCGGCTTTATATACGAATAAGGTCACGATTAGAGACACTAATTTACTCTTAAGTATAGACGAGTTCTTAGAATACTTTACTAGCTATATAATTACAAGCTTAGTAGACTACTTCTCTAGTTATAACTAACTTCCTTTAGCTAAGAAGTATAGAGATATAACGGGATTTATAATATTATATAAGCTTCTTTATTATATGAGGATCCTCTAAGGAGCTATAAACTTAGTCGCTTAGTTTATTTAAATTATATACTATATCCTTTAGGACTTAATACTAGTAGTTTATATAACTTACCTTAATAATATTAGAGTTAGGGGTCCCTTAACTACTTATAATAATACTAAAGACTTTCCTAAGATCTAGAGATTTATACGAGAATATATTTAGAGCTGAGATTAAGTCCTTATATTATTAGAGAGGGCTAGGTTAACTATATCTAGACCGAAATTATAATAGTATATAAATAATATTTAAATTATTAGCTATATCTATTTCTTTAAGGGGAGATTACTAGAAATAGCGAAAATTATTAAGATCTTAGAGTAACTTATATTATATAATATTCCGTAAGCTTATACCTTTATTAGTATATATATCTATTACTAGATCTAGATTACTTACTTTACCGAGATTATAGCTCTTATTTATAAGCTTTTCTAGAAGAATTAGGTATTTATTTAGATATAAGAATATTAGTTTACTATAGATACTCTTAAAATACTCTTAACCTCTTCGCTTACCTTAGTTACCCTAGACTTCTTACTAAGAGTTAAGTTAATTATTCTCGTAATAAATACTAGTCTTATTAGATAAGGTATAATCTTAATATAGATTAGCTAGTATAATAGAGAGTATTACCTTATATAATATAAGAGTAGTTATTAGAGTTAAGTAGAAGTATCCTATAATACTATAAAGCGTAAATACCGAGGGGTTCTAAAAGCACTTAAGAAATATAAGGGCTAGCTCTATAGTATAAAGTTCCTCTTAGAAACTAATACTAATATTCTAGTTATATAGCTTAATAAGGCTACTTTAGACTTACCTAAGTCACTACTTATGAGGTAGATTACTTAGATTCGGTTATTTAACTTTAATATTAAATATATATTAAGAAAGAAGTATATAGTAGCTAATAACTTATTATACTAATTATATATAATCCTAGAAGTAAAGGAGGAAGTTAGTAAAGAGGAAGATATTAAGGATTTTATAGACACTTAGTTATTCTCTCTAAGAATTACTCTTATCTATATAAAGAGCCCCTCTTTACTTACTCGCGAAGTACCCTCTTATTTAAGTATTATTACTTAGGTATAACTTTAGCTTATTCCTTACTTAGAAGGCTTCTATTCTATATACTACTAATAATATACTTACTAGCTCACTATACTTAAATACTCTATTAAATAAAGCGCGGTAGAGTATAGACTATTTAAACTAATATAATTAAGTTTCTTATATAAGATTAAACGCTTTTCTAGCGAAATTATAGTATACCTAGGAGAGTAATTAACTATCTAGAGGAGTAGGAAGATATTAAGACAGCTATATATAAAGCTAGGAGTTATAAGCTTAAGGAAGCTACTTTCTATAAAATTACTAATTAATTCTAATAAAAAAGGTAATATTAAGATATAAAGACATATATTAAAAGTTATAAGTGCTATTAACTTATATCTCGTATAAAGGTAGATAATGAACTATATCTTACTTAAGTAGAGTTATTATAGTATAAAGTAGCCTTAGATATAGTTTATATACCTTTATATTCGAGTAAAGACAATCTTATATTAGCTTAAGGAAAAGGCTTAAGATAAGTTAAAGAGAAAGTATTAAAAAGTGCTAATACTAGATCTATTACTTAGTTCATTTTTAAGGAGGTTATTTATTAATATAAGGTCTTCCTTAAGCTAGTTATAAATAGAAGGCCTAAGAATAATAATACTATTATAAGTGAACTTATAAGTATATACGGAATTCGCTATATTATTACCTTTACCTTTAACCCCTAAGCTAATAGAATAATTAAGAGGGTATATAAGCCTATAGTTACTAGTTTAATTAAGGCTATAGAAAGTAGTATTAATAATTAGGTTTTTCACTTTTTAGCTATACTTTAAGTAAATTAAATTATAGCTAAGATTACTATAAGTTATACCTCCTTTTACTTTAAAGAGGGACGGGAAAGTCTCTTACTTATTAATCTAGACTACTTTACTTAGAATATACTACCTTAGTATAAGGTTTCTTCTACTTCTAATTTATTATCTATACGTGTATAATAACTAGAATAATAGGATATAAACTTAAATAAAGCACTTTTAGTTATTTACTACTATTAAGAGTAAGGGAAAGAAGTATTTAATAAGAGTTATATCTTAAGGCCCCCTAGGTACTCTTTTATTAAGGATATTATTCTCCTCTATAATACTAGATTAGATAATAATTATCCTATAAAGCTCTATTACTACTAGAAAGGCCCTTTTAAGATTTTTAGGGCGAGCTAAGTTATTAGTATCTTTATAATTATAGAGTTAAATAGTACTCTCTAAATAAGAACTATAGCTACTAGTTACCTTAAGAAGTTTATCTTCTAAGGTATAGCTTAGAGACCTTAAATAATTCGCATTATTAAGATAAAGGGATCTTAGAATAGATTTATAGCCTAGTTTAAGGGGGTACTTATACTTACTTAGAAGTATTATTTCTAGGTATAGAAAGGAGGGTATTCGAAGAAGAGGATATGGATTTAGAACTAGAAGATTAGATTATGACTTAATAAGAGAGGTAGAAGAAGGAAGGAGGAAATTATATAAGAAGAGAATTATACTAGATCATACTAGAGCAAGCTGATAATAAGTTATGAAGCCTAGATAAGGAAGAGTAGAGGAAAAGAAAGAAGAGAGATTTCCATAGAGTAATTATTAGATATAAGGAATTATTTCTTATAGATAGACGAATATTTTCTATAGTATTTTTCTTTTAGAAAAATAAGAGTTAAAGAGGATATTACTACTCCTCGTTCCTTCCCCGAAAAAAGCGAGTAATAAAAGGGGTTTTAAGTTAATACGAGGGTATTCTTTTACGTATATAACGATTATAGATAGGATTTCATAGGGGAAAGTTAATAAAGTATATTAGTAAATAAGAGATTAATTAGTTTAATTACTAGAAGATACTATAATTTTCTTAACTTATAGTCCGAACCCTTAAGAATAATAAAGTTAGGAAGTAACTAGAAGTAAATATTCTTATTTAGTACTATTATATTAGCCTATATTTAAAGCT
>JAJTUS010000109.1:0-176120 GCA_021399465.1 Hyaloscypha sp. PMI_1271
CTTTGAATCGTCTTCATAAGGGACCTTCTACTTTGCTTTCCAAGCCCTGAATGCCGTACCCGTGACACTCGTAAGCCTTTAGGCTATTACTAAGTACCCCTACTCTTTATTAGTTTAGAATATCTACTAACTTAATCTTATAAGAGATAGCTATCCTCTCTCTGATTTTAATAACTCCTCCTCTCTCTCTAATACTTATAAGCCTTTAGGCTATTACTAAGTACCCCTATTCATTATTAATTTAGAATATATACTAACTTATCCTTTAGTTCTCCTCCCCTTACCTTACCTCCGACTTCGACTTCCTTATATGCCTTTAAGCTATTACTAAGTACCCCTATTCTTTATTAATTTGAAATATATATTAACTTAGTCTTTAGTTCTCTTCTCCTTACCTCACCTCTAACTTCGACTTCTTTATATGCCTTCGGGCCGCTACTAAGTACCCTTATTCGTTATTAATTTGGAATATATACTAACTTAGTCTTTAGTTCTCCTCCCCTCTCCTTACCTCTAACTTCGACTTCGACTTAACCTCCTCATATATACCTAGTTAATACTAGTTCTTATAACCTATAGTTAAGCTTTCTTTTTATTTAATACCCAGGTGTTTTGTTTTATATTACTTTCCTTTTATTAAACTTCCCTTTTATTAAACTTCCCTTTTATTAAACTTCCCTTTTATTAAACTTCCCTTTTATTAAACTTCCCTTTTATTAAACTTCCCTTTTATTAAACTTCCCTTTTATTAAACTTCCCTTTTATTAAACTTCCCTTTTATTAAACTTCCCTTTTATTAAACTTCCCTTTTATTAAACTTCCCTTTTATTAAACTTCCCTTTTATTAAACTTCCCTTTTATTAAACTTCCCTTTTATTATTTTGGGTTAAGACTTAAATAGTATCTACCTCGGGTACTTCTATACTCTTTATAGTAGCTACCGCGAGTCTTCCTATAGATTGAATTATAGTATAAGTGAACTAGTATATTTTCTCTCTATAGAGAAAACTGTTACCTAAAGTCTATATAAACGTCCTAATTATCCCTCGAGTTAAAGTATAAGTACTCCTAATTCCTATTAAATTAGGTATAAAAGGATAATAGGCGCCTTTAGGCTAGACTATAGTATTAATACTCTCTTTTCTTATACTAAACTTAGGAGACTTATTATATTTAATAAGTGCTCTATAGCCTAATACCTTATAGGGTAGTCTAGAGAAGGGTACTTACTTTATAATCTCGTCTTACTAATTAATAAGTCTTAGCTAATAGCTAAGGAACTTATTAGCTATATAGTTATATAAGTAGTACTATATAATGAAAATTAGTGCTTACTATTAGTAGTTATTAGCTCGAGTTATACGAGTAGTACTATATAAACTCTTAGTAGTCATTAGCTCAAGTTATATGAGTAATACTATATAAACTCTTACTTTAAATTTTCTATCCTAGGCTTCGACTCGGCTTTATTACTAAGGAGATCCTAGGAGCTTAGGTATCTTTAGAAGAATTAGTAAGCTTTTTAGGCTTATTAAAGCCTTAGTCTCAAAGGTATTAGTCTAGCTTTCTTATTCCCTATTCCTTTTAGGGGCTTTCTAGGTAATAGTTAAGTTCTCGGGAATCTTATATAAACGTTGAAATAAATAAGGAGACGTATTATATAAGTCCCCTTAAATAGATTTTGGGTTTCCTACTCTATAGCACTAGCCGGCGAACTTTAATAACCTTAATAGGTCTTAAATCACGGGCCTAGCCCTTAGATTCCTGCTTAACTTCGGGTTAAGTAGTCTATAATAAGTTACCTATTATAGAACATATTATACTCTTACCCTAAAGAAGAGTACTAGGTACTAGTAATAGTCTAGATACCCCGGGTATCCCTTAAGACTCTTCGTGAGTCTCGGGCCCTAGGGCATTTTTACGGCTAGCCGATTCTATAAGTCACGTGACTATACGGGTCCAATATTAGATTTGAAGCTTTTAGTAACTTTATATATAGCTATAGGATATATTGCTTAGTATCTCTAGTATACTCCCTCTCAAGTCTCTCCTATAGCTCCCCCCGTATATTCTTAGTATACCTTTAACTATTAGTATTAAACTCATCCTAGAGAGTATTAAACTCTTCCTCTTCTCGTCTTTCTTTATTATCTAGCTATACTATAATCTCCTTATTTAACTAATTAGTTTTCTTAGTTATAATAGTACTTATAAGGTCACGTTATTCCCTAGGTATATAAAACACGTGCTCTTTCAAGATCTTTAGGGGTAGTATTTCCTATCTCTATACCTTATAATATTCGCTTAGTCGTATAGTAGGGTACTAAGTTAGCTAGGCTACCTTTTCAACTAGGTAAGCTTATATAAGGACCTCTAATCTATCTAGTAATAGTCGCCTTAGTAGTTGAGGCCGAAGTTCTAGCTATATAGGGGAGATAGTTAGTAGAGTTAGTTATATATCGATTTCTAGTAATAACTACCTTAGTAGTTAAGGCCGAAGTTCTAGCTATATAGGGGAGACGGTTAGTAGAGTTAGTTATATATCGATTTCTAGTAATAATTACCTTAGTAGTTAAGGCCGAAGTTCTAGCTATATAGGGGAGACGGTTAGTAGAGTTAGTTATATATTAATTGATATTTACGAACCTATATATAGAATAGTAGGCGTATATATAGCTATAAGGGGTATAGAAGCAGGAATTAATACTATAATTAAGACCGTTATTATAGGTACTATAAGTAGTAGTCATTAGCTTAATCCTACTTCTATATCGAGAAGTCTTTAACTTTAGGAAATAATTAATACTTATAGTTTCAAGGGGTAATTATAACTACTCCTAGTATAGCCCTATATATAGTATACTAAGTATATAGGTAATTACCTTTTAGGTTACTCTTCCCCTATAGATAAAATACGGCCTATATAAGATACTCGTACGTTTGCTATATACTATCTACTAGCCTATAGCGGATTAAGGACTAGCTATATAATACTCTTACGCTCTTAGTACTAGTACTTATAGAAGTCTAAGGGAATAAGGCCTCTAGTAACCCTCTTTATATTATATATATATATAAGGTAACCCTATAGTACATATAAAGCTACTTATATAAGGTTAGAGTAGTAGAGAAATAAACTCGAGATAGTATTATATAAGCTAGAGTATATACTAAGTAACTACTCTAAAATAGCCCTAATATAGCTTCTTATCTATATCTAAGGGTATACGGTCTTATTATATTATTATAAGGGTTAAAACTATAGTAATCTAGTTAACTACTATTACCTTAATATATAACTATAACGAGTATAGATCTCCTCTACTCTCCTTACCTCTAAGATAGTATTTAATATAAGCGTATATACCTTTAACTCAAGAGGTAGCTCATATACTAAAGTATAGGTATTAATCTATCTAAGCTAGTATAAGATACTCTCTTTAGCCCTCCCTTAGTTACTTATTTTAAAGGTAAGAAATATATCCCTATATCTTTATATTTAAATATTAAGTCTTAAATATAAGCTAATAGTTATTAAATTACTCTATTATATGTGCTTAAATAACAGTATATTATATAGTATTAAATACCTCTTAATTATCGTTTCTAACTATATTCTTATACTTAGTAAGAATATATTAATTAATATACTAAATACAAAGTAGTATAAGTATAGAGGGAAATACCTCTTCTAATATATTCTTCTAAGCTTAATCTCTATCTATAACTATAACTATAGGGTTAATTCTAAGCTCTTAAAAACACCGGAATACTTATATAAAGTCTTGTGTTATTTCGCCTAGAAGGAAATAAAAGCTAATTAAGAATATTATCCCTGAGCTTATAATACCTATAAAGTAAATTAGATATATATTAGTATAAGCTTAAGTATTTGGAAAATCTAGCTACTTACTAATTATATAGAGAAGTAGTATATTAAACTTATTAGTTTTATATATATTATTAACTAGTATAATATCTTAATTAGTTTATACTAGTTAAATCAATTCTAGATAAGTAATAAAGAAGTAACGAGTCCAATTCTTAACTATAATATTAATCTTAAAGTATATTCCCTTATCCTTTAAGTATTAGATTAAGGTATTATTAGTAGATAAACCATTTATTTACTCCCTTTTAAAAGAGGTATTAAGGTTATATATATTATATAGTTAAAGTAGGGTTATTATTATCTTATAGAGGTACGTAATTACTTGGCCTAGCCTAATTCCTATAGATATATTAGTTCTATTACTTTTAATATATATTATATTAAACTTACCTATATTATATAGAGATCTAGCTTAGTTCATCTCTACTTATACTAGCTTTCGGTATACTAGATAAGAGCTAGTTAATTAACTTAGAGGGTGATTATATATACTATATTTTCTACTAGGCCTATAGCGGAGCTCTTATTAGGAACTACTATACTCTATAACTAGTACTAAGAACTAATAACTTATCTTACGAGTATATATATATTATTAACGGTTATATAGTTGGTTTTATAGGTATCCCTCTCTATAACGATTATAGTTATATATAATCTTTAATCTAATACTATTATTTATTTTAGTTAATTATCTAATATAGAAGGTATAGGAGTACTAAGATATAAATACTTAAATAGCTCTATATAGCTCTTCTTTAGAGCTATAGATAGCTTTAGGAGGTAGTAGTATAGATATAGGGTAGAGAGGGGCCTCTACTAGCTTAGGTGATAACGAAAGTAATACTTGTAGTAGTAGTGAGACTAATATAGAGAGTCGAATATCTATACTTATGATATAAGTTAGTCGGGCGCATATTAATTACTAGCAAAAATATAGCGGGAGTTGATGCGATTACGATACACTATTATTTTGGTGAGGTGTGGGTGTTTAGTCAGCCCTAAATCGACGCTATAGTATCGATACGCTATATAAAGTGTGATGTGCGTAATATCAAGTGCAACGTGCAAACTGGGGTTTTGGCAGTACAGGGGCTATCGGCCTCGGTATGTAAATCCTAGCATTTCCAAATTTAATTCCAAAGGACTTCTTCACATCATCATAATCATCGGGCATCTCGTACTCCTCATAGAAAGCCTGTATCATCTTCTTCAGGCGAGGAGAGTCTGGGTCCGTACTTGGATTTGTTAGCCGTGTGCATCCAATCCACCTCGGGGGGATTCAAGGATGAAACTCCTTGGCTTACCTCGACTCTCCGTCCATTTCATCTTCGCCCCACTGGACTTTGTCCCATATCATCATAGCCGGTCGAGCAATATCAGTTACTACCTGCCTTACACAGACATTGGGAGAGAACGATAAAACGACAGTTGACTCGTCGACCTCCAAGAACCCTTCTGGATCACTGAGAATCTTGATTCCAGATTGCTCCAGGATCGATTTGTCCAAGGAAGAGTAAACAGGGTCCTGTGCATAGCATTCGATCTCCCCAGAGCTTCCACCGTCCTTCTTGCTGAGAATATCCCGCAAAGTTAACATTAGCGCGTGCTGAGTAGCTGGCCGGACAAGTCCGCGAGAGGAATGCCGTTTTTTGGTAATAATGCGGGAGAAATTGCTACATGCGAAAGCCACAATCTTGGTGATTCCGAGCGGCAGCTTTGCAGAGGCAAGAATCGACCTTAGCTGCTGGCAAGGCTCGCTAGCTTCCCACTCCTTGCAACAAGTCTTGAAGAAATACTCAGCTTCCTCTCTAGGAAGGTTAGGATGCTTCTTAGACCGCTGGCAGAACTCTTTCGTAACTTTATCACGCACTTCCAAAAAGTGAGCGATTGGCATCGGGCAGAAATTCGCGGTGCAAACGCCATCGATCCTCCGAGTCAAGCTTTGTATGCTTTCATATCGGATATGGGGATCAATCCTAGGCTTTGATTAGCATTTATCGGGAATACGAATTTTGAGCTCAAACGAACTGGACCGTTTCGGTTTTGGGCTCGTCTCCATCGACAACCTCTCCATTCGAGATCTTGAATTTAGAGCTGGTACCGTCCAAGTTGAGCACTGAAATCTCATCACCTGTCTTTGCTTTCAGAAGCTGCTGGTGAATATTTCGAATAGAGTCTTTCGTGAAGAATGGGACCCCTTTGGAGTACAGTTCCTTGACCTTCGCGATTTTCTCCAATTCCAATGCGTCCCACTCGTTCATGGCTTCTGCCTTCCTCTTCGGCTTGCGGGAGCTTGACTGGTCCATTGCACGTAATACCCCCGGTAGATCTTCAGCGCTGAGGACGACCTAGTACTTGTATTTTCTGAGGTAGGATACTTTGATTTAGTAAAGAATGTGCGAGCGATGAGCTGCTGTAGCCTTCCACCGGCTCGGCCCTAGTTCGGAGCTGGAGCCTAAAGCTCGAGGTCAGCTGCAGCACCTTTATTTTTGTCCTTTCTCTCTAAGGAATAAGTGAGTTGCAATATAAGAAGCATCAACTTTACGCCTTAAAAACAATGTATTCAGTACTGTTCTCCGAGAAGATGTCAGAAATGTGGTCACGTGATCAATATCACTCAAGTCCTTCATTTCAAGATCTTGAGATACAAATAACCGTTTATCGAGGAGAGTTGACTGATGTAATTTTGTGGTCCTAGAGATATCTTGTGGAGCCTTGCCAACTTGGATAACAAGCAATTTGCTGGGTTAGTACAGCCTCATCCTGCGCCTGAACAAACTCCGAGGGGCTTCAGTCTCCTAAGACTCTTCTTCCCCCGATTACAGGAGGTTGTTCCTTTTGGCCTTGGCAAGTCTTGAAAGGTAGTTGAACTTGAACTTGAACGCTGAGATCTAGGGTTTTCGAGAGAGTATAACTCCATTTACCGTCAAGCATCAAAGTAAATAGAGCTCCAATCCATTCATCAAGAGCTGAATTGTCACAATTGCCCAAATTTGTTCCTGAAACAACTTGTTCTTTGATTTTCTCAGTAGGTATAGCTCAAATGCCCTTTTCAACAACCAACTAAGACATAGTACCGTTTAATAAGTAGCATTTACTTTTGGAATGGACTCATTCTCATTCCACTAAAGCGAGATGCTGGCGTGGCGCGAGCCCATATGATTTAAGATACCTACGCTTCCGCGGACACAACCACCAACCTAGCGCCATCTGTCCGTATGTGAGTATTTCGCGTATGACATGTTCGTAGGAGCATCGAAGGAGCAAGAGGTGTTTTGTTCAGTCCCTGATTTATTGCCGCTGCAAAAAAGGGACCAAGTGGTGTTGGGTCCGTCCGTGTGCCCCGGGTAATGTTGCTATGGTACGTTAAGTGTTAGTCTTTGAGTTTTGTTTCAGGTTGCATAGTTGAATAGTGCTTTTTACGTTGAATCTATGAAGGAAAACATCGTCTTGGGATCTCCATCCACAATAAACGCACGATATGAATTGTAAGCCCTTTGTAGAGTTCGGTTCGTAGAGAACTAGAGGCGCTTCAAACTACACAGATTGTCTCTCTTGTTGAGAGACTCATTGTGATGGCAAGGCTAGTCAGAGGCTCTAAGATGCCAACGGAAAGCAATAGAAAAGCGCGCATTTTCACTGTAGCGAGCATAAGAATGTTGATCGATGGAATATTTGCACATCTCAGGAAATACATGGTAGCTATATAGCCATGGGAGGCCAGCCACACATAGGGGCCACGTTGGAATTAACCAAAGCGTGACTAACTGATTACCCGCTCTTTTATTTTATAGTAACGCTGTGTTATAGCAATTAATTAATTATATTGGAAATGCTCTGAACATCAAATAAGTCATGTTAATAAGTCCAAACACAGTTAAGGCCTTGGCTTCTAATCGGTGCCAAGCAGTGGACTAAAGTGTGACGCTAAGTCTATCTCTTAGGGTTCTGAGTCTGGTATAACTAGCATTGTTCTTCAGACAACACCTCACTTTTAATTTATGAACCTATGTTCAAAGTTTGATCTAAGAACGGAACTAAACATTGAAAGAGAAAGATAAATTGCGCCCGCCATGTAGAATAGAGTCATGTGATCCACCACCCTAAACACTTCAAGATTTCTTGAATACGAATTATCTCTAATTTTTATTTAATATGTGCGGAATTAATTTGACGCTCATAGGTGGATTCAATCCTGAAGTTCTTAGTACCTAGAAGATTATAAACCGTTCAAGTGAGGACATATCTAAGATCAAGACAAACCTCTTAGATGCACCGAAAGCAACGAAATGGAAAAGTAGAGATTTAGATCAAGTCAATCAAAAACAACCACCCAGCCATTGGATACAAACCAAATTCTTAGGGACTCGAGGAGGAATTGAAATGTTGATATGCTCTTCTGCCTGGAGATCAGTAGCCCACCATCGGTCCCTGAGAAGTGAGCTGTCTCATTCCTTCACAACTAGTGGTCTCTCGAAACGAAACCAAGTGAAGTCTGTACGGCTGTTTGCAAGGGGCGGGAATTCATGAATTTCAAGTTCCCCACCTTGACTGTTACCATTCCCTCCACGGTTGCTGAACCCACTCATTGCATTTTCCAACGAATCCACCTCCACAAACCCGCACTTCAACAGCACTCTCACACTTCCTTCAATTCCATTATGCACACCGGCGACAAGCGTCCTCCCCTCCGGCTGCTTCTGAAACAGCTGCTTTAGGAACCAACGGAGAACTTCGGTACAGTATCCAGCACCCCAAAAGTCGGGGTTAAACGAATACGAAGACAACGGCATAAAGTATCGGGAATACAGGGCATTATTTTATGAAGACCACTAAATGCCCTGTAAGGTCTTACTTTAATCTCCCTGTAGCCGTTCCTAGCCCCCTGTAAGCCCTGTAGGGGTCCCCTGAAGTGTGGCTTACCTCGCTAAACCTCTGATTTTCGATTATTTTTTAATCAGTTCGATTCTATCTATTAAAATAACTACCTAATAAACAGCTACTTTCTCTTGACCCTTTTTTCGTCCTTCTTTATACTCATTCCCCCCCTCCAGACGTATTATCTCCTTCACGTGATCAGGAATTGCTGTAATCCACTCCTGAATCTTGCTCTGTGGGAGGTCCTCCCAGCATTTCTCCCACCTTGCTCTCAGCTTCTTTTTATCACTAGTAGGCCCCCGCTTAGTAGTCTCCTTCTTCATCCAGAACCAGGCCTTCTCAATTGCATTGAGATTAGGTGAGTTCCCTGGCCAAAGCATCTTCATAATCATCCATAGATTATAAACCTCCCCTTAGTAATATGACTTGTGGGCTCCTGCATTGTCCTCCTATATAATAGTCTTTGGACGATCCTTTTGGCACTCCCTAGCAAAGGGTAGAAGCTTCTCAATCAATATCCTCTTCTGGTATCGATACCAATTAATCCCTCCTCGTCCATTCTTCACGATATAAGCACTAGTCGCTTCGTTGTGCTTCCATACTTTTCGCACCCCTCCAGGGGCCCTCCCATGAGCTTTCTTCCAATCCCTTAGCCACTTCCTCTGCTCCTTCTCCCACTTCTGTCTATTAGCCTTCTCAATCAAGGAATTCCTCGCATCAAGATCAGCTTTGCGATCCTTCTTCTCTTGTGGAGTCTCTGGTTCCCATACGTGACAAGGCCCCTTCTTATCAAAGGAGAAAGACCCCCAGAACATGAACTCAGAGAACCCTTTCCACCTCCTCCGTATACAATGCTTATTATACGCTTCTCCAGGTAGTCTCCACACACGTCTCTTTCCCCTCGTACTACCTAATTGAATAGCAGTCTCGTCTGTAAAAATCACGTCTTTCCAGTCGTCAAGTGACCAATGCTCTCGCTCCAGGCACCAGGCTAATCGCTCCCCTTTACTAAGCTCATTCAAACCAGGCTTGACTATCAGTTTACACTGAGAGTAGCCTACGTAAGTAAGAACCTTCCATACGGTTCTAGGTGTAACCTCGTGACCCCTCTTCTTTACTTCCTTTGCAATTGTAGCACAAGAAAAGCCTCTCGTGGTAGAATTCTGGAGAACGACCTTCAGAACACACATAATCGCCTCAGGGGAGATTCCAGGTCGACCAGATCTTGGTGCATTTAGCACATACGAGACCTCCAAAGGCATATTCTTATTCTCCACCCATCCACGCTCCCTAGCTACAGCTACGAGTCGATAAACAGCTGATTTGGGTACTCCTGTGGCCTCCCTGATTTGTGCTAAAGACTTCTTATCCTCAAGCATATAAATAGCCTTGATTCTAGCACCAGTGGAATGCTCTTTAGGCCTAAGAGTAGTAATTACAAAAGCAGTCGACGAAGCGAGTAATGGAAGGGCTGGTTCAGCTAAATCATCGTCTGAATCGTCCGAATCTGACGGTATATTATACCACGCATCCTCTTCATCTTCAGTATGCTCGTCATCTGAGGAATCAGGAGGAGAGGAGAGCTCTGATTAGCCATCTAATAAATCAGGGAAGTCATATAGACCTCCAAAAGTAGCCATAATAGCTAAAGTGAAGCGAAAAGTATAAAGCAGTAGGTTGTAATTAATTAGAATCAGAATTCAGAAGGAAGTGTGTGTAGAGAGGTGTGCATTAGGGCTCTTTACTTAGTGGACTCGCCTATATTATGGGCGTTTGGAGGCGTTTAACACCTGTCAAGCTGCATAAGCCTAGATTAAGCCTTTAGGGCCCTTCAGGGGACCCCTACAGGGCTTACAGGGGGCTAGGAACGGCTACAGGGAGATTAAAGTAAGACCTTACAGGGCATTTAGTGGTCTTCATAAAATAATGCCCTGTATTCCCGATACTTTATGCCGTTGTCTTCGTACAAAGGACAATCAAAGGAGTTAAGGCCGACAATTCCGATCATCTCTGAGTCGTTTTGTCGTAGTGAGATCGAGAAGATTGAACTATTTGGACGCTAAGATACGGCTTCAATCCATTCTGTTGTTTCATCAATTGTAGAGAATATGGTTGTGAGTCTGCTCAAAATTAGCGAACACTGTACCGGGATTGTGATGTTCTTGGTGCAACTAGCATTTGGCTTCGCACTTCATCGAATGAGAATATGACGAGGAGTTCTTCGGCATTCTGAGGATCTAAAGGTTGCAGGAGCAATCGCTCAGTGACAAATTCCTGCTTCCGAGCCATCTTTGTATCATAATATCGGCGAACTGAATACTAGATATGATGAAGAAGAAAAGGGTGGGAGAGGTGTGGTGGTATTCAGTAGAAGGCGCTGATCAGAACATGAACACGGAAGAGTGGAGTACTCGAGTTACGAAGCTATACTTGACAGACTACGGTAATAATATTATGTAGAAATTTGTTGAGGAGGGTGCGGGGTATAAGTGAAGAGGCCAGTTGAATCGTCCTTATCAGTGTGCAACTAATCTTCAGAGTAGAGTGCCCCGAGCCTACTCAGTGACACGGCGCTAGCAAATTACTAGGCATGTAGATTCATCCTAACTTCTATCTCTTATAAAATACGGTAGATCCCTAGCGAAGGGTGAGTGACGTCTTTCGAGGGTGGAAGACGGTTCTCGTAGTGGATGAATATTAGGCAGCTTCGCAAACAAGGAGCAGATTGTGTGTGAACTCGATAGTCTTCGTGGGCGCACGAGAAGCATCTTGACCACTTCGTCTTTATCCGCGCAAAGATAGCGCTAATCATGATTTATGAAAGGTGTAATTGAGTTTCTTCGAAACCTAGTCGGGCATACCATCAGGAGGCCAAGAGAGTGTAGCTGTTGATATCAGATCTGTTATTAGCGACAGGATATTAGGCACCAATGCTAACTCAGCCATGTCTTTGTATTATATTACCATAGAACTTCTCACTTCACAAAGCGGAAAAAGTTCCTGTTCTGAAAGGACCAGAATTACAAGAAAGTCTCTTCGGACAGGAAAGAAGAAGAAAAAAAAAAGATATAGAGGACTTTCCTCTCTGTTGATCAGGGAATATGAATGATAAGAAATTCAACGACAGCAATGAGAAACATGGTTTAATTAAAAGCTGGGTTTTGTTTACGTCAGCTGGTTGGCGAGGGGGGGGGGGGGGGGGGGCTGGTGTGGCAAAATGTTCACGTGATAGTGAAAAAGTCGATTGCACGTGACCTATAAACTTAAAAACCTATTAGAAAGCTGAGGGGGGGGTTTGGGGGGTCTCCCCCCAAGATTAAAAACTCCTCATACCTCTACTTCCCCCTTTCCTTTAAGGAGGCTTGGGGTAAAATGCATTATCACATGACCTGGAGAAATATTTGACCGGCTACTAGAGGCTTAAAGGGGGGGGTTTGGGGGGTCTCCCCCCAAGATTAAAGACTACTTTTACCTTTTTCTACTTCCTCCTTTCTATTAGAGGGGGCTCGGGGATTCTCCCTAAGATTGAGTACTCTTTACTAACTAAGTCCTCTTTTAAAGAATACTTTCTCCTGCGCTGCTTCGTTACCCGGGGGGGTTTGGGGGGGCCGGGGCTCCCCCAAGATTGTAATATATTATTCTCTTAATAAGAGAAAATCTGGCTTTTACTCTTTGCATTTGCTCCTGCTAATGCGGCCCCTGGTTCTTCGAGTCTTCTCAAAGGCAATCTCAACCTGATGCAGCACCCGCGAAATAGTCCGCTAGTGTCACGTGATGGGAACTTACATCCTCCCCGGCTCTCGTTGGCAGACCCACACCGGAACCAATACAGGCGGATGGACTGATGAACCAGGACTGTGAATTCAATTTGGAGAGTATTTTTCTCTGGGTAGGCTGACGGACTCATGCAGACGCGTCCAGGCTTACCTACACGACCCGGACGCCAATAGGGTCTGATGGTCTACGGTGCACCAAGGCAGATCTCTAGTGAGCCAGACACGGAGCGAAATCTGATGGATCCTGTGGTTGAGGCTGAGGCTAAAGATAACGAGAAGTGAATTCTCTGAGAACAGTCGAGCCACATGAGCCAACGGCCCGCCTCGAGCATGAAGGTGAACATGCCATTGCGCTTTCGGCGTCGTCTCTCACCAAGGCGTGTCGATGATGGCAAAGATCCTCGCTCGAGGGTGGGCCCATGGATGTCTGCGTGGAAAGACGGGAAAGAGGCATCATGGGGATCAGGCTTGGCTGTTAAGCCTGCCTGGGATAAAATCCAGACAAGCAAGGCTGGAAGTGGAGACTCGGGCGTCAGAAGGAATCAGCCTCTCGGTACTAGATTGTGTTTCTGGAAAGCCCCGGTGCGGTGTGCTGCGTGTAGACTGCATTGCAAAAGGGATTCGAGTAGACAAAATTAAGTGGGGGTGGGCCGGTTGTCTTGGTTGCATTCTCGAACATCACTTCATGATTGGTTGGATATTTGGTCCTTTGATCAAAGTGGCTTACCATTCCCGATAAAGGTGGCTGGTTTCGAAAGCAATAAAACGTTCGGGAGAAAGAGGATATAGAATTAGGTGAGGTGTGCCTCGAGAGGATATGTACAGTTAGTGGCCTCAGGTACCCCTCGTTTACGACTCCCTTTCTGAAAAATCGCGCCTACGTGATATAATACCCCTTATACGAAAGCTAATCTATAATACTACGTCTCCCTATAATACTACCGTTTCCCTGACTCTAGTTCTGTCTATCTAGAAATATTTAATAATCCTTCCCTAAAACTCTATAGCTATATAATATTCATACTAGGAATTCTATTAATATAACTCATTACCTAGTACCCTTATATCTATAGAATCCCGGATTAGTCTAAGTAAGAACTTATATTATATATCTCGTAATTAATATTAATTAGTAGTATAAGCTCCTAGAATAGTCTAGAGATCCCTTAGTAATTGATATGAACCTATTCTATATTAAATATTCTAATATATAAGTAGTTCTTATTCTTTTCTATTAACTAGGTATCCCTTATAAAGACGAAACCGCTTTAAGTAATCTCTATAAAAAGTTCTAGGAATTAGGGTACTATAAATCTGTCTTAAAGTATATAATTTCTAATATTTACTACTAAATCTAGTAATAATAATAGGATCTCTCTAAGTAAGGTATAGCTTTTTCTCGGCTATTTTAGAATTATAAAGTATTACTAATTAGCCTAGCGTGAATTAGTATTTATAGACTCCTCGATTATATCTATAATAGGTCGAGACCCGATTAATTTACTTAGTTAGAAGCCTCGCTCAGGTCACATGATCTCGGATATGTCCGTAGTCATGTGACACGCCCCCTTTAGTTAATAGAGTAACTACGTGTTACTTAGGGAGCTCAGATACCTTAAGAAACACGGTTCCTATCCTCGCTTTCCTTTCCTCTTCTCTTTTCTCCTTAGAGAATTCTATTTAGTTAATTGAACTACTAGTCTTCTTTATATAAAAGCCTAACCTATAATATTAGAATTCTCTTTCTCTTATCTTTACTAACTAGAGATTACGTATATACGAAGTTAGAAGTAAGGAGAAACCTAAACCTATATATAGATAATAAAGCTTAGAGTAGACGAAGCTAGAAGTAGACCTTAGTTAAAACTACCTATAAAGCTAATATATTAGTAAGATCTTAGAGTATATAAAAACTAGAAGTAAAGAGAGCCTAAACCTATATATAGACGACAAAGCTTAGAGTAGATGAAACTAGAAGTAAACCTTAGTTAAAACTACTCGTAAAGCTAATATATTAGTAAGACTTTAGAGTATACGAAAGCTAGTAGTAGGGAGTACCCGAAACTATACGCAGAAGCTAGAGTACTAGTATACTAGTTAATATTAGAGGTCGTGAGTTCTTCCTAAGTTAGGCTTAAGAAGAGAAACCTACTAGACTCCTCTATTATATGAAGATATAAGAGTAGAACTCCTAGTAATTAGTTAAATAAATAGATAACTATATAAAGCTAAGATAATAAACGAAGTACTTTAGTAGCTATAAGAAGCCTTTATAGTATAGTCCTAATAACTATTAGAGCTAGTAGTATAATAAGTAAACTTAATAATAAACCTAGTTATATGAATTGATTTAATTAATAAATATATAATAACCCTAAACTCCTCTTAAATATAGATACCCTCTTTAGTCTATATTACCTTAACTCTATATATATCCTTAGCCCTTTACTATAAAACGACTAAAAGCTTACCTCCCGAACCCTAATAAGTTTAATAGGGATAACTTAGTTTATTACCTCTAGTTTAAGGGACTCTTAAGGGCGAAGCTAGAAATTAGTAATAAAGTAATTAGTAGAGAAAGAGAGAAAGTCTAGTATAGATTTAGATACTTATCTAGAGAAGTAGTAAGTAGGATATACTCTTAGTTAAGATATATATAAAAGGAAAGAGAGTTTATAGTCGAAGGGTTATTTAAGTAAATAGACTTAGCTTTCTAGGACCTAAGGAAGTAGTAGAAGGCCTTAGGAGAATTAAACTAGGTCTAGTAAAAGTCGACTCCCTTAGGCGAGTTCTTAAGTGATTTTAATTACTTAATCCTAGAAGTAGAGAGATAGAGCTAATAAGATAAAATTAAGAAAGAGTATCTTAAGGCTATTATCTTAACTAAACTTATAGAAGGAATAGTAAGAGTAAAGGAAGAAGAGTTATATAAGGAATATTACTCTTAGTTATAAATAATTAATAACTAACTTATTAAAGTTAAGAGTATAAAGGCTTATTATTTGAACTAGTTAAATAAGAGACCTAAAAACCTTCTCTCTAATATAACTTTACTTACTTAGCTAATAGAATAAGAACTTATACTAAGTAACTTATAATAATAGTCGAAGAATACCCTTAATTAGGCCTCTTATAATAAAATTAATTAATGAAAGAAAGAAAAGCTCTACCTATAATATAGTTAAGACAACTATTTTATATATAACTACTAAGTGAAGCTATACTCAAGTACCTCCCCTAGAGCTAGTAAGTAAAAGAAAGAGAAAGAGGAAGAATAATTAAAGGTAAAAGCAAAGGATATAAAGGTATTAAGAGTAGCCCCGAAGAAAGTAAAGATAGCTTAAGTAAGAGATAATAATACCCTAGATAAGAGCTAAAATAAGAATAAAGGGAACTCGAGCTTATCTAATTTAGGAAAAGACTAGCTTCTAATAAAAGTTACTATTAGAAGTATATAAAGGTAGAGTTAGATTAGAAAGCTTAGAAGTAATTTCGGAAGGATATAAAAGAGCTTTCTTTTCTTATATTAGTAATAATTAATAAAGAGTATTTCATATAAACTCTTATTAATATTAGGTATATAATATATGAAATAATTAATTCTCGCTTTACTAGTTAATATAACCTCTAGTATATACTAATTACCCCTAAGTAAATAGAAGCTTTTAATAGGGTAGTACTAGAAATAATCGAAGAGGTAGTAGTATTAAGTATAAATATTAATAGTTATTATAAATCCTAGCCTTCCTTCTATATAGTCCCTAGGATTACTAATTTAGATATAATCTTAGGTATATAGTAGCTATATTTATAAGATATATAAATTTATAGCTCGAGATTAGAACTATTTATCTTATTAGTTAGGGACCCTAGTATAAAATAGAGTATATAACTATATTAACCCCTAAGTTAAGGAAAATAGACTATATATAGGTTTTAGTAGCCTCATTCTCCTTACTTAGTAAAGAGGAGTAAGAAGAGGAATATAGAAGTCTTCTTAACTAGCTTAGCTAATATCTAGAAAGCCTAACCTAGAAGGTAAAGATAAATCCTTATATAAAGCTCCTAGAATATATAAGGACTTTCTAGATATATTTAGTCTAGTAAAAAGAGAGAAGTTACTATTACTCTAAGGCTAAGGGATTAATTACTAGATTAAGTTAGAGATAATTAAAAGAAAGAAGCTTATAATACTATAAGGACTATTATATAATATATCCTAGGATAAGCTCCTAGTACTATAGAAGATACTTATAGAACTACTAGATAAGGAGTTTATCTAAGTAAGCTACTCTCTTATTATAGCCCTTATTCTTTTTATATAAAAGCTTAGTAGAGGGCTATAGTTTTATATAGACTATTAGGGACTAAATAAGCTTATAAGGAAGGATTAGTATCTACTCCTATTAATTTATAAGATTCTTTGAAATATTAGGAAAGTGAAGTAGTTTATAAAGCTTAATATTATAGTTACCTTTTATAAGATCTATATTATTAAAGGAGAAGAGTAGAAAATAGTATTCTATATATAGTATAGACTCTACAAATAGCTAGTAACCCCTTTTAGCCTAGTAAATACCTCGAGTACTTTCTAGAAGTATATTAACTAGGCCTTTAGGGACTTCCTAGATAAGTTCTATTTTATATATATAGATAATATCCTAGTTTACTTATTAGAGTTAAGAAAAGAGTACTATAAATATATACAAAAAGTCTTTTAGTAAATAAAAGAGGTAAGATTATAACTTAATATTAATAAATATAAGTTTAAGGTTAAATTAACGAAGTACTTAGGGTTTATTATAGAAGCTAGGAAGGTATTAATATAGACTTAGTAAAGGTTAAAGTTATCTTAAGTTAAGAGGCCTCTAAGTTAGTTAAGAGTATAAGGAGCTTCCTAAGGTTTATGAATTTCTACTAGTACTTTATTCGAGAATTCTCAGAAATTATTTAACTACTCTCTAACCTTATATATAAGGACTAGGTATTCTCGTAGATAAACTAAGTAGAGACTACTTTCTAGAAGCTTAAGAAGATATTTATCTTAGCTCTAATACTTATATAGTTTAACTACAACTAAGAGACTATCCTCGAAATAAATTCCTTTAGGTAAAGTATAAGGTAGTATCCTTATATAAGTTAATAAAGGAGGGCTGTCTTATAACCTTATATATTCTTTTCGAAAAGAATAACCTTATAGAATATAACTATAAGATCTATAATAAAGGAGATACTAGTAATTATTTATTACTTAGAAGAATAGGATATAGAACTAAGGAGTATATATTAATTCGAAGTTTATATAAATTATAAGAACTTAGAGTACTTTATAATAGTATAAAACTTATAGAATAGTAAATAAGGTAGTCTCTAATCCTCTTATAATATAATTTTAAGGATCTTATATATTCTAGGGAAAGATAATAAATAAGTAAATATACTCTTAAAATAGGAATAGGACTTACTTACTAGAGAAGAAGATAAATATTAGTAGTTAAGGATATTATAGTACTAAAACTAGAGACCTTAAGCGACTCCCTAAGGATATAATCCTTATAGTACTAGTATAGTAAGATAATAAACTTAAGAAGAAGCTTATTCTAGTCTTAGAGCCTAGTTTAGAAGATTAAGACTAGGAGCGTTAAGGGAAGGGACGAGATAAGGTATAGGTCTTCGAGGAGTAAGAGACTCTTCCTAAGCTAGGCTTAAGAAGCTAAAGTCCGGGAGAAGACTGCCCTAGTAAGGGGTATATAGGGTAATAAGTAGAAAATCGTACCTAAGATAAGCTTAAGAAGCTATAGTAAGATACCTAAGAGAGGGATAAGCTATATTAGGCTATAGTCGAGGTAATATAAGAGGAAAAACGTGTCTTCTTATCTAGTTTAAAGATTAAGGTATTAATAGGGGAGTACTCGCTATCCTAGTCCGAATAACTACTATTCCGGGGGCGATAATAGGTTCTAGACTTAGAAGAGCTCTATATAGAGCTAATCTAGTAGATATACGACTCGATTTAATATAGTTACCTAGGGCGAGATATTACGGGCGCTCTTCTCTTATAGTAATTCTTTTAGCTAAATATATTAAGGTAGGTATATTAGTTCATATAAAACTACGACGTTTATAGAAGGAATAAGGTATAGAGGGACCGCTATTAAGGGTTCCTAAAGCCCCTCCCTATCCTGAGTTAGATCTAGTAAGAGATCTCGATTAATTTTATAGTAGAACTTCTATTAAGCGAAGGGTATACTAATATAATAGTTATTACGGACCGCCTAGGAAAGGGAGTAATACTTGAGGCTATAAGAGATATTATAGTAAAGATAATAGCGAAGTAGTTTGCGAAGACCTACTATTATTAATATAGGCTCCTAAGGGCTATAGTATTTGACTAGGGGAAGTAGTTTATAGGAGCACTATAGGGAAGGGTATATAAGCTACTAGGGATTACTTAATAACTATTTATAGTATATTACCCCGAGATAGACGGGTCTATAGAAAGAATAAATTAAATAATTAAGACCTTCCTCTATACCTTTATAGATTACGACTAAGTAAACTAGGTAGGCCTCCTACTATATATTGAACTAGTGATTAATAACCGAGATACTACTTCTATAGGAGTTAGCCCCTTCTTTCTATCCCATAGATACTGTCACGATATTCCACTCTCACACCTAGTTACCTGCCTAGGCTAGCGGCATCTGGCATCTGGCATCTGGCATCTGGCATCTGGCATCTGGAGTCACCTGGCAGTTGCACGTGACGCGGCCGCCTCGCTAAGGGAACCTGGATGGAGTGCTCCTGGGGAAATTTAGGAAGCTAAGCCCTATACGGACTAGTGGATTGTGGGGTGCACATATACTCCCACAACCTCTTATATTCTAGTCTTTCCTTCCTTAGCTTTGAATCGTCTTCATAAGGGACCTTCTACCTTGCTTTCCAAGCCCTGAATGCCGTACCCGTGACAGATACTATATAGAGCTAGTCTAGCTCTAGAACGAAGTTAGCGAGGAAGGTAGAGGAGTATCACCTATCTAGATAGCGGATAATATTATATATAAGCTCCGTGATATATGAGAGTACGTGTAAGCTATAATAGCGACGGCCTAATAGCTTTAGGAAGAAGTAATAAACCAGAAGAGAGACTAAGCCCCGGAGTTTAAGGTTAGGGATAAGGTATAGCTTAACCTCTAGAATATATGGACGGATAAACTAACTAAGAAGCTCGACGCGAAGTATACTAAGTATATAGTAGTAGAGGCTATAGGGAGTTATAGTTTTCGGCTTAATATACCTCCGGGAATTCATAATATATTCTATAGTAAGCTCCTTTAGCTAGCTATAATAGACCTACTACTATATTAGTCCTAGGATAACTCATAGCTATAACTATAGCTCGTGAGAGATAAAGACGAGTATGAAATTGAGCGGATCCTTAATAAGAAGTATATAAGATAAGGCCGGGGAGTCTTAAGGAAGTTACTTATGAAATAGAAGGGCTATGCCCGCCCTATATAGGAGCCGCGCTCTATACTAGAGGAGATATTAGCTTTAGAGGCTTAGGAAGAGAGTATTAGATAAAAGGAAGTTTTGCCTATATATTTACGGGGTAGTATTCGCGGGTAAGGAGGGGGGTAATATAATAGGTTAAGACCCGATTAATATACTTAGCTAGAAGCCTCGCTTAGGTCACATGACCTCGGATATGTCTATAGTCATATAACACACCCCCTTTAGTTAATAGAGTAACCACGCGTCACTTAGGAAGCTTAGATGCCTTAAGGAACACGGTTCCCGTCCTCGCTTTCCTTTCTCTTCTCTTTCCTCCTTAGAGAATTCTATTTAGTTAATTGAACCACTAGTCTTCTTTATATAAAGGCCTAGCCCGTAATAAAGGAGGTCTTATAGAGGGGTAAGGGATACTATTCTATTACCCTCTAGTTTTTCTATACTTATCCTCTTTAGGACCTAAGTCGTAGTATCTCTCGGTTATCTAAATTAGTTTTATTAGTAGTCTGGTAATATACTATATTTAATAAGCTACTTCCTCCTTAAGATTATATCGTGAGAGCCTAGGTTAGTGGATAAGAAGTATTATTAGGTCTAGAGGTATTAGTTAATTTCTAGGTCTACTATAATAACTTACTAGATAACCTTACTAGGTTATCTATTAAATCCTCGAAGGGGGACGAGATCTAGAAGTATATATACTAGTATATAGAGTACTCTAGTTAAGGGGCGAATGTGCTTTTAGTTAATTAAAGTATATATATTCGCTCTAGTATCTACTAAGTACTAGAAGGTTATTATAGTACGGCTGGCTATATACTATCGATTTTCGCGATTTTAGGTAGTTTTGATATTTAGATTATATAACTATAGACATGTCTGAGATTATATGACTTTGGTATTTCATATAAGAAAGCTAGAGTTTCTATAGCTATAGAGTAATAATTATATATCACTTTCATACTTTGAGTTCTATATACTTATATACTAATTTTGTACTACTTTATATCTACTTTATAGTTATTGTTTTTTGGTGTTTTTACTATTAGTCGATTTTATACTCTATAGTATTTTATGTGGGTTTTTATCTTACTACATTTTTCCCTCTAATATTATAGTATTTCCCTTCTAGTAAACCCTGTATTTAACTAGGAACTACTCCCCGCTAATAAGTTAAGTAAGGTCTACTAGTTCTTAGTAGAGCTCTTACTCTAGGAAGGCTACCTCTATACCTAGAGCTAAACTTTTCCTAAGTTATTATTATTGGATTCCTCTTTAGATAATAGATAGGAATTATATTTCACGTTATTTAGGTCTAGTTCGCCTATTCTATCCGTGTAGTCTTCCTTAAGATAGGCGACTTTATAGGCGTTTAAGTAGTCCTTTTTAATATAGTTAGTCTTCTTATATAAGTAATAATTAAGTATCTTAGGTATTTCTAATTTCTTCTTAAATTCCTAGTGAACTAGCTCCCTTAGTCGTAAAAAGGCTAGTCGAGTTATTAGTTCTATTAAGCGTGGATTAGTAGCTAGTCCCTAATTACTACTACTCTTCTTAGTCTAGGGAGTAGTATAATAGCGAATCGTTTCTATTAAGCGGTTTTCTCTAGATTACTAGTTCTTAATTAAGAGAAGCCTATTCTCTTATTCTATATACTATTTAGCGAGATCCCTAGGTATATTAAACTTCTTATCCCCGAGACTCTTAAGTAGCTCTAGGTTTATCTTATCTATTAAATTATTATATTAGTTATTCATCGATTTCCCTAATTTAGTTATAAGATAAGTAAATTTAGCTTAGAACGCCGGGAATACTTTATCTCCTTATTAAAGTCATTAGTAGTCCTCCTTTACCTCCTAGTATTCTATTTCTTTACTTTTACTATAGGCTTATTAGAGAATCTTAAAGATCTATTTAATTAACGAGATTTATCTAACTAAACCGAGTTCTAGTTAATTATATATAAGGTCCCTAGTGTCTCTAGTGACTAGCTATACTATATAAGTAATCTTTAGGGGTTCACTATTAAACTTAGTAGAGTTCTATATTAATTTATTCCTTATATTAAAGACCTAGTTATTAATCTAATAGTTATCCTTACTAGTAAATAAGGCCGGATCCTTAATTCTAATAAGTCGGGGTCTATTACTATAACCTAGTAATACTAAGCCCTAGTACTATTCTCTAGGTAGTTCTCTTATTAGAGAGTATCGACTTTCTTAGATATTTACTTACTTATTCCTCTATTTCGCTATATCTAGCTAAGTTATTCTCTCCTTTTCGCGAAGCTAGTTAGTAATTGCTTCTAATTCGTTAATTCTATTATTTAACTAATTAATATAAATGTGGGCTTTCTAGCTATAGTCCGCTTATTAGTTAAGTATATTACGGTATTCGTTAATAAAGTCTTCCCTAGTTATTAATTTCCTTTATTTAACGGGTGTCTTAGGCGTATCTATACTAATCTATACCTCCCTATTAACTAATCGTATCTTTACGTCATTATTAGGGAAGGTTCTATACTAGGCCTCCCGGTATTAGTGGTCTATAATATCGAAGTCCTACTCCTCTATTCTATCGTACTAGGGCCTTTTACTAACTATACTAAAGGTTTCTATACTTAGCCTAAGGTCATCTAAGCTAGATAGTCTAGGCGTATTATCTATTAAGACTATACCTTAAAGGAGTCTTAGTTGTTTAAGATTAGCTAGCTAAAACCAATTATTAGCTCTCCTTATTTTGAATTAGTGAGCTAAAGCTAATTATTATCTTTTTTTATTTTAGATTAGTAGACTAGACTAATCCTTCCTTAGGTAGGAGTAAGACTATTTCTTTCTCTCTTATTAGTCGGTGAGGGGTATTATCTAGTCTAGCTAAGGGTCCGACTCTGAGGTTAACTAAGTTATAGAGAATAAGGACGTTATCTATTCTAATTAAGGGCTAGACTCCGAGGTTAATTAGATTATAGAGGATATTAATTCCTCTTTATTTTAAGTTAGTGGAATAGTACCGACTATTATCTTTCCTTATTTTAAATTAGTGGACTATAACCGATTATTATTATTCTTTTCTTTAAGATTCGGGAGGAATACCGAATATTAAGGGTAGTATAGTTATCTTTGCTCCCTAAGGATATAGTACCCTAGTCCTTTATTAGGAGTATTACTATCGCCTCTATAGGCTAGGTCAAGTAAGCTTAGTATTATATAACGGCGGGATTAATATAATAGTTAAGGCTTAAGGTTTAAAGAATCTCATATATTAAAAATACTAAGCTAAGGGGTAAAGAAGGGAGGAGTTCCTTGACCTTTAAGTGAGTATTACTAAGATCCCTAGCTTAGTCCCGCGTTTCACCCCTAGCCCTTAATACCTAGCCCCTAGCGGATTATATAGAGGTATTAGCTATTATAATAACCTATAGGATTTATTTAAGGATAACTTTAAAAGCTTTAACCTTCTAGTCTTTAATTAATATAACTGCACCGAATTATAGCGCCTTTAATCCTATCTTTAGTATAATAGCATTTCTATTAACTAGAATATAAACCGCCTTACTATAGCTTAATCCTTACTTAACGTTATTAATAAGGAGATAAAGCACATATAGAATAAAGACGATATTACGTAATTCGGTCTAGTGAGAGTAGATCTTAAGAATAGACCTATTACTTCGGTTTTCATAACTTTAGAAGGAGCTAGATACTCTAATATACCGAATATTTAACTATTACCTCTATTACCTTAACCTTAACCTTAACCTTAACCTCTACTACTACTAGAATAAGGTATATAGAATATTAACTAACCTCCTCTACTACTACTACTATTATTACTATTTAACCCGGGAGCTCCTTAGGTAATCCCGGCTATAAAGCTTATTAGAGAAGTAGCTAGAATCTATACTAAAGATTAGAAGTATAATAGAACTAATAGTAGTTTTAACTATAAACTTACTATCTTCCTTAATATCTATTAATATATAGATCTCCCGTAAGATATACTTATAAGAGCTTTCCCTACTATACTAAAGGGCTTAGTATAAGACTTCTTTTATAATAATAGCCTATCTTAATTTACCTATAAAGTAGCCTATATAAATATTCATAACTTCTTCAAAGGTCCTAAATATTAATAATAAAACCTAGATAAATAGAATACTACTAACTTGAATTCTATAATAGCTAAGTACCCTAAAAAGTCGATATTTGAGGTTATTTAGATTCTAATTAACGAGTTATATTAACTATAGTTCGGACTTATAACTACCCTATAAAGCACTAAATTCCTATATAATAAGATTATTACCGCTTACTAAGGCTCTCTAGTATACTAATACGTAGTTTCAGACCCTCCTATAGATCTTAGCTAGCTTATCTATAAGCTATAGTCCTCTATTACTATATATGAGAAGGAGTAATAATAGATTAATAGTGAATCTACTTTCTTTACTGACTAATAATTCTATTTAAATAACTATTAGTTCAGAAACTATCGAAACGACTATAGTCGTAGTTATAGAAACAGAAATCGTAATAACTACTATAATAGCTACTCGAATTCCTATAAGCCCCGCTATAGTAATAGTGATTTGAATACCCCAAAGTCGTGTTTTATATATAAGAAACTAGACTATTGCTCCTAGAAGTATTCGCTAGAGGAATAATAGGAGGAAAAGGCTCGATTTAGAGCCAGAAACCTCTATTAGTTCAAGGCCCTAAACTCCCGAAACTTTAATCGAGACTTTAGTTATTCCTACCTCTAATATATAGCTTATATAGAGGGCGAATAGGAGATATATTAGAATACTAAGGATAATCTAGGTAATGATTTTGAGGCTCTTCTAATAGATATAATTAATAATATAGATAAAGTAGAAGTAAAGGATAAATACTAATACTTAGATTCCTTCTTTACTTCTATTAAGAGTCTCCTAGCCGCTTCGGACATATAACTACCTAATAATTAAGCCCTTAATATACGAGCTCCTAAAGTACTAATAACTATAGCTAATAACCTTATAGATGAACTTACCTCTCTTTCCTTTATATACTAGTTAATAGGTGAGAACTATACTATAGAACCTGAAGAACTACTTATAGAGGACACCTAGACCTTTATAGTAAGAGGTATGTCTAGATATGGTAGTTAATGCTTTTATGGAATCGTAATTAATACTAGAGCCTTTAAATACTCAACTACTAGTCTCGATTAATTCTAAGCTCTATAGTGAACTAATAATAGCGTTACTCTTAATAAGAGTACTAAAGGTTAAGTTATAGTCTACTTTAGTATAGGCTCTTCTACTTTTATTAGTTCTATACTTATAGAAATACTAATTAGGTAAGTATAATTCTATATTATACTCTTAAAGACTCTATTCCTACTTAGCTTAGACGATATAGATAAGCTACGAGTCTACTTTAATAATCTTATTAATTATATTATTACTTCTACTAGATATTATATACTTATTATATAACGTTTTAGTTACTCTTTTCTGCTTTGGAATAATATATTATAAAGCCTTATTTCTGAATCCTTTACCTATAATTTATACTTCCTTATAGAGACTGAATTATAACGTCTCTATCACTAATTCGGTTATCTATTAGTTAGTAAGCTCCAAAACTTACTAGAATAAGCTAGCTACGAAGTTAATATAGAAGCCCTAGAATACCTTACGAAATACTATAAGTAATACTAGAAGAATAGCAAATTACCTAGTTAATTTAAGTTTACCCTAAGAGATAACGTTAGCTTTAACCTCTCGATTATTATTAATATATTCTATATCCTCGGGAAGCTTATTCTCTATATTATCGACGAGGGCACTAGATATCACAGGGGCTATTAGCTCTAGAATATTAGTGCTATATATACCTAGGATGCCCTAAAGATATACTAGATTAATACCTATTTAGGCCCTCCCGATTAGATTATAGTAGACACCGGAAAGTAGTTCACTAGTAAGGAGTTTGCTTAGCTTATAAATATAATAGGAATAAAGGTGAAAATCGTCCCTATAGAAGCTTATAACTCTATAGGAATCGTCGAACGCTACTATAGGCTAGTTTAATATACTTGCTTAATTATTATAGCCGAAATTAAGGGAATTAGTAAGGAGATAGCCTTATAGATAGCCTTTAAGGCTCTTAATAATACCGCGGGAATTAGTGAGATTATTTCTATACTCCTAGTCTATAGTGCCCTACCTCGATTAAGTAAATACGACGCCCCTATACCTACTATTTCCTAACGTTTAATAGCCCTAAAGAAGGCGATAATAGAGATTTAGAAGCTACGAGTAAAGTATTAAGTCGAAGATGCCCTAAATACACGTAACGGCCCCTCTATAAACGATATCTATAAACTTATACTAAATTCGGATATTCTAGTATAATATAAGGGGAATATAGGTTAACTAGGTAGTTAGTAGGGACTATATAAGCTAATAATAATAGAAGGGGAGTCGTGTGTACTAGCTTTACTATACGGTAATACTACCTTCCGCTTAACCTCTATAAAGCTATTTTATATAAGAGATATTAAGGTTAGTTCTAAGAGTCCTAAGGACGATCCTAAATACTATAGTAAAGGCGAAGGTAACGCGGGTATAATTCCTCCTACTATACTACTTATTCCACTAAAGCGTAGTAGAGATAGACCCTATAAGAACCCTAATATAATAGTATTCCTATAGAATAATAACCTATATAAGGATTCCTATTAAACTAAAGTTACTAGCCTCCTAGAAAAGGGTATATTTGAGGTTATTCCTAGATCTTAGGTACTATAGGAGGTATATATCTTTAACTCCTACTTCGTTAACGAGATCAAGAATAAGGGGACGGATAGAGAGCTTAAGAAGTTAAGACTAGTTATTTAAGCCTATAATAATAGTGAGAAATATATAGTATTAATGTAATTACTAACTATCTAATGAATTAGCTAGAGAGTTATCCTCTATATCGCCGCTATAACTATAGGAACTATAGAACTATACTTACGGGATATATTATAAGCCTATATCTAGTCATTAACCTTACTAAATCGCGACTTCTATATTAATTCACCTCCTAAGCTTACTAATTAACTAAATCTAGAGGCTGGTTTAGTATTAAAGGTCGTAAAACTACTCTATAAAATACTAGAAGCCGGAAACCACTAGTTTAAGACTTACTATTCTTACTACCTAAACGAGCTAGCTATAGAATAGTCAACTTACGACTCGTGCTTACTCTATAGTAATTACCCCTTTAGTATCGTCGGCCTTTAGACTAATAATACTCTATTCGTGGGAGACGACGACTTTACTAAGGTAGAGTATCTAAAGCTCTAGGAGGCTAATTTCCTGGCTAAGGAGCGTGAATACCTTATGACTAACTATAATCTCAAGTTTAATAGAGGCATTATTCGTACTAACTCCACTAGTATTACTCTTATATAAGAATACTAGTATAGTAACCTCTACCTAGTAATAGTTAAAAACACGACTATAACTAGTAGTAGGGGTATTATATATTAAAACCTCACGATTAAGGAATAATATATCACCTAATGAGCTCGGGGAGTATATATCGTATTAACTTACTAACTAGAGGCTTCGTATAACTACTTAGTAGCCGCTTAAGCTATTGAACCTATAGAAACTAACGTTAAGGCCCTTAATAAGCGTATTTAATAGTAAATCGAAAATGCCGCTAGAGGACTATATTTCATGAAGCTAGATAAGGAGTCCCTACGCCTAATCGTCTTTATAGACGCCTCCTTTATAGGTAATCGGGACCTCTCTTCTCAGATTAGATACGTTCTAGTCCTAGTAGATAGCTCTGGATATGCTAATACAATCTACTAGTCCTCTACGAAGTATAAGAGAGTTACTAGAAGTGTTCTAGCCTCTGAACTTTATAGTATAGTACACGGCTTTAATATAGGCGGTTTAGTTAAGTCCATGATTAATAAGGCCCTCGAAATCGAAGTCCCGCTAGTCGTCTATATAGATTCCAAGTCCCTCTACGAATACCTAGTTAAGCTAGGAACCATATAAGAAAAGTGACTTATAATTAATATAATATACCTCTACTAAGCTTATAAACGACGAGAGATTATAGAGGTTAAGTGGATTAAGGGAGAGTTGAACCTAGCTAATTCAATGACGAAATCGAAGCCTACGAATACCCTTAAATACCTAATTAATACAAATACTATATAATTAGACGTAGAGGAATGGGTCGAATACGGATAAGGTAAATAGAGGGGTATATAGGTAGGAAATAAATATATTTAGAGGGAAATAGGTATATGAGATAGAGATATTAATAGAGACACATATATTAAGTGTTTAGGGATAGTCTAGTACTAGGCCGGATTAGGAAATCTGTATACGAATAGGGGACACTATTTTTCGTACGTTTTTAGTACTTTTATGTCGGTTTTCCGCGTTTTTCAGGTAGTTACTAGTATTAGTATAGTTTCCCGGAGGTTATGTGATTTATATCATATAACCTCGCTTCCTATATATAGGAAATGGGATATGGGACATGGGACATGCGGGAAACGGGATATGCTAGACACTAGTACTAATTAGGCTTAGCGTATTTAGGGATCGTATATCAGAACCTCAATACTGTGATCCCTACTTACAGGATATAACTACTTCACTAACCTACGTAATTAGCATTCCACGACTACGTGACGGTGCTACGCGTTACTAGTGAACCGATAATAATAGATAATAATAAATCGAATAAGTATATTCACAAATTAAGGAAGTAATATATAGGTAAAGTGTGTATTAATTACTTAAAGTCTTCTTTATAGAAAGGGAGAAGGCCAAATATAAAAGGGAGCGAGAAGCTAAGGAGTCACGTGAGTCACGTGGTTAGCTAAATGGCCATCCAATCCCTACTACAATAATTCAGATATTAAAAAATGTAATAAAGTAGAGCTTTAAATTTTAACTCTCTTTTAGGTTTAGTAAAAGCTTATTATTGGTAGTAATAGGATAATTATTTTAAAGAAGCTTATATTTATATAATAATATTAAAGACTTATAAAATAAACTAGGAAGCTTATTATCTTATTTTCTTATTTTTATATTATAATAAAAGTATACTAATACTATTTCTAGCTTTTAGAGTCTCACGTATTTCCAAATTAGTAAAGGAATTAGTAAAGCTATTAAGAACCTAATAATAATATATATATAACTAGAGAGTAAAATTTATTCAAGTAATAAAGCAATTTATAAAGCTTAAGACTACTATAATTATATTATCCTTTAAATAAAAGAAGCTATAATTTAATATTATTAGGGGTTAATTAATATCCCTAAGGATATATTATTATATTAATACGCGATATTATATATAGAAGTCGAGCCTGAAACTACTTTCTAATTTCCTAAACTATAAGGAGAGTACTCGGTATATATATATAACCCTAGGGGCTATAGGAAAAGAGGTTAATAGTAATAAAAATAGTATTTCCGAAAATAATAAAGAGGATAACTTATTTATTAATAAGGAAGCAAAATGAGAGGAAGTAAAATAGGAGGAAGTAGTTAAGAAGATAATTTTATATGAACTAACTAAGAGGATTATAGAGTATATAAGAAAATAGTAAGAGAATATAGTAAAGAGTGCAAATATTAAAGCTCTTAAATACAATATTCAAAAGATTACAATCCTATAAATTCTAAAATAATACTAATTCAATACAGAAATAGCAAGGATCTAGTAAGAATTCTGGAAAAGACTCTAAAGGTATATAATTTCTGAGAATATACTCTTAATAAAAGCTAATTAAAAATAGGGCTACTTAATTAACTACTAAGCCTAGTAAGCTTATAACCCTTAAGCTATATAATACTCTTAATAAAGTTGCTTTATAAGTAACCTATTCTGATTTGCTACTACTAGTCTAGTCTATAAGAAAGATAATATTACTCTCCCTAAAGCAGTTATAATAGAGAATGGCTATGGATTAATTGTATTAGTTCAAAAGGCTAGTAGGGCATCTAAGAGAGTAAAGAAGAGAATAGCTTTTGAGCAAGCATGTGAGGCTATAGCTAGAGAAGGAGAACCAGGTAATTAAGTGGGTGTAAGGGCACTAGAAATGGCTAAGGTGGCTATGGGAGTACCTAGATGTAGTGGGACGAATGTATAATAAAGCTTGATTTTGGTGAAGTATACTAATATATACTGATTTTGCTATTCCCGAGACCCAAATATTATGTGATTAATCAATCGGGGTCCTAATTGACTAATCGGGACCCACTGTGGCTTCCGAATTGTACCCCCTCCCCCGCCCCCTATTGATTAATGAGGCACTATAATTGATTAATCGGGAGCCCGATTAATCAATCGCTCGTATTGACGAATGGGAGTGAACAGATCCAGATTTCACATCTTCAATTTAGGGTGCCAAAAACAGAACCGTCTTTCTTTCAAAACAAGCCACAATGGAAGGTCATCCGATGAGAGTCACCCTAAAATTGCTCCCTCGTGATCAATTCGCCATTGAGAATCATACCAAAGTGAGACATCACAAAACTCTGCCCTTTTCTCCTTAACGCCATGATCATCCTCAAAAAGGCTACCGGGCTGGTTGTGAACGGACACTCTCGGAGTATGACAGAGTTCGACAGGGCTCTGTCCTGTGGGCTGATGAACCCATCGCGTGCGGCCTCAATATGATCATCCGGGGGTGCAGAGCAGAGTCCCAAGAAGCCACACAGTAAAACATACTCCTCATAATCTCTAATGTACAGCTGACCGGCGAATAGATTGAGCTGTCTAACGATATGGGGGGCTGACCAGGATTCGGGGACGGCCGGAATAGCGCAAAAGGAGAGGTCCTCCAACGTTCGCGCAGAAACATTGAGGCGTGGGGAATATACGTGCAAGATCACGTGTTGGTGCTCGCGAATAGAGGGTAGGAGTTCGTGAGCCTCGTGCGGGCTCAGCACCACATAATTGATCATATCTCCGCTTTTGCAGCTTACGATCCAATGTACCGGCCTTAAATAAGAATCCAGGAGTTGTTCATCCGAAGCTTGAACTGTTTGGGCGAAGTCTGTTGTGACAACTAAATCTTCTGGCCATGTTGATTCGTAGTAGTCGAGTGCAGTGGTGTTGCGAAGAGTATCAAAAGCCGGTCGAAAAGCGTCTGAAGACCGCTCAAAGACACCAAGTCTAATAAAGAGCCGGACATCGGGATGGACGTAGTGTATCCGAGGTGTTAACGCTGCTGGGAGCTCAACCTGCTGCTCCCGTTCGTTCTCTGGAGAGAGCTCTCGCTCCTGTTCCTCATGCAGAGCTGCCGTATTGAACGATACAACATCAAATTCTCGGCACCTGGCTCGGATACCCTCCAGTTGTTGCTTACGTTCCATGAGTGGTTCCTCCATTACGTTATGCAATAGAATCTGCTCCTCATGCTGCGACCTCCCATTCCCGTATCTCTCTTGAAGACTTTGCGCTTCTCTCTCAAGCAGGTATTCAGCTAGGTGCCCCGAAGCCCGCCCCTCTGCGTTTACTAATAGCTGTGAGCATGCTGCACGGCGGCGCTGGTGTCGCAATCCCTGCGTTGCCCATAACGCGATGCTTTTTCTCGCGTGGGAGCAGGTGCCTGCGATGCACCATTGCAACACATCGGCTACCTCAACTATGCCATGGCTTCTGCCACTGGATTCAAGGATCTTCCGGTGAACCTCCATCGAGCTGCAAAATACGACAGACTGCCCCTTCCCGAGTTTTCGCATCCGCATACAAGCTATCAACAATCAGCGTGAAACGAGGGATTCTGCTATCTGGAGTTACCTTGCACGAGTCGGTCCTTGGTAAGACCAGGGCCCAGCGTCACGATGGCTCGATAGTTCTCCGGCATTCTGAGGTCTGTCCCTCTCGTGTGGGCTTCGTCGAGGTAAACCAGGCATTGGTCCAGTTGCTTTGAGAAGGGCGATACCTGTAACGGCTCCGACGTTCCATCACGGCTCAAGACGCAAATATCGTTACGGACATTAAAGAATATTGCTGCCTGCGCTCCGGAATCGGGCACGTGTGAGAGCCATTTACGAGCCATCTCCTCGTTCTGGAGCTCTAGCACCTGCGCCCCAACATCGAGGATGACGCGGACCGGAGGATCTAATGTCGAAGCCATCTTTACCAGCACTTCGGCGTCGAGAACTCCTTTGTCAGAAGCCTGACAAATATCTACGACAGAATTCTCACGCCTTAGTAGGCAATCCAGTACTGCAGCGTTTGTCGAGAGCTGTGGCGGTAGATCACACTGGCTGATGGATAATGGCAAGATGTACCTACTATCATTCGTTCCGCTAAAGCCCGTGGTGGGATGTCCCTTTTCTCGCGCGATGTCCCAGCCGGATGACGACAGCTTGTGAGGAAACTCCTTCATCTCTGTCGGGAAAACAATAGTTGACATATAGAAATTGACGACCCTTATGGCGAATCGTAATGGCGGAAACACTTCTCGGCAGCATTGCCCTGTATTGCTGAGGTTAACCCCAGGTAATTGCCTAAATGCCATCGGAAGTTGTGGAGCATCTTTCACCCAATATGCGTATTCTTCTGCGGCGTGGTCGGACTGTAGTAGCGCTTCAAAACTAGCATGTATCTGTTGGTCTGAGAGACCACCGTAATAGTACGATAGGCAAGTCAGAACAATAGTAGCATCAGGATGACTGAACTCGGCTCGTGGTGCTGGACTATCCTTTGCATGATATGGAACTGCAAGCATGGTCCGCGAAGGATCAAGACCATAGTGGACGCGCCACCGTTTTTGGGCCAGGCAAAACCTGAGGACCCCTATAGCGAATAGGCCCTTTAAAAGAAGGAGGCCTTTCTCTACTGATTCCGAACCTGCTGCGAATTCCTGTAGCGATTGTGTGGCAATTGCGCTCAACGTCGGGTCGATGAGAAATTCTAATAAAGCACTTCGAATGCTCCGGGAAAGGCGCCATACAGGCAGACCAGGGACGCCATTGTCACATACCTGATGCGCCACCATTCTTAGTAGTACATCACCGGCTTGGGCCTCGAGGATTCGGACTCTGGGGAAGCTCCCCGGCTGTGCGGGGATCACTTCCAAGCCATAGGGGAACAAGTCAAGTACCTGGTGCGCACAGTGGCCTAAGAGCCTTAGGACGTATTGGATGATGGCCCAACGATCTGGATTGAACTCAATAGCGCGTTGTATTCCCATTGTGTAGATCAGCTCGAATCGCACACTTAGGATCTCGTCGCTCTCGTCGAGGATGTCACGCGAATGTTCTCGGAGCCACTCTTGTGTCCGAATCAAAATGTTGCCCAGCTCTGCGTTGCCAGATAGGAGTCGCTCGAAACCCATCAGCTCGAAGGAGAGGATATGTTCTGGCTGTACGAGAATTATGCCACCGGCACGTATACACTCTTCGAGCAAATCACGGATCTGAAGCGCTTGGGGTATGTCCAAGTTCAGAGACCGCGAGGTTGGCATGTAGAAGACGCGCCGGTTCAGCAGGCCACCAAGCTTCTTCCTCAATAACTGGAACATCTGCATTGCCAGGGGTTTGAGAACGACAATCCTAACAAGCTGTTTCTTATCTGCGAGAGCTGCGGCAGCTATGGGAACGATGACAGACGACTTCCCCAACCCCATATTTAGCTGCATGACAGAATTCGATCCCGAAGATGGCGACATCATTTCTCGCGAAATCTGAGCTTGGTCCTGACGTATCAAGATGTTATTTTCGATTTCCAGAAGGAGCCATTGAGGGAAGTCCAGCGGATCCCAGTCTCGATGGCCAGGATTCTTGAGTTCGCCTAAGAGTTCAGCCATGTTCCCAGCAGACGCAAGAAGACGCTCTGCACGTTGAAGGATTGTAATTGCGAGTCCGTACTGTACAAGTGACTTTTTCCAGAGCGGTGGGAGAGCATCTACCTTGTCGCTTGCCAAGTGTGAGAGGATCGAGGTTTTGGATACGCGTGGCAGCATGTGTGCCTCCCTGACGGCATTCCAACTGCCAGTCTGCAAATGGCTACAAACCTTCCCATAGATGTCATCTACATGGCGCTGAGCTTGCTCCAAATGTGATCTCAACCGACTTGATAACCCTGCTGGTGGTTTCAGCTCCATGGATGTCTCTTCACGCAACGCTGCAAAACTCTTGAGCAGATCTCCGGCGTATCGCTGTTCATGGCTAGAGGAGCATCGAGAAGAAACACGATCCAGTAGCTGTTTGAGTTTGCTATGATCGGCATTTCCTTTGTCGTCACAGAAAATCCATGTATCAAAGGCCCCTTTATCGGCAGATGGGAGACCCGGAGCAGGATTTCTTGTGAGGTCGTCGAAAGTAACATGTGCTCGCCTAGAAATGTACCCATTAAAGGGCAAGGAAAAGGAATACCCCTCCAGGTTTTTATGCCGAGTAGGCAACGCGCTAAGGATAGTTTGTGCCTCCTCGATGTATTCTTTGAAGTGGGCATTCCGGTGCCAACTCTGGAAGAAGGCACCCGCACTTCTAGTTGCCGCGTCCACCGAGATGTATGTGCTGTGATTGACGTCTGAAGGAGTAGATATATCGGCTTCAGGCCACTGCAATATAAGATCATTCACAAACATTCTGATCTGCTCCTCCTTCGCGATGCGATGTTGATCCCTTCGGCGCGAATCGGCCAGGCCGTAATCCTCATCAGGACGTCTTGGCAAGTTGCACTCAGGGCATTCGTAAAATTGCCGGACGTGTCCTTCTACCGAGCTAACCAACCTTTGCCGCACAGGACTGTAGCCCTCCGAAAGCTGAAACGCTGCATAGCTAGGTGGCTGTAGGGAGCGAAATCTAGGGATGGTCGCAAAGGCCAGGAGGGTCTGAACAAGTTCCTGCTTTGCGTGTTTTGAGTACGATAAAGTTGACAGTAAGATCATAATCTTGTACTTGTCCCGTTCAACCGCGCTCCGGGAAAATATGTGTTGGAGGGTGCACAAGTCATCCGGAAGAAATTCGGCTGGAGCACCGAGCCATTTGAGGTCGAAGCCCACTGTTAAGTCAACTTCATATCCAGGGCCACGGATCGGTTCACCCCACGATTCTATCTCGGAGAGTAATTGCGAGTGGACGACGAGGTTCGTAGACCAGTCATCGACAAGCTTCGCAGTGCAACAAGTTTGAAGTTCTCGGGTGCTATTAAAGACCTGATCTCGGGAGGCGTAGACGATGTCGTAGTCTGTCGTGTAGGACTCTGCACCGAAGCCATGCACTTGGAACGAAGAATCTCGAATAGCAGCCCTTTCAAGCAGGTCTTGCTCGCCGCGTGTATCCGAAATAAGCAGCTGTGCAGGTTGTTCCTGGAAGACATGAAACAACCTGGCTTGATTCAAGACTGATCTCACTTGTTGATAGAAAGCGCAATGCTGAGAGAGGGGAGACAGCTTCTCCCACTCCACTTGCTGCATCACCCGCAGATGATCTGGGTAGTACTGACGCCGCGGAGTTAACCGCGCAAGAATTTCCAGAAGCTCAACCTCCGCAGGTTCGAGCTCGACAAAAGATCGAGCGCCTGCGCCTGCGAGACCATCGAGCGCTTCCTCGGTGCCTGTCCTCCCAGTGAGCTGATCGATCAGACAGTGTGCCGTTGTCGCGTGGAGATATAACCGGAAGAGTCTGCTCTGAAGGCTACTATTGTCGACGAGTCGTCCGAGTTGCCTATCAATGGAGTAGGAGTGATACTTGGCGTGAATGGCAGCAGCCGTGTCAATCATAACCCGGACATGGTAGCCATCTGGCAGGAAGGAGACCTTGCCGTGTGGGATAATAACGGACCGAGAAGGCCCTTCAATCTCACGCAAAACAAGCTTGTTCACCAGCCCTGTCAATGTACCAAAAGACTGCCGTTCGTCCACCACCATTCCCCGGAATTGCTTCGACTCAAGCAAGCTTCCGCAACCCTTTAGAAGAAAGTCAAGCTTTAATCGCGGTAGTTGCACCTCTAGCACTCCCGTTTTGTGGTTCAGGATTATATGGATATGGGTTGCATGTTCCAGTGGGCTTAGGACGCGTGAGATGCTTTTGGCCGTGGGACTGCGAAGGTCTACAAGTGCTTTTCTGCCGTGGCTCAGAACGAACGTCCCGTGATTATCAGCCCGCATCTGCCAATTGTCTGGCGAATGTGTCCATATACGCGTCAACGGGCGCCACTCAACCGATCCGGTGCTTACTTCAAACCAATGTGCGTAGTCTTGCACGAGAGCACGCGGGAAATCACCTTGCAACGAGTGCAAGGGAAGAACCTCACAGACTTGCTCTTGTCTTCGAGTCCGGATAATGAGCTCTGAACCGTACATTGCAAAGTGAACCTAAAATGAAGTCAGTACCTCTGCCTCTAGGACACCAGGGATGGGAGGGATTCCGAAGTACCTGCTGACCGCAAACCTCATTCCGCGTCTCGAAATCCATTCCGCTCATCGTGGATGGGACGACATCTAGAACTTTCTATTGGGTTACAAAAGTAAGCTCTACGGCGTTCAATTGGAAGGGCAAATATCATACCTCGCCAAAAAGTCGACAGTAAGTTGTATGCAACTCATAAGGCCGAGGGAGCCTCGCGAGAGGTATGCCCTTGACCAGCAGGCTTCCATCCAAGGTGTTGTAGTGTACACTTACCGAAGAGTAACCTCCTTCACTAATTGTTCGAGTCACTAGCCACCTTTGGCTTGGGCTTTTCAAGGCTGTCCAAAGAATCCCTGGACGATATCCCGCCCAGAGTCGATGCACCGTGGGATCGATGCTTCGCCGATCTGCCAGAATTCTTGCCCGAAGAGCTGGTTCTAAGAGCTGAGAGAGCCTCATGAACCCTTGCAGCAGAGTTTTTACAGCTTGTGGCAAGTTTTCTGTTACGGCTGGGCAACGATCGTGCACAGTGATAGAGCATTCGGTAATGGCTGCGACATCCTCGACTAAACTCAACATATCCGAGACGTGACATCGATCGACATTGAAAGTGCCATGGCAAGTCAAGGCCATTTCGAGAACTCGGATATTTAGGGTCTTTGATTCCTCTGCGTCTTCACTCTCATGAAGGAGCTGACCCACTTCTCGAGTCCACCGCAGTGTCACTTCACGTGCTCGCCTCAGGAAGAGGAAGCACCGATTGTGCACTTTTTCAAATGGGGACAGGGAGAGCAGTCGAGCCGCGAGAGCGATGAAAGTGCGAACTGCTCCCACGCCTTGCCAATTCCCTTCGATGGCCCCAAGGGCTTCCTCCAGCACCAATAGAAGTGACATTCCGAATTCTTCTTCTTCCAAATCTATGTGCGACTCTCGACAAGGCTGCCCTCCCCCAGACGGGCCAACCTGCCAGGCTGCCTGAACTACCAACATGTACGTCTCTTCAAAGCTAAAGGTAAGGACACGGGGGACAAGCTCACGCGCCACATTGCGCCATTGAAGCCGATTCCCAGATCGCAAAGTTGCAAAAGCGTAGAACTCATGAAGATTTAGCGACCTCGGACACTCAGACTGCTTAGCAAGAACTTCATTAGATGTGTGTGTTGTCCCATCCAGTGCGAACTGCAGCTTCCGATACGGTCCAGGCGGGAGCTGGAACGTACACTTTCTCTGGACATCGCATCGATCAAGCAGATCTTTCGTCCACTGTCTCGACTTCGAGTCATACATCGAATAAACCAGACCATTATTCACACAAATACTCTCTTCTGTGGCCTGGGGCACAGGCTTGCTGCCGTAGTGCGCCACAATGAACGGCTTCGCTGTGGATGCCAGCTGGAATCTTGCAGGTTGAGATTTGAAGTATTTCTTTAAGCCATTAAAGTCATTCATGCAGTATACTTTCTCCTTGCTGCTGAGCTGGGAGCGGTGTTGAGCTGGTGAGAAAATATCGACAAGGAGACCGTACGTTGCATCTCGCCATTTGGCTATCGGCGTTGGCACTTCGAGCTCGAACACAGCTGACTTCACCGCCAATTCTCCCAGTGGAAGTGGCCACTCGTGAACGGTGATCTGGAGACTGTTGGCAGTCGACATCAGCTGGCATCTTTGGCAATTGGAGCTGTGTCGAGACACTTGACGGTGTCGTTCCCAACGTCTCTCATAATCGCAAGTCCTGGCATTAGAATCCCGCATGAGCTCTTGATATTTCCTACGCATTTCCCTTAATTCGCTCCTTTTGCGATCCCGCTCTGCCTGGGCTGAAAGCTCAATTCTCTGGCGCAACACTTGATGGTGATGGGACTGTTCAAAGTATTGAACAGCAAAACATGTTGTCGTGTTGACACCGTGGAAGATGGAGGGAAATTCTGGTCTCGCCTGATTCCTTCTCTGAAGCAGATACTGCTCCACGCTGCTTAGCCGCTCCATTTGAGGCCTCTTGGGTAGCAACAATGGATCGAATAGTGATGGCGGAAATTCTGGGTTATATTTGCGCAATAGGGGGTAACGACGAATAACACACTCGTCTAGGGCGACCCAAAGATCCATCGAAGTAAGTAACATTAATGAGACGGCTTCCGGATTGCCTGCATAGGTAGGATTCGCAACTTTCGTGTACTTTTCGATCAACTCAGCCAGAAGCGTGCAGGCATTTTGTGAGTCCAGATTCACATCCAGCCAGCCGGCAAGGCAGTCTTGCACCCACAGTTCCAGATCTGCGAGGCATAGACGTGTGTCAACCTCTGCCTCTAAGTGGTCGAGTTCCGGAAAGCTTGAGCTGCACTGCTTGACACGTTGACGACAATCAGACGTAAAAATGTGATGGCCTCCTGGTGCTGCCTCACGGGTCGCGATGGTCTGCAGATACGGACGTAGATTTAAAAGACTCAACCCGGTATCTTGACAGAAAGACATTGCTGAGGAGTCCCAGCCCTCTTGTGTCCTGAAAGGATCCGAATTCTGCTCTATACTGCTCCATCTAGTAGCCAGTTCTCGATGGGAAGCTTCAATCGAGCTGTGAATATCCTGCATCCAAGACGGTTCATCTCCGAGAGCGAGTTTTACTGTCCGGCGACTAATCTTTGCCGCCATTATAAAGAGCAGATCGCTCGGCAGAGAAGCCTGCAAAGACCGCTGCAAGATGCGAGCCATGAAAAAGACCATGAATGATTTGTACCACATATGATCACCATCTTCGCGCGTTGCAAGGCTGGTCTGCAGTGCAACACGAAGCAGTAGCCAGAGGGGGGACCTGCGCCAAGGTTTGAGTGCTCTATCCCACAAGACATCATCGCGTGTGCGCTTGTAAATACGAAGCACGTCAAGCGGCTGTCCAATACCGCGGAGGATACCGGTAAGCATCTCTGTAACGAATTTTGGATGTACCGTGTCTCGAACCTCGATGGACTGCGACTGTGCTTTTGATACTACTGGCCATGCTTCCTGTGGCGTGTCGATGTCCAAACGCGTGAGCAGCTGGACGAGTGCTTCGCGAAAGAAGGAATCCGCTATCCTCTCCTGGCTTATTGCGATGGCTGGGCTGGGGAAACAACGCTTGAGTCGCCCTTTCGTCGCCATAACAGCCTGGGTGGTTGGAGACAGTTCGAAGGACTCGAAGGAAAATTGCTCCCCCAATTTTCGGACCACGAGGCCTGCATTCTGACCACGAATATGAACAGCGAGAACATCTGGTAAATGATTAGGTGAGTGGAAATTCCCTCAAACTTGACTGCGAATACCTTGATCATCCATCGCTTCCAGCGTTGCTTCTACCTCCCCAGGTATCATGTCTCCAGATGGGTCCCTCAGCTCGAGCATCTTCCTCAGCATCCTGGTGCATGCAGCCCATCTTCGACACTCGTGGGATGGGAGGTGAGCTTGAAACGATTTCAAAGCTGCCTCACATTCCACTATTAGTGCAGAATCCTTGTCGACTCCGCTATCGTCTTCCTGAGGTAACTTTGGGGGGAGGAATACATGGTTGATGATATAAGGCAAGGCTTGAGCTTCCGCCATATTTCTTTTCGATGTATTGTCTGGTGTTGGTGTCTAGATATGCAACCGAGAGAAATGTCTTTGGGCCAAGCATTGATTGACAACAAGAGGTGTTGGTAGATAGTTGAAGCAGTTCTCAGTTCCAGCAGCGCAACCTGTGGTGACGAGCGGATCACGTGTCACCAACGGCAGAGACCTGATATCACAACTCCTAATTGGCATACGGTGTAATGGCTTGCAAGGTGGCGAATCGAGAGATCCAAGGACGAAGAGTGCAGGTGATTCATCATCTGCAAAGATAAAAGGGCGAGGTTGCATGGTCGCGGATGACTGATGGCTCGCTCGAAGACATCAGGAGCAGCGAGGTCTCTGGAACAGTCAGTTATATTGGAGGAAAGGGACGAGGCGACTCAAAGCAATGCTGCATGGCGTTCCAAAAGAATGAGAGAAATCAGCACAGTGAAAATGATATGTGATCGATAAGTTCTATTGGAAGAGGAAAGGCGGTTTGCGACATTTAATTTCCAATTATTGGCCCCCGTTATCGTTCGGCTGCCGATCGATCATGGCCCCGCCGCTACTGTAAGCTTTCTCAGCAATTCGGTGAGGCTTGCGGCTCCAAATGCTCTCACCCTACACATTTAGTTGCACCGTGGACCAACGAACTTCAGGGAAACGCTCATGCGGTAACAGCGGTGAGAGAATTATGAATCAAATCATCAATGAGGCTTGCCTCAGCCATTCGTCTAGATAAGAATCAGCTATGGTGCTCGATAAACCGATAGAATGGCTGCATTGACACGTCTCATGGCATGCTGCCAAAAGAGGTCTGACCTGTTAGCTTGAAGAACTTTGCTCAGGATCTCCCAAAAAAAATCTGAATCTAAAGTTTCTGGAATTATTCTTTGAACTCAAAGTATTTGAACAGATCTCAGGTATATTGGCGGCGTTCATTTCACCGCTGGTAGCTGATTGATTGATTATTGTCAAACTCGGTTCCAGCTGGTGCAGCAGCCTCATCAGCCGCTATGCCGGAAAGCGCAGTATCGGGCATGTCGCCGACACGTGCTGGAATTGGCCAGTGCGCCCCTATTTCTGGTATTCAGCTTGGTTGTCGCGTTTGCAACCAACCGTATCATCATTCGCTGGCAAGCGCTGCGAGGCTCTGGCATTTCACCTCGTAGGCACTACCAAAGCCTTAAGTTACGAAGACATTGTTGAGGCACAACGAAAGCGTGACTCGAAAGATGCAGCGAGAGAAGGGCGCGCTTAGTAGTACAGTCGGTCCGATCCAAACACGACAAAACGGGCCCTCTTTTACGCCCATAATAACTTTTTAACCACAACCCCAATTAATTTATACTAAGTAATGCGATTATAGAATAGAACCAGGCGAAAATTACCTATTAATCAGATTCTTAATACGATTTGTGGTTCATTAATAATTAAGGCCTAAAATGCACGGACCCTTTTTACTTTTTTGATTTTTGACTATACAAAACGCGAATATATCTGCTCGCTGAGGTCATGTGAGCTCGGACTTCAGGGAGAGATCGCGGCATCTCACTAGCCTTATTATTAATAAAATAATAATAATGAAGCCCTATAAGCTTAAGTGAACCTTCCTAAGTACTAAAAATAGCTTTTTCTGGTGCTATATATGTTATATATGTGGTAGGGCTATAATTATATAGGTTTCAAGCTCACTTTTAGCTAAACTAAATCTATAAACCTAGCTTATTACTTAGCTACCTTCTCCCTCCTGCTTTTGTATATTATCCCATTCGTCCATTACCCTTTTAGATATCGTTCTATGGCGTCTTTACTTCTTTATATACCAAGTAGCTTGTTTAATACTCAATCCCTTCCTATATGCATCTATCCAACGGAATATACGATTACAGAACCTCTGTATAGTCTCAATCGAACAAGCTTCAAGTACCTCTACTACCTTAGCTTTGGTATCTGGAAAGCTAGTCTTCTTTACTTGACAATATCGAGTTTTACTATACCCCTAGTACATCTCAATTAGGTTGATTTCGTAGTGGAACTTCAGTTATAGTGAGAACTGTGATAAAATTAAGAGTTAAATCAGCTCACTTACGTTTTTAAAGGTGTATAGAGGTAGCTATTGGAAGTATTCAAGAGGGGCACTTAATTGAGTTTGTGGTCATTGAGATATTAATATAATCGTGGAAGAGCGGTCACCTTAGAGGGTAGTCACGTGATAACCAAAGTAAAAAAACGACCATACAAAACGCGAAAATATTTGCTCGCTTAATCACATATATTGTAACTCCCCTTAATAATAAAGATATTATAATTTTGAGGACATAGAATCAATTCCTAGAGTATATAGTATAGTTTTAATTAATACGATTTATATTAATTAGTGTTGTGGTGGGGGGGTTTTTTTTTGTCGCTTTTGGATCGGACCGACTATAAGAATATAGGATTATATTATTCGCCTTCTATTTAGCTACGATTTCTCTCCTTCCTCAACGAAAGCTAGCCGGGTATCCATCCCACTACTTGTCTCGATCCCTTGAATCTCCTCAGCCATCTCCTTGTATTTTACCTTCCCCTCTCCCACATCGTTGTAGATTTGTTTCCAACTCCCATCAACCCCCGAACCATTCAAAAGCGGCGCATTAAAAGCCCTCGCAATTTCCAATGGCGACAGGGAGCATTCTCTCCCCAAAGCCCACCAGCCGTAGTACGTAGGCAAGATAGCAACGACAGCGAGAATATTCAAGGCCGCGGCGGCTGCCACAAGATAATAGTTTGTCGAAAAGATAGTTTGCGTGTTGGAACCAATGTAAGCCGCGGTCTGGGTTGCGTTACTACTTGTTGCGTTGTCTTTCGCGGCTTGGAGGGCCATGCGGAACGTGATTTGGCGGAGCTGGTTGAGCATGTATTCTGTTGGGTCCGTCCAGTATGCGTCATAACTGGCCAGAGCCTGAATGTCGCCTGCCATAAACTGATTCGCAAGGGCTCCATTGACAGTATATTGGGTGCCCCCGGGGCTGCTTGCAAAGGTAGCAGAAGAGGAAAATAGGTAGTCAGCGGCGAGTGCGATACCACCCATGAGAGTAAATGATGTGCCATATTCTACTTCCATGTTGTTGTATCTGTTAACCAACTTCTAGTTAGTGTAGGGTTCACTATTATCGTCTCACAACTCTGTTCAAGTCTCTTAAAACTCACATCGGGTGAAGGAATTCATCATTTGTATAATCGTCGTATTTTAGTGCAACTGTTCCGTTTTGAAGAACGATGTCGTAGGACGTTATTCCACCGGTCAATACACATTCTTTGCCTACTAAACTTTTCGTATAGTTGATATCGCGCATTCCGTACTGATCGGGGGTACCTTGAACCATCGTTTGAGTGTAATTTGCAGGTAGGTACGTAGTGTTGAGGATCAGCAAAGCGGTGTAGCTTGAACCGTAATCCAACTCGTTTAATTTGGAAGAAACTAGGAAGTAGGTACTACTGATATCCACTGCAGAGCAGCCTCCTTGGTCATCGGCTGGGTCAGAACCTGTACAATCAATCCATGGTTCAATTGCGTTGCTCTTTTGCGGGGTACAGTTGACGCCAAGTCCAAAGCCCTAGAAGAAATGCAAAATCAGTATTAGAAGAATGATTTGCCCTCATACAGCTCAAAAATATTCCAAAACCCCTGTAAAAAAATAAAATAAAACATTGTAAACTTACATTCACAGTCGTTGAGCAAGACTCACCACATTCTGGGTGGTCCATAGACATATTGGTATTAGATCTATATCCTTGTATAACTTCTCTGAGATTTGGAGCTTGCCATGAGAGTAGAGCGCCGGTACCAGGAGTGGAATCGCCTGATGAACCAATCCCAGCACCGTAAGTAGCAGGCACGTTTTGTGCAAAATCTAGCGTCATGTTCCCTGTGTGCGAAGCTAGTATTCCAGAGATCGGCGAGATGGCTCGTTGAAATAGCGGTCCGCGAAGCACTGATACTAGAGTGAGAATGCAGGCTATGATATAGAATTAGAGTTAAAGCCTGGGTAATCGGCAGCGCAGGAACGACTTGTACCAAGTGAGTTATAGATGCTAGCTCTGCTATGCAAGCTGGTCTTGAGATCCCCGAAAGAAGAAGCACCAGCGTACCAGTTGTCGTGTAAACCTCGAAGCTATCGGACGTCAGAATTAAGACGAATTAAGCACAGGAGGTATTATATCATGACTTACAGTGGAACCTCGCAAAGAATTCCACCAAAAAGAGATGACCAGCCCTTCTCCGAGAGCAAAACTGAGGAGTATGTTTGATAGCGAGGAAAATATGGATAGTAATACGGTGGGCGAGAGCGTCCAGCTGGAGGTGGATTGATTGTCGCATTTGATAGTGATTAAAACTGCTGCGATAGTACAGAACACAGTTGCTGCCAATGCCACGATACCCCAAACTGGAAATCGGAGCCAGAATCCAGTACGCCACTTAGGTTGTTCGGCTGCATCATGAACTTCTGACTTCGAATTGAAATGTGCTCCTTCTGAGGATCGCGTGGAGCCAAAAGGCTTGGATGCTTCTTCGCCGATAGTGCTAGCCTGGCCTTCTTGGTGAGCTAGATTTGATGCCGGAAGGAGACTCAGTTCTTCAACAGGCTTTCTTCGTATTGCAGCTGGCTTCATTGCTGTGAACGAATCGAATGCGCTCACCAAACGATAACGAGTGTCGGCCCTGGTTGATGAAATTTGGGGGAAACGGCCTTTTAATAACTGGAAATCCACGAGGCTCCCTAATCAGGGGGAAAAGTAAAACGACCCCCGGGTGTCGATTAGGGTGTCGATTAGGGTGTCGATTAGGGGGGGGGGGGGGGGGGGGAGGGCAGACTAACCTAAAGTAGAGAACATCAAAAAAATCCAAATTCCCTTTAAGTTCAATTTATTATATAAAGAATGGATATGATTTAAATATTGTTTTATATTATAAAAGGCCTAATTGTAAGCTAATAAAATATAAAGTTTTTATTATATAATATTTAATAAATTTAAGCAAGTTTAAAGAAAATAAGAAAAGTTAAAAAAATTTAGGCCTCAAGAGAGCCTAAAAAGTTAGCGATTAAGTACCTAAAACTTATTTACCTGGCGCGTAATAATCGCCTCGCTTATCCCACGCCTCAAAACTAGAGCTCTTCTATATAAACTTCCTTATACCTATATTAAGAAATCTAATTCGAGAGAAAGGCTTAAGTAAGCACAAGTAACTAATTAGGCATTATTAAAACTCTAAAATCTATTAATATGCCTAATCAACACTCAGGGGGGTGTCATTTTACTTTTTCCCCAGACTTGAGAGGACAGCAGCCAAGTAGCCTTTAGGCAGAAGGTTACACAAGTGTGCTATTGCTCCGACGCCACCTGTGCACTGCCTCGATGCCACTTATAGGGCACATAGGGGGCATACTCGAAAGGAATTAAGGAATGCTATTAGCAACACGAATTATGCCCAATTAGCTACTTAGGGCTCGTTTCATACGGACGCACGTCTTTTGATTGCTGGCGTTCGCCAATAACCAAATACTAGCGTTCAATACTCGATATTAGAAGCTAGCTTCTAATAATTTAAAAGCGTTTTGCAAAATGCAAGAACTCAAAAAGCATTGTAATTATGGAAGTTTCAGAGTAATCTCCGGTGATCTTAAATCTTAAGGCTTGCATTTCTTTAGTGATTACTCCCTATATTATCCCCGATTCACCAATGCAAGCGATTGCCCAATCGCGCGCTATAATTAGGCAATGGGAGCTCCTTTACAATTCGGGCGCCCGATTAGGGAATCGCTCGTATTGGTGAACGGGGGGGGTCACAGCTATGGCCAAATTTGTCTGGAAACGACAATGGCGACATGCCATTAGAGCAAAATGCAATATGCGCATTAGGTGTTAATATACATTGATTTGTGCTAGGGAATCATGATATAGACGCTTGGAGCTTCTCCCTTAGCTTTACCTAGATAACAACTTCTCGCCCACCAGGCATAGCCAGCAATTCATCAGGCTTCACAACACACTCAAGATTCCAGAACATGCCCAGCAATTTGCACACATTGGTGCATACAAAGTAATCTATATGGGCACTTGTCACCGCCTGCTAATTTGGGCTAGTGTGGCCCCCAATCGACACCTGGGGGAGGGACGTTTTAGTTTTTCCCGTTACGGGAAGCACATCCACGAGACGCCGCACTCCTACCCCCAGAATTTATTCAGCTATGCTAGGGTCCACCCACCAAATCAGCCTTCCGAAAAGCTTGTTGAAAAGCTTGTTATTACCACCCTCGTACCAAGGGCAGCTAATGGGATCTGATTGTATTCGTTTATGCCTCGCATCGCGTATCAATCTGGATCGGAAGAGAAGTGCCGAACAACACCCCAGGAAGGAGTCAATCAGCTTCAACTTACAGAACGGAGAATCATGCAGCAGCCTGCACCATTCCCAGGGTTCGTTTGCTGAGCGTTTGGAAAACAAATGCGCCCACTCAATCAAGCTGTGTAACAGTTTGGACAACTGCGATTGGCCCCCTTTTCAAGCGATTCAAGCCACAGGAAGGGCACCGCACGTATTCCCGAATGATTGCAGTCAATGTGAAATCGAAGAGACCCCTCAGATAAAGAAGACAGATTTTGGCAATCCGGCACCGAAAGCATTCAGCGACCTCGGCATTTGATGCCTACTGCTTGTGAAGTCGATGTACCGAACGTCCAAACCTACTTGTCATTCTCTCCTCGTACGCACCTCTTCAAGGAAAGAGAGCGTTAAATTTCTTCGTACTTGGTGTCTGCAAGTGCGAAGGTTAGTATTTTGACCTTAGAAGTTTGAGGTGAGTGGTTCGGAGCTCGTGTGCTCCTTCCCAACTTGAGGTGGGGTCCAGCTGTCAAGTCATGACGTGTAACATTTCCCACGGGTCCACCAATGGCCTATTTTCACTTTCCGATGACAACCAGGGAGCAGTAGAGTAATTGAAAACGCCTTTCCTCCCTTCTTGTATTACAGGGTTCATATCTGGGTTTTGGATTAGTGGATCATAATTTCTCGGACGTGGTATTCTATGCTCAAGTGCCACTAACCTGCCTTGCTCTTTCTTCCAACCACTCCCTGCATAGCCGAGAAATACAATTTAAGGTTTGTAAAATGGCACCAGACGCACCTTTTACGTACTTCACTTGTACGCTCGGACAAGCAGCACAGCAGAATAGGGCTCTACCACGTGACTTTGGGACTGCCACGGAGTTTATTGACCTTCAAGCTCGACTCCATCCTGACAGGCCTGCGGTTGGTTTCCCTTTGCCAACTTCTGAAAGTAAAGGTTATTGGGGCTGTAATATCTTTTGTGAGTTCTGTTTCTCGTTTGAAAGAAGACGATCAGAGTGCTGATTTTTTACGTCACGTAGCCTTCAAGGACTTGAAAAGGGGTTCTGCCGGAGTGGTGAACTCGCTGAGGAAACTGGTGCAAACTAACCATCCGATCGAGAGACAGCTTTGTGTGGGCTTAATTTGTGGGAGCTCACAGAATTTCTTATTCGCATGGCTTGGATTGATGAGGGCGGGGTTCGTGGTGCTGCTCATTGCGCAAGTCAACCCCTAATTCCAAGATTTCTATTATTTCGTTTGAAACTAATTGCCTGGCAGTCCCCAATGCGAGCCGGAGGCTATTGCGCATCTGTGCAGGTTATGTGAGATTTCAACGTTATTTTACGATCAAGTTTATCATGACCTCGCTCTCTCAGCAACAAAAGCCTCGCCTGCTTCTCTCGTGGCACACATCCTCCCATGGCAACAAGCTAAAACATCACTCACCTGGATTATCAAGAATACTCCACTGAATCTTAACTATACGCTTGCATGCCGGCCGACGTCCGAATCAACCGCATATATCCACCACACCTCCGGTACTTCAACGGGACTCCCAAAGCCCATCCCTCAAACTCACCATACAGCAGTTGGTGTTCTACCCCTCCTCTCCGGGTCGTCTGCCGCAACATTCACAACTACACCACTTTACCACGGAGGAATTGCTGACTGCTTCCGTGCCTGGACATCCAGTGCACTCATCTGGCTCTTCCCCGGCGGCAGCGTGCCAATCACAGCACGGAATATCATCTCCTCACTCTCCGTCGCTCACCAGACAGCTACGCAAAGTGCATATCCCGTTCCTGAAGTAAAATACTTCTCAAGCGTACCCTATGTTCTCCAAATGATGGCTGAGGACAGAGGCGGCCTCACCTGGCTTCAAAAGATGGATATCGTAGGCGTCGGCGGTGCAGCACTCCCCGATGGCGTAGGCGACACACTCGTTTCCAATGGAGTAAACCTCATCTCCCGCTTTGGTAGCGCAGAATGTGGATTCCTACTCTCCTCACACCGGAATTACTCCACGGACAAAGACTGGCAATACCTACGGATCCCGTCCCCAGGTCCGTATCTCAAATTCGAGAAACAAGATGATGGATCAGGACTTTCCGAGTTAGTGGTTTTAAAAGGCTGGCCACACATGGCCAAGACAAACCGTGAAGATGGAAGTTTTGCAACAAGTGATTTGTTTGAGCCTCATGCTGAGATCCAGGGGGCGTGGAGGTATCACAGCCGGAGTGATAGTCAGATTATTTTGATTACGGGGAAGAAGTTTGATCCTGCGCCAGTGGAGGATGCGATTGTTGCTGCTGCAGGGGAGGTTAGGGATTGCTTTGTTTTTGGAAATGGGAAACAGGTTCCGGGTGCGTTGATATTTTTGGATGACGATATGACGGCTTTGGTGTGGCAAGACGAAGTCGAGGAGAGAGTTTGGAAAGTGATTGAAGAGGTAAATTCCACGGGCCAGGATCATACAAGGATCTCGAGAGAGATGACAGTTTGGAGAAGGGAGGGAAAGCTGGAAAAGAGTAGTAAGGGGACGGTGTTGAGAGGTGCTGCCGAGAAGACTTTCGCGAATGATATCAAGGCAGCCTATGCTAAGGAGGGTACAAACGGCATCCCGATTTCAAATACCGGAAGCAAGAGTGCGAAGGAGATGATCCGAGATTTGGTAATTGATGTTCTTGGGACGGTAGAATTGCAAGACCAAGACGATTTCTATCAGCATGGCGTTGATTCAGCGAGTTGTATGAGAATCAGAAACCGACTGGGAAAGGTGAGTCCCCCAAAGTAAATCAAGAAGTCTTTAACTGATGGCGGCCAGTACTTCCATGTCAAAGAGAAACCACTTCCCTGGAATATTGTTTACGACTGTGGAAACATTGAAAGGTACTTCAGGTTTTCCTGTGATCCGTTGCGCTGAGGCTGACCTTATCCGAGGCTGTCAGAATTTCTCAGCAGTTGGCAAAGAGGAGAGGAGGCCGACGAAAGTGAGGCTAAAGAAATGCTCGATTTGGTCGACCGATACTCCGTCCCTCGTGAGCATGCCACGAAGGATCTAAATGGGACTTTTTCAAACTCAAACAGTGGGGTAAATGGAGGAGTTGTGGTAGGTTGAGTCCCACTTCAACTGCTGGTTCAGACTGACAAGGCTCCAGATTTTGACAGGAGCTACCGGTGCTCTTGGTTCGCACATCCTGTCTCAGCTGCTAGCCAACACCTCCGTAACACAAGTCTACTGTCTCGTGAGACCCAAGGCCACTGAAGCCGCGAGTGAAAGAGTCCTAGCTACTCTGAAACAGCGATTCCTTCTCGCTCTTTCAAAGTCATCACTTGAAAAACTTCAATCCTTGCCTGCAAAGCTCGAGGAAGAGAATCTTGGTTTAAAGATTTCTGTTTACAAACAGCTGCAAGATAGGGTTTCTACTATCATTCATGTGAGTTAATAACCGTAAGATTGTGTGGTATACGAGCTCATTTTGGATAGGCTGCATGGCCAGTAAACTTCTCACTCCCGCTCCGAGCTTTCGAACCTTCACTTCAGGGACTTCAGAATTTACTCCAGCTCTCAAACTCCTCACCGAGATCACCAAATTTTGTTTTCTGCTCAAGTACTGCAGCAGTACTTGGTCCGAACCGCCCCGGCGTTATCCCAGAAATAGTTTCCACATCCCCTGAAGACTCGGATACTTTGGGCTACTCGAAGAGTAAATGGGTCGCTGAAGCGATCTGTTCTCGAGTTGCTGAATCCTGCAGCAAGGGATCGAGATTCAGGGTTTTGAGAATTGGTCAATTGACTGGCGATACGGAACACGGCGTTTGGAATATGAGTGAAGCATATCCGCTTATGCTCAGCACTCTCAATGATCTTGGTTGTCTTCCCAAGATAAATGACAAATTGAGCTGGCTTCCGCTTGATGTTGCCGCAAACGCTGTTTGTGAGATTGCTTTGGCCGATCAGGAAAGGCCTCGGGCTTCGACGAGTAGGAAGTCTTGTGAGGTGTACAATGTTGTCAACAATGACACCTCCACTTCTTTCATGGACCTCCTTGGCTGGCTAAAGGAGATGAACAGAGATCCTTTTGAAATTTTGGAACCAAGAGAGTGGTCACTGAGGTTGGAGAAAATGGAGAGCCACCCAGCGAAAGCTCTGCTCGGACTCTGGCGGCCAGCGTTTGCGGACAACGCTCACGAGGATCTGGAGCGAGTCGCCAAATTTGACACCAAAAACGCTAAGGAGGCGAGCCAAACAATGAGAGACGTTCGTCCGGTTGATGAGAAATTATTCGCAAAGATCTGGAAATGGGTGGAAGGAGAGCTGGCCAAGAAGACTTGAAGCTCAATTGAATTGTATCTTATCCTTCACGAACATCGAAACAACTTCGTCGTACTGACATTACATCTACTCCACAAATCGCCCTCCAGAATACTAACCCAGAACATGCCAGGCCAGTAAACAACGTATAACCACCACATCGGCCACGGATCCCAGATCTCGTATGTACCATCTTTCGAGAAGAGGAGGTGTTGGAGGAACTTGATCCAATTAACAGCCATCTCTGCCATGCTCATCTTCCCTTGCAGTAAGCACAGGATGGGAAGCAAAATTTTTGCGATGAGATCATGACCAATCCAATGATATCCCGGCGTGTTAGAACAGGGAATGACAATGCCTTTCGTCTCTCGTTCAGCAGCCTCATCATCTAAGAGCGACAAATACGCCTCCGCAACCTCTTGACTCTTGTCTGCGAACAAGACCGCAGCAGTATGTGCCCGTGGGTTACACTCAATAGGGAATATGCTTCGCATCAACTCCTCCACGCTCCTCCCCTTCCCATCCCCGACCTTATCATCAACCAAGAAGTCAATACTGAAATGACCTGTGAAGCCCTCTCCCATTTTCACGGCATATATCTCCGTATACTTCAAGAATGCCTTGAAAAGAGGAGATCTAGGGTCCATTGCACGATAATGCATCAGTAACTCAGATGAAGGACAAGCAGTGAACGTCTTGATTCGTCCTCGAACCGCAACACTATGGGTACAAAATTCCGGTCCAGAGATGAATCGCTGCAACACGAAAGGCCTCGATGGTGACGGTTTGAGTCCCGCGATATGTCTCCTCGTTTTTGCTTCCGTAGAAAGTGGACACAGCGTCATATCCGCCCTGATCGAGTCATCCGTCCCGGTGAACTTCATAATATACCTGTTTCCATCCTTCCTTTCAACACACGGATAGAGAAATGAAACTGCATCCCTTTCAGATCGAACTGGATATGTCTCCGGTACATTCAACCCAAGTTTTTTGGTGTTTTCGATGAACGAATCCTTCTCGTGGAGTTTAGACGTGATATCAACAGAAAATTGAACAGCTTTACAGCTGGTAAGTTTCTCAAGTATCTCCTTCGCCTCCCCATCCTCAATCGCGGACGCGACGCCAGAGCAGCTAACCCACAACTGCACGCCCTCTTTTTTGACAATATCCACTAAATCCTGTACATACTTCTGCGCCCCGCCTGAACCTGGTGTTGGTTTTCTAACTCTGTAGAATTGGCAAAGTGACCTGGAGAAGCGACCACAGACGGGGATATAGTAAGGTTCGAAATCTGCACCGATGACTTTATGGCCTGACCGATAAAATGAGCGGGCGATGGTGAGGCCCTTTGACATCCCGAGTCCGGTGACGAGGATTGTTTTGGGTGTGAAGGTGGGCGAGGATTTGGCACGCCATTGCCGGGTGTGCGAGATCTGTTTTGTGCTGTGGCAGAAAGGGGAGATGAGAGTGCTGATTATGGCAATGAAGGTAAGGATGGGTGTGAAGAGGGCGGCGAGGAGGGTTAGAGAGAGGTTTTGGAGGATATGGAGGGAGATGGGAGAGGATGCGTTGAGTGGCATTGTTGCAACTCTTCGCTGGCGTGGAAGGAATTTAGATGGGAAGAAAATAAGTGGTTTGAGTTTCACATGAAAGTTGAGTGACTGACGGTGCTGAATTTTGAAATTTACCATTACACGTGGGCGCCAAGGTGCTCAGCGTGGTGGTGTGGTGACGTGACGTTTCTTGCAAGGTACGATGCATCGTGGACGTCATGACATGGGAACTAAAAAGAAGCAGTAACCTGCCGTGCCTGACTACCAAACATTTGATGAAAATTCCAGGGTATCTCTGTGGGCTAAATAAGAGATCGTGTTAACGGGTCTGGAGCATTCATGATGTAAAATTAGAGCAGGATGACTTCAATCAACATTGAGCCGTGGAGGAAATGTCCATGTCTTAGGCTGGCACCTCTACACATCTCGTGATTTCAATCCCATCCTAAGCTCATAATCAGCAGTGATTGAGATGCGAAATGCAGAGAAACTTACAGGAACTCCAGTAGGCTCAAAGCTATTCACTAAACGACTCTCATAAACAATTTCTGGATTCCCCTTAACCTCCATACTCAACTCCTCCACATCCCCATATTGCTTAGCCGCCCTATCTGAGAAACCCTCCGTATCCTTCTTCCTCTGCTCCTCCGCCACCCTCTTCCTCTTCTCCTCCACTGAACTCCTCACATACTCCAAATACGGCGGATTGCCCGGCTTAATCACATTGTCTGCCGCCAAAATCGTGCCTTTTTGAATGAGACCAAGACTTTCGCAGAGTTTGAGGTCGGTTGTGTATGCTGGTTTGTAGTGATCCAGGAACATCATGTCGATTTTCTTGACTTTGCCTGCGACCAGCAGGATGCGGATTCCTTCGTTGCTGGGCCCGACGACCATCTCGACGAAGTCGGATAGACCTGCGATCCCGACGAGGGTTTTAATGACCTTGGCAAACTTGGGGCTTCGCTCAAGTGAATAATATCTCTTGCCTCCGGCCGCTCGCTGTGCATTTGCAAATAAGATAGTAGAGTAGCCGCAATAACCTCCCAGTTCGAGCATGATTTCTGGCTTTGCTTCATGGATTAAATCGGTGACGATGCGGCCCTTGTCTTCTCCAACATTCATGAGGTATTTCTTGGTGCGGCCGAACTCATCGATCGCCTTCAAGACGGCGGATGGTGAACCTTGGACATTGGGCTTGGATTTCACGAACTCGACAAGCTCTTCTTCTCTACCGTCGTCGAACTGATACTGTCAGCAGTGTTGGATACGGGATGCAAGAAACGAGGGGCACTTGCGAAGATGTCTTCCTGGGCAGCATATGCTCTCTTTTCATCGAAATGAGGCATTCCTAATCTGTCTTCTGTGAGAAAAACGAAGAAAAATTGCAATTGATTTGATCGCTGCTGAAACTCGATGGTGTGGGAACTTTCTCATGTCAAGGCTGACACGAAGGATAGGATGGTGGGGTCACGCGGTCTTGGTCGTTCCTGCCGGGGAAATTTTCCCTTTCCAGCGAAAACATCAACTCTATTACCTCAACACCAATGTAGCTATTTCTCCCGGATCTAGCGCAACTTGTCCCGAAATCTCGTGACGAGTGTTTAATTCATACTTCCAGAGGATGACATCCAGAATTCTGATTGTATTCGGGTCTGGCGAGGGATTGCATCATGACTGAGAACTTGTGTCAACAAGCGGACGCTTGCCGGTGCTAAAATAGGGTATTTTGCGACATGGGATTCTAAGAATACGATCCGGGAAGCATGTGGGGTCCAGCCTCGGTGTGGAGCAGTGTGGCAGGATAGTGAGGGGCCGTCGTAGATCTCAAAATAAGCTATAAGTCATTGACATCTTAGATTCATTGCTTCGAGGATAGTGATTGGCTGCCTGGCGGCTGCTCTGTCCCTCAACTTAAGTTTTGTTTGAAGGTTCAGGGGCCAGGAGATGCCTCCGAAATTCCGAATAGATTGATCTCGAGTTGCTGCTCAACAATGAGTGGGCTTGAACGTGGTGATCCATCCTTGGCAGGTGCGTTCCTACCTGGCACTATCCCGCCGAGGACAATTCTCATCCCTGGGTTCCCTGGGTTCTCTTCTTGTCAACTCCTGCAACATAAGGACAACTGTCAATGTTCTCGGACTCACATTAAGGCGTATGGACTAGACCCAGCCATACCCCCCAAGTGCCCCACTATGACCCTAACATTTCCCAGCGCACAGGTGGCCCGCGTCAGGAGCTCACCAAAAGCTCCGGAGATTTCCTGCTTCCACGAAACCTTTGATATCACCCCAAGTGGGCTGAAATGTGCCACAGATAATATGTCGATGAAGTATGGAACATGCAATAGTGCTTGCTAGTCTAAAATAAGAAATCTATGAGCTCAGTACATTCAAGCACAGTACTCTTAAGCCCGCGTTTTCCAATCAATACTATCATCAGTTAATCAACCACTTCTCTCTTTGTGTATTGTCATTGCTTCGACGCAAAATGTCAGACCTCAAAGCCACCGTCAAAAAAACTACCTCAAACACCGGCCACACCGGTTTCCACGTCGAAGGCTACGAGAAAATCGAATATGACTTCACATTCATTGACGGTGTTTTCAACACTGAGAATCCTAATCTTGCAGACTGCTACAGGAAATGGAAGAGATGTCTCGCGGTCACAGACCAAAACATCTACAACGTATACGGACAGCAAATGGAGCGGTATTTCGAGCACTATGGACTCGAGCTGAAAGTCCACAAGACGAAGATTGGAGAGAAAGCGAAGACGATTCCCACGTTCCTCGAGATCGTGGACTCAATGACTGAGTTTGGAATTTATAGAAAAGTATATCCATGCCCCCCTCACTTCCACTTGGAGGACCAAATACTAACACTTCAAACAGGAGCCGGTTCTCGTCGTAGGAGGGGGGCTCGTGACTGACGTTGCTGGATTCGCTTGTGCCGCTTACCGCCGTAACACAAACTTCATCCGGATCCCCACCACCGTCATCGGGCTCATTGACGCCTCCGTCTCCATCAAAGTCGCCGTCAATTATGGCAATTACAAGAACCGCCTAGGCGCCTACCACGCCCCGATTCACACCTTCCTCGACTTCACCTTCTTGCGGACTCTTCCAACAGCCCAGATCCGTAACGGTTTCGCAGAGTTGATTAAGATTTCGACTTGTTCTCACCTCGATACTTTCAACTTGCTGGATAATTACTGTGAGCAGTTGATTGAGCAGAGTTTCGGGAGAGCGGATGGCAGCTCGAGGGAGTTGATCGAGGCTGCGGATAAGATTAACCGAGAGGGCATCCATGAGATGTTGAAGCTAGAGACGCCTAATTTGCATGAGATTGGATTGGATCGAGTCATTGCTTATGGACACACGTGAGCCTCAACCACCACCTCCTATCGCACTTTACGTGTGAAGATTATGTGCTGACGAAAGATAGCTGGTCACCACTCCATGAACTTGCCCCTGAGACACCTCTTCGTCATGGGCACGCCATCTCAATCGACATGGCCTACTCCGCAACTCTCGCCAATTCCCGCGGTCTCGTCACTGACGCAGAGCATCGCCGCCTGCTGAACCTCTTCTCTCGCGCGGGTCTCTCAATGGACCACCACCTCTTCAACGAGGAGATCCTGGCTAAAGCTACAACAGCCATTCTCAAGACTCGAGATGGACTTCTGAGAGCAGCGGTCCCAAATCCTATCGGTCAATGCACATTCCTGAACGATGTGAGCGCTGCCGAAATGAACGCTGCGCTGAAGAGACACAAGGAGTTGATGCGAGAGTACCCAAGAAATGGCGAGGGGCTTGACGCGTACGTTGATGCGAGCGACACTGGATACACTGAGAATGCGAAGGCTGAAGAGGAGAGAATTGTTGAAGCTGCAGCGAAGAAGGTTGGCAAGTTGAATGGAGTTAACCGACACGTTAACGGACACACCAACGGAAACACAAGCGGGAGTCTGAATGGCAGTGCGAAAGTCAATGGAGCTGTGAAGACGAACGGTGCTTTGAGCAATGGTATGAGTGGAAACCATGATGACAGTCGCTCGAAGACTTTGGGCAATGGCATGAACGGGACGAAGGTCAATGGTACTGCTAAAGTCCAGGCGTGACATTAGTGTTCAGGGGGAAAAACACTGCTGGTGGATGAAAAATTTGTTTTCCGTTGAAGATTATGCCTGCAAATAGCCGAACAAGGGTTGCCTCTGTGGCACTCCCACTTCAAATCAGCCTCTGTTGGTAGCTAGCACTTCATTTTTTCGTGTGATTTGGCACTTTCCTGTCCTTTTTGGACATTGTCCGGTGGCGAAGACTCTCGTGGAGCTCGGAGGAGATGTTGGGTCCTGAGCTTACCAAGTCAGTGGGTCACGGCCCGCATTCCTGAACCCCCAGAGTACTCCCTGCAAGCCATGAAGCTGGCCACGAATGGACTCGAGCTGGGATCGCACATTGAGGTTTAGCCTTTTGCTGCGATCGTGTTAGTACTCTTCGTCCTTCCAAGCCCCTCTTTTCCATAATAGTCCATTGGGTACACGTCATCATTCGCTTTCGCCCAATCCTCCTTTGTACCCAAGACAATCAAAGCTTCATATGGCGTCAGCAGCGGCCTCGGAAATGCATAACCCCAATCAATGCTCAATCTTGGACATGCAACCTGCACCCAGCATTCCACATCACCCATCATCGCAAGTTTTCCTGGGAAGATCTCGCTTAACAAGAGATTAATGCATGGAATTCCTTGATCTTCGAGTTTCTTTTCGATCATTGACATTGTATGTGGATTGCCTTGACGACCGAGAGAGCCCAGTATCAGTCCCCATTTCTTCGCCGACTTGGCAGTGGTGATGGCTTCTCTTCTCAGGGTGTGCATCTCTTTATGGTCGTAGCTCTCTCGCGTGAGCTTTCTCGAATAGGGATCATAACGGTATGCTGGGATCGTAGGGTTATGTATCATTGCGCTCTCCAGATGAAACCGCCCGTCTCCAAGGTAAAGTATGATATCTACTCCATCTGTAGATGCGAGTCTGGGGGATGTGCACCCAAGAATTTCTCCTTTACTCAAAGGGGAAATCTGAGGAATGAGAATATTGTAGCCCGCTTTCTCCAAAGGCGCTCGAACTCCATGTAGTGTAGCATTGAACTGTATTGTCCCAACCATTGCTATCGTCTTCCCAGATGGGAAATTCTTCTCCAATGTAGACAAAAGATGTGTCGTGTCAATGCTGATATCAACGAACACATATAATGTCTTGATCTTCGTGACATCGACTGGAATTAAACACGAATGAGCGTAATGTACCAGAAGATCACATCCAAGAGCTCTTGCAGTATAGTCATCGATGCAGCATGCCCCATAGGTCACGTCGCCCATTATCAAGGTCTCGATCCCGGGGCAAAATTGTGTGAGAATGTCTGATATAGTTGTCGCAAAGAGAAGAAGGCCTTCTGGCATCTGCAGAGCCACCTTCTTCGAGCCATTTGCTCGTACTCGGTGGATAGTCTTGTGTATTTCGAAGGAGTAGTTCGGGGGAAGAAGAGCAATGGCGGCGTTAATGTCCGGATCGTTGAGGATCTCAGGAGGGACCTGGTTCAGGGTTCGAGGTAATCGTCTCGGTTTCGATGCTTTGGAGAATTAGCAAACACCTATGGAGCAGTGCAGAAAGAGATTCTCTCGCCGTAGATAGCACCGTTGTGCTCCACGTTCCCATTCGTCTCAGACCTGGAAGCCGCCGCTGCTGCCCTTCTACCCACAAAGCGCTTCTTGGGTTGTCTTTGCGCAGCAGCTTCTTCCAACCTCTCTTCCGCGTCCACAGCAACACCCAGATCAACCTGGGCTCGATCGTCCTCCATTGTGTGTCGTTGCTGTTTTGCTAATGGTCGCGAAGAACTTTTCTTCGAGGTTACCCCTCCATGATATTCACACCCCGGGTAAATTTAGCATCACGACTTTCTTCATTCGCCCCTCTTTCTCAACTCTCTTCCTCTCTCCCATCACAACTTTTACTATTGATGTACCGGTAAGACTTTAAGGACATACTACACAGCCCCCAACACCTTTGTCGCTCTTCATCATGTCAAATGGGTGCAAGGCTCGGACGGCCAAGTGGCCTCGATTACTTCCCTGTTAAGGAAATTGTCAATCAATGTAATCTTACCATTTGTCTTTCGAACATTGAGCGATGTATCACTTTTCCATTAAACCGCTACGGCAGCGTTGAAAAGCTATAGTTCACTTTTCAATATAGATTCACTCTATGGCGACCGCGATTGCGATTCTTTTAGAGCGACATCGACCTGCGCATTCGCACTTGACCTCAACCCCGCAACCAACATCCGCATTCAATCGACTTTCCCAATCACCCACAAGTTCTGGTACGTTGCCATTGTGGCATCTCCTCAATCATCCACCAGCTCTGGTACATTGCAATAGCAATTGCGAGCATCAGCATCAGCATCATGGTGAAAGACAAGAAGAGCAAGGGCGCGAAGGCCGCCAAAACCGGCGAGGGTGACTCCGAGGTCCCCGTCGAGTCGACCACTCCAAACTCTCGTGGCCTCCAACCCTGCTCAGAAGAGCTTCGTATTTCGTTCAACTTCATCACACGCTTCATCAAGGAGATCGAGCAAATAGTCTCCGGCTCTGGCAGACAAGGCACCAGAATTCCATACAATGATGTCGCTCGAGCGCAACAGCTGTGTGTAGGGCTTTTGGAACAGAACGAGTCGATCGCCGTCGACGTTAAAGTCGACCCTCTGAACCCGCAGTCTACAGCACTGAATGAGCTTGCCAGAGCAAAGCGGGAGCACACCGACGCCGTCCTAAAAGCTGACGATGTTGTAGCTGTGGGAAAGATCGTGAGCGCGTTCCCACGCAATATCACTATCAGCTACGTATCCCTTGCAGGAGGTCGAAAGGAGTACTGTCTTCGCCTGCTGACATCTGCGGAAAAGAAAGCTGTTCTCAAAGGACCAAAGCCTGTCATCAATACCGTTGGCCACATGAAATTGATGGCAATCGCCGCTCAACGCGATGGTATTCGCTCTCCTGAAGTCGGCGAATACCTCAAGGATATGAAGTTTTACAAAATAGATCTCAATAAATACATCGAACGTTTTACACCAAGTAATGAAGTTACCACTGAGTCCAATGATGGATACTACATTCGTATGCCTTCCGACGGGGATAAGCTCGAGACCCATTTCTACGCAAAGGGTGCCCCGCTACAAAAGCCTGTGGTAAGATCTCAGACCTTCAAGAAGTTCAACATTAAACTCATGGCTTGTAGGTTGACAAGGAGGTGCTGATGACCGACCAAGAATGGCGTGACGAAGCCAAAGCCCTCAAAAACACGCTGCTGCGCCACATAGACATACTCCAGGGATTCAGTGAACGAGCTTTCCAATTTATCCCAGGATTTACTGCAAGACTGGAGGCGGAGGAAATTTTTGAACGACTTCTCACAGGCATCGAAACATTGAGCAGCGAGAAAGACAATCTCGTCACGGAGAACAGGGAACTTCGCTTAGCCATGGAGAAGATATACCACGACGCGGGCATCATCGACCGGTTCTGCGCGGATGCTATGGAACGGTTCCCTCACTTGCAGAAGAGATATGAGGTATGTAAAAAAATTTCTTTATTCACTCAATCATATGGATTGGTGGCTATTATCGCCCAAATATCGTGTTTCATGTCTTTTGATAAGCTGTAATCTTACATTTAAAGTCCTTGATATATTTACAGTAGCCATTTGAGACTGACTTGACTACCAGTGTATCCCGGATAATGCCACCAAGGAGATTTTTGGTCTTGTTCTGGAGGGAATCACAGAAATGGTCACTGCCAAGGATCGTGCAATCAAGTTGAATGCCCCTTTGCGGTCTGAAATCGCCGAGTTGAAGAAGAAGCTTACCGCAGAAGCCGAAGCGCTGAAATCTTCCCAAGACGGTCGTGATCAAGATCGAGCAAAGCATATTCAAGAATTGGCCAAAAAGGAGACCGAGGCTACTAGTCTTCTACATCAAGCCAAGAAGGCAGCCTCTGAATCTGATCATTCCAGAAAGGACTTGCAGAAGAAGGTTGACCAGCTCACAGTAGACTTGTTGACAACGAAATCCGCGTTGGCTTTGAAGACAACAGAACTCGAGACTAACGTACTTGATGCTGATGGAGCCCGGAATGAGCTAGAGGAAACACGCAAGCAGTTCAACAAACTAGAGATAGGAAGAATTGAGTGGGAAGCTGAGGTTGTTCGTCTTCGAAAGCAACTCGAGGAAGCCCAGTCAAGCCTGTTGTCCAGTCGAACCAACCAACGTGTTGAGGAAGACCGCATTCAGAAATCTGTTGAGGTAGCCACTGCTACGAGAGATGAACGCATCAAGCTGCTGGAGATTGAACTGAACGACCTGAAGAATGAGAAGTGGGTATTGGAGCAAGCTCGCAAGAGTGACGAGAAGAACATTCGGGAATTGTTTCAAGACAAATATGCCTTGAAGGAGAAGAACCAGGAGCTTGAGGAGAAATTGTTGAATATTGCTGCTGTTCAGCAGTCGTTGGAGCAAGACCTCACTGAGGGACGAGCCAAGATCAAGCGGTTGGAGGAACAGCTCCTGTTGTCGCGTGCTGTGGCTTAGGCAACTCGGAGGATTTTTTATATCACCTGAACAGCTCCATGGGGGCAGGGGGGATTAGAATACCGCTGTGTCTTTCTCGCTGTCTTTGATCTGGTCTTGATCTGGTCGAGACACCGCCATCCAAAGGTAAGGAAAGTTGACGGAAACGTGGTGATTGGTAATAATAGTCAATGTATTATTGCCTCAAGTAAACCGCTTTTGAGTCTGTGTTCCAATGCGCCCCATATCTTACGATTTTTAATCTAGTAATCAATAGTGCAGCCCACTATTCCCAATGCCAAATTTGCCAATTGCCGTATGAAAACTCTAAAATGTCTATCTAATAAATCACACAGCTCAACGTTATGCCTGTTTATCCCCGGTCCCTTTAAGTCTCGGAACCACATTATTCTCCTTAATCTCCAGAACCCCCAACATTTCCTCCTCACAAATCATGTCCGCCTCACTTTCCGACATCTTTGTACTATTACTCCGACTTGTGCTCCCACCAACCGTTTCCAGCGCAAAATTGCCGATCTCGACATTAATGCCGGCAGTAAAATTGTCACAATTTGGATGTTCGGCGGTGGGAAGAAAATTAGGGAAGAGCCGAGAGATCAGGGGTTTGAGGGTACTTTGGGAGACTGCGTTGAGCTCGATGTAGGACCAGTTAGCGACTCCGATGTTATCCTATATCATATCTAGGGTTGTGGCTACTAGATAGAGAGCTAAGAGGCGGATGCTAAAGATGATGCAAGCGTCGAGGAAGGGAAACGTTAACACAATGTCTCAAGTTCTCACAAGTTAGAAGAGGGGCATGACGGGACGAATTAAGTACTGCAAAAAGTCACAAATAAAAAAAAGACACATACTGTTCTTCTGTCCCTTCAACACATATGTCGTCCTCTACAATAATAAAGATATCACAAGATTCATAACAATGCTCAATAAAACGTTGGAATAACACATCGGCGGAGTGGGAATACAATTCCCTGAGATGCTCTTATCCCAAACCCGTGAGACAGGGACGCGATGCCGTTGTATATACCTGGCGCAACCCCTTCTGTTTTGCCAGTAGTCGAGAGGGAAGAAAAACGTGATAGTGGGGATGGGCCGCTGGAAGGAGGTGGAGATGGAGGTAACGAGGACGGCGATTCTCGACGGCCTCAACTAGAAGACGCTGTGGATTTGGAGAGGCAGCTACCGAGTTTGCAGGCGCAGTTGGGTGTCTAACGGAACAAAGTCCAACAAAAGATGCTAGATGCCAATACCAGAAACTTAAGGCAGAATTTCAGCTAAGGAAGTCTGCAATTAAAGAAATTGGCGATTGAGGCTGGTTTATTCCTACTTCGAAAACCATATTATTTGCAATTGGTATCGGGCAGGACTACCGCTTCCTTCTCTTCCCTCTCTCCACCGCTTCCACCACTCCCACCCCCCCCCCCCCCCCCCCCCCCCCCCCCCCCCAACCCGGAAACACGGAGTCTGGGGTGAAAGTTTAATCTCTTCCTCTCACATCCCCAACAATTCCCCCGTCAGGAAAACCCTCTGTCCACCACTTGATTACTTACGAAACGAAGAGCTGTTAGTGTCTTTAGCTTTTTTGAACTAGTCATGAACATATGCTGTGCGACTGATCTTAGTAATGACTCGCAGTGAAACTGTTGGAACCTACGTTAGAGAGTTCATCTGGGGATGCCCAGGGAGTAGCTTCCGCGAAGTTAACAGCCTCATCTGATCAACGTTCTGGTCCGATAAAGATGACGACCCTTTAGTCCTCCTCACTTCAGGTGATAATGCGCGTTGCAAAACGTTCAGGCAAGGGTTGAAAGCCAATTCGTGTTGAGAATCGTCGTGTCATATGCTCGTGTATATAAGACTTCTTTATAAAATTATATATAGATGATATGGATGATAACCAATGAAGTGTTCTCATTTCAATAATCAGCGCAGGGACCAGCAGAGCCAATGTTTTCTAGTAGGTGACCACCTCTACTGTCTACTGTCCATCATTCCTCGTAGGGCGAGTGGATGGATAGATCAGTTGTGTGCTTTGACCTCCGTTTTGGATCGGTCTTCGATCACGCTACAGCGGTATGCGAAACAAGCTTTAATTCCGATTTTTTAGCGAACACCAAAAACCCGCGTCGGGAGCCGCGTCCACAAGAACCATTATTACTGAATCACGATTTACTCCACAACCACAACTCATGATTAAGAAGTAAGTTAATCGAATAATAGATAGCTTAGGTATCTATAGATTCCTAATAGCATTAGTGCCTAAGCCCGGTGGTCGTCTACTACTACACGTGGTATGGCGAATCGATAGATTTCTATTATATTCTACTAAACTCACCGACTATACTCCCAAAAATAATTCAAATCATAAACCCTTTCTAAATATCAATATTAGATATAATATAATTAATTTAAGCTATATAGCTCTTTTCTTAAATAAGTTAGTAAAAAGTTATTAAGAAAAGGGCGATTTTCCCATATATTTTTGTGTGATTTTTACTAAAAATACTAATTATATTCCCAAAAATAATTTAAAATATAAATCCTCTTTAGATATCAAAATCTACTAGGTATTAATTAATTTAAGGTATATAGCTTATAGCCTAGATTAATAAGTATAAAGTTATTAGTAAAAATAGCGGTTTTTGTACCTCTGACTAAGAAAATCGAGGGGGCGGGGTTCTTGTGGCCTTGAAAATGAGGCAAAATTACTTTCTTTAATAGCTCTACTATTACTTATTTAAAAATAAAGCTATTAGGCTCAAATTAATCGTAATATATTAAGCTTTAATATTCTAAGAGCTCTTATAGTTTAGTTAATATTTGGTGTCGTGGCCAAAGGGTGGTGGAATCGCGATTGCGCGCCCGACGCGGGTTTTGGTGTTCGGTAAAAAATCGGAATTAAAGCTTGTTTCGCATATCGCTGTAATTTCACTTGCCGAGCTTACTTTTTGGTTCCAGAAGGCTTCATGTTCGTTTAGCGTTAACTTTATTTCACTAGAGCGTTCGTCCGTTCGGCTTTTCACCCTACCTAGGCTAGCTGAAGAACGTCATCGCCACGCCAAAAAAGTTATGAAACTCGACCGAGCAAGGCAAGGGCCTGCCACTGCCACGTAAGGCTACATGGGTAACCGTCGGTTGGGGGTGTCCTACGGTGTTGAAGGTTGAAGAACCAGCGATCGCTAAGCAGATGAGATGCTTTTGTTGTCTCCGAGGAGACATCGCAGTAATTAATCCAAGGCATTGCTCGGTGTTGTAGCTATGTACTGTGTGAAACACTGTGACTTCAATGCAAATAGCTTTTCTTGCCCCTTCCCCCTCTGTCACAGAAGATCGACCAAAAAGTATTGGCACAAACCTTAAAAGTAGCCCGGCATTTCTAATTCGTGGGATTCTCTGGGGTGGTGGGCCAAGCAAGTGCTCAGACACTCAAATCAACCCAAGATCATGGGACGGCTCGTTCGAGCCCGTGGGTTTTAAGCTCATACGAAGTAAGTTCATGACTCCACTCCCAGTCGGTTACCCCTGGATACTGAGGAGGGGGAGGGGGAGATTGAGAGCGAGAGAAGTTGAGAAGGAGAGGAACAAGTGTTGGGAGGAGAGATCCGAGGGAATGAAGAGTGGGTTTGGGGGAGCATAAGAGATAAAAAATTTTTTTACCGGATTTGCCACTGCATGAATAATGTCTGCAAATTTTTAAGTTCTATCAAGGGTCATTCAGTATTTAGCTTGTGGAGGGGTACCCAAACAACAGATTCTCGTGATGTAAACTAATGTGAGGTACTGTACTCCATGCAAGCATTTCTATCTTGCATTCCTTTCCAGCTAATTACAAACACAGTCAACATTTCCCATATCGTTCAGTTAGTTCTAAGCCTCATTGCCCGCCTGATCTGCCCACTTCTCCGCTTTTGATATCCGCTTCTGCAGTACATCCTGAACATGGTGATAGGCTGCCTGAAGTGACTCAGGTTTGATAAGCTTGCACCACTCTCATTAGCTTTCTCATCTCGGGGCCGGGCCGCCATCGAAGCCGTCGAAGCCGTCGTCCTTAATTCTCCCCGAGTCTGACCATATCATATTGCAGGCGCCATCGTGGAAAAGAGCGCGGCCAAGGTTGATCACCACTGGCATCGGCCGCTGTTGCTATTTCGGGAGAAGAGAGTTTGTTTGGAGTCTGGGGAAGAGGAGCTATGTGCCCTTTGCCTCTAATTGTTAGGAACGAGCCCTAGGGGGCCAAAGGTAACGTGAAGAAGTGAAAGCCACAGTGGTGAAGACTTGAAGTAACTGGTCAATCCAAGACAATAACTAACTCTTGGCCCTATGAAAGAGGGTTCAGTCCTCATATTTATGACCTTATCCTTATCGTTAGCCCTCCACCACTGGAGGGTGGATTAACACGCACGCTTTGACTTCAACCACCATGTCCAGGGGTGTTTCGAGGCTAAAGTTTCATGCATTAGCTGAGATCTCAATTCCGATCAAACGAATCAGAGGATTCGATACGCGACATTCCCCCTCATCCACCAAGTGTCCGTGTGCTTCTGTTCGTGTCTTCCCCGAGACAACTCAGACTGACAGGCATGTTAATAGATAAAACTAGTTCTAGAAGCCGTCGCCGCTCCTTCCTCCACAATTCTTCAATGTAACCTGTGAGGAGATCCTTTCATCAACCATGCGATTCGGATACCTACCACTAGCTGGTACATGCTTCATTGTGACGATACTTGCTCAAAGCAACATTACACCGCCCGCTTGCTCAGTGAGTGCCTCTTAATTGAAGTCCCAAGATATTTGACTGATCTTGCGGTCTTTTCAAGACGGCCTGTCTAGAGACAGCACTAGCAAGTACACAATGCGATACAACAAACCTCCAGAGCTGCTTTTGCACAAATGAGATTCTGCAAGCAAACGTCTCTATCTGCGTCCTAACAGAATGCAATTATCGAGAGCAAGTCGGTAATGCCCCTATTTTGATTTCTATCTCCTAGAATGAGTACAGATTAAATGCTGACATGCGCAGTTGCGTCAAATCTCCAAGCTATCATTTGTGAGGGGGTCCCACAGCCATCTCGCAGTAACGAAATTATTCACACTATCATCGTTTTATCTGCCTTTACTTTTCCAATTCTATGTCTGAGGTGTTTCTCCCGCTGGTCGATCACGCGCCAACTATGGTGGGATGATTGGATGGCTGTTTTGGCAGGGGTGAGGTCACCATTACAACAACGTTGGATGTACTTGACAGATACTAATGAGCTATATGCAGATTGTGATTCTTATCTTGGCTATCTTTAATGTATTAAGTAAGGATACTTCTCCGCGGAACAAGACGAAAGGAGTATTGCATTTTATGCCGACCTGGAGAACTAACGACATTCTAGTGGCTAAACTAGGCTTGGGAAGACATTTGTGGAATGTCCGTCCTGTGGACTCCACTCCCCTTCTCAAGGTTTATACCCTAGCCGTGTTTCAAGTTCCGAATTGCTTTTCTAACTGACTTAGTATTTCTATGCAGCTCAGATTCTCTACAGCCTCGCCCAAGTCCTCGCCAAACTGTCCATCCTTCTTCTATACCTCCGTATCTTTCCTCGGCCGAAATTCCGCCTGGCAACGTACATCGCGATCGCAGTCCTGATAATGGACGGCATCGTCTACATGTTGGTGCCTGCTTTTGAGTGCCTGCCAGTACGCTCAGTCTGGGATAGGAGCGTGCCCGGAAAATGCTTGAACCTTCCAGCAATCATCTACACCGGCGCGAGTACCGGTATCATCATGGATTTTGTTATCATCTGTCTTCCGATCTCAGAGCTGAAGACTCTAAACCTGACTTTGAGGAAAAAGATAACTCTTGGTCTTATGTTCAGCGTTGGATCCTTGTGAGTTATTCACCTCTTACTATGAACTATTTAACTGACATCATTTCCTAGCGCATGCATCACAAGCATCATACGCCTAAAATATCTCGCAGCGTTCGGTTACAGCTTTGACGTTACCTGTAAAGCCGCCCCTGTCTCTTTCGCATTTCCTCTCCCTCTTGAATTAGTCATAAAACAAAATAATAATCTGAGAGCCAGGGGACAATACTGATGTAGTTATGTGGTCCTTTATCGAACTCGCCACTGCGGAGATCTGTGCGTGCCTCCCGACAATCCGACCACTTCTCGTTCACTACATACCCAGCATATTCCAGAGCACCATTCGCAGTAAAAACAACACTACCACACTACACAAGGGATATAAGCCTAGAGTCCCACCAAAACTAAGCGGTGGGTACAATGGAGAGGAGCTGATGAGCGATGACGAAGGCCTGGTGAATGAGACGCAACGCCCGGAGATGGTACGGAGTAAGGTCCCGGTTATGCAAGATAATAGCTACATCGAATTGGGTTTTCGAAAAGCCGCCAATTGAGAGTCTCCCAGTTGTTACAGGCTATAATGATTCCCGAGCGTTTCGCAGGAATCGTGAGGGTTGTTTTGAACGCGGCTTTGGTACAATGGTATGGCAATTGCGCTAGGAATCGGAGGATTCAGAGGAAGTCGGGGAAGAGGAGGTTGATCCGCCGTAGAGTTCCTCATGGCTGTTGTTTGGCCGTTCAGATCTAGTTTTCACTGCTTTTGGTCCATTTGTGCCAGTGTTGCAGCAGGGAAATTAGGCAAAGATAGAAAATGATATAGTTTATATGAGAATCGCCAATAAATTATATCATGGCCAACTCACTTATGTGTCAATACGTTTCCGCCGACCGGGAAGTTTTGAGACCGTTAAACATTTCACTATTGCAGTTCGCTTTGACTTATATAATCTAGACGCCTAGAGAACTGGGATTATGCCTTTATTCACACGATTCCTTGTTGAATACTATACAGGTTGAAATGCCCGTCCGTACCCTATTAATTTTCTTGCTCACCTGCAAAAGGAATACACTTTTGCTTCTCGTTATCTGCATCAGCTGAGCTGCAGATATGTTTTGCGGATAATTCTGAATTGAGCGGGGTGGCAGGTCAATTCAAGGTATCTTAACATCTGCTGTTGCTTTTCTTCTGCATGGTTTTGAAGTCAATTGCTAAGAGATGGTTATGATTGGGCTTCACTATTTTGCTTAGGTGAGAGCACGCTTTGGCTAGGAAGTCGCATCAGAGAGCCGAAGCATAGAGCGGATTGGTGGCGAAGCTTAGTGTGCACAATGCTTGCCGAGCTTACTCTTCGATCTCATTGCCCTGTTCTCAATATTTTGTGACACGTTTCATACTAATTCACTTTTCTTTGAATGAAGTTGGGGAATCTCATTAATATCGGAAAACAACAAGTACCACATTTACTACCCAGAATACCGGCCAATATGAGTGGCTTAGTCGAGATCGACAGCTTGGAAGCTACTGTCATCATCGATAACGAGATTGATTCCCTATCCACAACGCAGCGAAACACGGTCACTAATAATGGCCGCTTGCCGAATATTGCCTTGTCATCTCCGGCCACGGTTGAGAATCGCGGAGGGTGCATGAAGGAACTTCAAATGGAGGATATTTGCTGCGGAGCTCACGGCCTATCTATCCTTCTTGTATGTCAAAAGTGCTCTCGGAAATTCCTTCGGGCTACTAAGTATGGAATAGACTGCTACTAAGGGAGACTTGAAGCATACAATGATGTTTGACGCTGGTCCCGAAGGTCAGGCATGGGAAAGGAATGCGAAGAGACTTGGCGTGGATCTCGCCTCTATTGAGAGAATATAACTCTCGCACTGGCATCGCGATCATTCCGGTAGTTCTTCTTTCCATTCAACAGTACAACGTACTCACCAACAGTGTAGGTGGCATGGAACGAGCCATCGAAATGATCACTGAAGCCAAGGGACCTGGATCTGAGCCCGTGATCGTGGATCTCCACCCTGCTCGACCGGATTACCGCGGATTTATGGCAGGACCAGTTCCAATCTCAATGCAAGCTGACCCGGCGTTTTCTGAGATCGAAGCAGCCGGTGGGAAGATTGAGAAGAATGCAGATACTCATACCGTGCTCGATGACATGTTTCTCATCTCGGGCATGATCCCGAGAGTCACGAGCTACGAGAAGGGTCTATCGAACGGAATTCGGTTTGAGAATGATAAAGGAATTTGGGTGAAAGATGAAGAGATTGCTGATGAGAGGTTTTTGATGTGTAATCTGAAAGGTAAGTGATCACCCTTAAGTTTTGGCTTGATGATCTGACGGGTCCACGAAGGGAAGGGAATTGTAATGTTCACGGGCTGCAGTCACGGCGGTGTTGTGAATGCTTCTAAGAATGCGATCGAGCTTCTGGGACGCTCAGTTCCGTTGCACGCGGTTGTTGGCGGATACCATTTAGTTGCAGGATCAGGAAGCAAATGTCCAGAATACGGTCAGGGATCTGCAAGCTTTGAAGCCCAATCTCCTCCTCCCTGGTCATTGTTCAGGGTGGAGAGTCAAGTATGAGATCGAGAAGGTGATGAAAGGGAAGTTGGTTCCATGTACTGTTGGGAGTAGATATACCTTCTAGTGATCAAAGAGCAGTGGGGTTTCTTAGATCAGGCAAATCAAAGTGCGGGAGAAACAGAGTCCCAATTTCCAAACTGTCCTCTCCGCAGCCACCAGTCATCTCGTGGTTGAATCTAGCTTTAACCTCTAACAACTCTGCTGTAGTTGTGGTGGCACATAAACTGGAGTGGCAAGAAACGAGAACAACGGAATAGATAGATATCCTGAAATGCATGGTATGGCTTCACCAAATTTCAGATGATGTCCCGTCCTGTCTTAATTTAATCTCCTTCCTACTGATTCTAAACAAGCCTTCCCTCGAGTTCTCGACTCGTGTGTTATTCTTTGCTTAAATTTGAATAATCACGGATCAGGGCATATCTCGCGATTTTTATTGTACTTTGTTATTCACAGGCTCCCATAACTTACTACAAAAAACACTCAAAACTATATTTCCTTGGCCATCAACTCAAAACGTCAACCTCAAATCGCACTCATCACGGTCACTCGGCTTAAACTCAAAGTAAATCTCAAGACTAGCGAGATTTAAAAGCAAAAGAAACTCAGAGAACATCACCATCACAAACATTACGTTCAGTAAATGCAAACCCTAGTATGCCTTGGCTCGGCCAGAACTATTTCCGTTGCTGTCAAGTAAGTTCCTATTAGCTTCGTTTTGTCAAACCAAAGGATTGATTAGGAAATAGTGTATTGCATTTTTCGGGAATCCCGCGATTGACGCCCAAAATGCCACCGAGAACCCAAATTGCGTAACTTGTGGCCACAAAGCTAATACGTGTTGCGTTTGGCTTCAGCCTGCGCGCCGTCTGCCTCCACTGTGGTAGGATACTATGGAGCGATGGGGGAAGGGTGAGAGCGACAGAGCTGCAAGATACCTAAAATGTAGCATGGCTTTCAAACAAATCCCATTGCAAGTCTTATCGTCTTAAAGTCTCCTTGGATGTTCTATTCAGATGATTTAATTTCAGAGCCACTCAAATTATCTATAACATCCGGGATATCAAATAATCAAACACACTGATTGCTATACAACTCGTGTGTTTCTTGCAAGCCCATTCACCGATACTTTTATAATTCAATATAAGCGAAACTCCCATAATTGATAGGGTTCGTAGCTTAAGGGTAAAGCGCACAAGACAAACGCAGGAAAAAGGTTGTTATGCCTAGCATTTAACGGCCTCAGGCGTTGTGAAAAATACAATGTCACTGTAGAAAATTGTGAGATGTTGGTTCGAATCCAACTGAATCCATATCTAAATTGATTTTTGTCCTTTTTTCCCCCACCGATTTTCAACTCGCATTTGACCCCGGGCTGACTTTTCATAATTTTACTTCCTCATATTTTGCAAATTAAACCAGGGGTTGTGGCATAATGGTAAAGCGTATCGAAAACACACCTTCACTTCTCTGTTCCAGGGACGGCGGCCTGAGGCTCTCGGCGTCGACAGGCAATGGTTGGGCAACTCAGTGAGATTGCTAGTTCGAGTCCAGCCAACTCTTAAATAAGTTTGAATATTTCAAAAAAAAATTAAATTTGACAGGTCAATTCGCCCAATTTCTGAGGGCGGAAAGAGCGGGGTGAAAGTCGAGGGGGAGAGGGGACAAAGAACGGGCTTTTAGCGAGCCCTTTTTTTGCTTTAGAAAGAAATGATTTGAGCATGGGGTTTCGTTCGTTCGGGAAAAATGATACGTGTACAGTGTATGCGTGTATGCACAGTACAAAGCTGGAAAGAAAGAATTTAATAGAAATGCTCGTTAGAAAGGGCTTGAATCTTCCACGGTTGTCATGAGCGAGAGCTACAGCCTTGCTCAAATCTGACCAGGCACACAGCCCTCATCAAGAAACCTCCTCCCAATAACTCTCAGGTCCGGCTTCCCCAAACCCCCACTCGCCGCCTTCCGCCACACCACAAACTCCTCCCAGCCTCCCAGCCACTAAACGTATTTCGGCTGCGCGAACCGCGCCAACGTCTGCCTTGTCCAAGTCCTCATTACTCGATCTCTCCCTTTTGGCCCCGGCGCATTCTCAGATTCGTTGCAGGGTCTCCGATTTTAGCTGGAATGCCAGGGAACAGTTGTCCGGAGGTGAGACATCGTTTTTCGATGGTATCTGTGTCCCACGCCATGGTGCAGATTGATGCGGATTCAGTGAGGCCCCAGTTAGTATGCGTCTGCGTGATCCCAAACGCCTTTCAAATCTTTCGGATCAAAGTCTTTGGAACCGCAGAACCGGCGACGATGGCGAAACGCTGGAAAGACCTGTGCAGCGGTTCTTAGTGATAGAGGCGAGGGTTTCTTCGACGTCGAAGACGGTGCCCGTGAGCTCTGACGACGGCGAGGCCGATGATAAGCCTGAAACTGTGGAAGAGTGGGACGGGGGTGCAAATTCGATCGGTGACTTCGAGATACATTGTGTCGCCGATGAAGTGGCCTGCGTTGTAGATTCCTCGGTGTGTCAAGGCTGATGTTTTGGGGTGCCCGTTTGATCCGCTTGTGAATTGGAGGTTGAGGATATCATTGGATCTAGGGTTTTCTCAATTGCGTCGACATCTGGTAGGTAGGTTCCTCCCGTGGAAATAAGATCCTCGTCATGAATGCAGTGAGAAGAATGCCGGTCTTCCCCATCAACCATAATGAGATGTTTGAAGCGCTCGATATTCTTCCTCAAATGCGGAATCCAGGGATCGTAATCGTATCGATCAAATCCTGGAACTAGAACCAGAACGCTGCTTCCGCACGATGAGAGCACGGAGTGGAATTCTTGCTAGCTGTACAGTTCCCATAATTCGCCAATGTGATGAGCGCACCTAGCTTCACCCAAGCATAGAACAACTCGACGTATTCCACTATATTTCCCATCATTATTGCGACTCGGTCGCCCTTCCTGACTCCTGCTGCAGCTAGGCCTCGCGCGAGATGGTCGCTCCTTTTGTCGGCCTCCAAATATGTCAAAGTACGGTTTCGGTGATCGGAAACGACGAGAGGTGAGGACCCATAAGTCCTTGCTTGTTCATGGAGGAGAGCTCCGAAGGTTTTGTCGACTATTTGGGAATATGGTGGTCCATGAGCGAGGGACGCTCCATGAACTGCTGCGCGGTTTATGGCTATAATGGCCTCTTTGAAAGACGGGAGATGTGCCATCTTGGATCAAGGTTTCTCGGTGATGGGAGGAAGAGGATATTGATGGCACAGATACAACGTGCAGAGAGAACTACTGTGAAAAAGGAGGCGGTAGAATAAAACAGCTCACAGCTAAGAAGAAAAGCAATGAAAAATGCATCGCATCAACTCAAAAAGTGGTGCCATTAGGTCTATATAGTGACTTACGAACTAATAAATAACAATACCTAACTAATCCCTTAACGAGAACGCTAAACATCTGTCATTCCTTCATATCCCACGGTGGTCTTGACTGTTCCCGCTTCAATATCTTTGTATCTAACTGACCAGCAAATCTCACCGCTTGACACCCGCATCTCGAGAACGTAATCGAGCTTCCTCCATTCTTCGCCCTTTTTGTTATGAAGAATAGGCAATTCTTCAAATACAGTCGAGTCAATTCTTATTTGCAGGGTACACAGAGGTCTCACACCTAGAATCTGGTCAGGATCCGCTAAAAAAAAATAGGGCCAGTACTACATACTGCCTTCTATACGGCTTTCCGCTGTAATGCTGTCTGAGTAGAAGATCTTTGAGGTTAATCTTGTCAGTTGGGTTGCTCCTGTGACGGGGAAGAAAAAGCTGTATGTCACAGGATCCTCTTTCTCCACGTTCTCTCCCTACACCGTAGTAAGAAACCAAATGGCCGATCTGCCTACAAGGAGCGGAAGCTTACTCTTTTCAGAAACCACTTCAGTTGATTACCCGCAACCCATATATCCCGCACACTGTCATATTTTCGATCTTCTTGGAGGTGTTTCTGGTCAACAAAGTCCGGATTGTAGACACACCCGTAATTGTATTTGGAGATGTGGTTGACGACTACATCATTGCCGAGTCCCTTCAAGACGGCACCACGACAGATAGCCGCCCAGCTGCATATTTCTGTCAGTTGACGACTTAGGAACGGTTAGGGCTTGGAGACTGACGCTTTGTTCGGTTGCTGTATCTCAACATGGTCGAAGCTTCTCGCAAGCTCCTGCCGTAGATAGATATTCTCCCCGAAACCACCCACGAGAAGAATTGCCTGGTCAAGTTAGTTCAAGAATACAATAAAACCATAATTGCACATACTGCAGCTTTTTTGCCCTCTCTAGATTCAGCGACTGAAATTTGAGTGCTGACCAAGTGCGTGATATTTTCACAAACTTTACTGAAAATAGCGCTCAAGTGGCCTCTGCTCGCGTAAGCCAAGTTGAAAGGCGGTCTTAGGTATTGGATTACTTGCGTTTTCAATACCAATGTTCCTGGATCAACCCGGGTCAAACTATCGTTACTCAACCAGGGACTCTTTCCTCGCATATCCGAGAGGGTTCGGTGTGATGAAAACCCCCCGGGAAGCCTTCGATCTGGTTCTGCAACTTGGGGTTCCGGAACATGGATCCCCAAGTACCCGGGAATATCTACATGCCACTTCTCGTCCTCAGGCTCGTCAATTTTGAATGAACGCTTGATACCGAGTTCCCAGTCGTTCATCATTTTCCTTTTGGCTCTGCTTGCGAGGCCTTGATATTCATCGTGGGTTATCAAGGTGCGAATCAGATTTTCAAAGGCTGCATCTAGAAATATGGCACCGCACAAACCACCTGTTCGGAGTCAGTCAAGTAACAAGAATGGCCCTGATCCTTGGGAGTTTTGCGGTATGCCATACCAGTGGCTTCGCAGACCATCGCAAGTCTTACGGGTTCATTCACTTGTTCGATTTTATAGCTTATTAGATCCTTGGAATGTCAATATATCTTGACTATCTCTAGAGTGACTGACTCACGACAGTGCCTCCGCCCGCATCACACACTACGAACACGTCTCCTTTCTGTGTTTTCTTAGTCAGGTTCGAGGAAGGAATAGACACTAACCTGTAAGCCCCGCATCTTCTGCGCACGCATCTCATTGAATACTGACAAAGCTGCGGCTTCGGGCTCGCCGATCAATTCAAGTGTCGTAGCAGCACGTTCTAGCATACCTGCCATCTCAGCAGCTCTTTTAGTTAGCTCTTGTGCCTTGTGATCCCAAATAGCCGGCACTGTTAGAGCGATCTTGATTTTGATGTTGTCCCAGAGATTCTTCCCAATCCCTTTGATGATTTCATTCATGGCGTGCGTCCACAGGCATCGTAGATAATCCGCCACCACCTCAACTGGAGTCTTTTCGTTAACTTCCAGCAGGGTTTCCAACCTTTTATATCGTTGAAGCTGTTCATTCTGGAGCTGTTCTTTTGCTTGATCTGATAGAAGTAGCTTGAACCAAGATAGTGAAGGATTAGATTTGTCTAGTTTGTATCCCCATGACGATACCAAACATTCGTCATCATAGGTAATGACCGACGGGACTTTGTGGAGTTCCTTCTGGCCCGGCATATCGGAATTCCAGCCTGTAACAATGTTGATTTCTGTGGGGGATGTAGACAATGCCCAAGCCACACCAGAGAAACTGGTAGAAAAATCAGCACTATCCCGTTAAGTAGACCAATCAAAAGAATAAAATTGATGAGGTGTCTTAAGTTGCGAGAAGAGGGATTTCCTGCTCACGTGGTACCCAGATCCACTCCGATGGATATCATGGTTTCGACATCCTCTTTGTCGCCATTCTTGGTCCCAAGGGTTTCTTTAGGCCCAAGTTCCGCTTCACTGACTAGATCTAATCTTGACCTTCGAAATCTCCGAGCCCTAGGGTGAGTAGCACTTGTTGAGGCTTGCTGTAGAGGAAGTGAGAATGTTGATTGCCCCCACGCCGCCCGAGTCTCGTCGCCAAGAAGCTTATCCATATTGAGATGAAGCAATTTGGTTCCGGTAGAGGCCACAGAAGGACATGAAGATGTCTGTGTGAAGGAGCCAAAGAACGTGAATCCACAATTCAGAATGTATTCTGAGGCTGTAGGATGAGGATTTGAAGAGTGTGCCTGCTCGCAGCCTTGGGGAGGTGTCAGAAAAAGCAAGTGCGACTCTGTTTCGAAAGCCTTCTTCGTTGTCCAATGCAAAATGGAAAACGGCTCTTGCCGTGGGGCGGAGCATGTCCAGTTTCGTTGGCTGTGGGCTGTCTGTCTGGGGATCTCAGCTGTGCTGACATGCAGATGAAGTTGCTTTTTTCAGAGTTCGGCGCCATCCGGTCTCAGCCTCACTGTTGCATTGGCCGCCTACGGAGGTACAGCCTCCGTATGTGAAAGTCCAGCAGGTAGCCTGTCAGAACCCGAAGCTGCCTTGATATCTGCCCAGCCGATGGCCTGTATAGTTCCAGCCAAAGATCTTAGGCCCTCTCGGTGAGCCAGATAGGTCTTCGTTGGTGGGGATTGTTTCCATGGTAAGCATCCACGAAAGTTATGATTTTCCAACACAGTCCAAAATCAGCGCTTTGAATAATTATTCCCAGTCATGCCATCCAGCCGGCTACAACGCGACAGTGACAAATATGCCAGCATGATACTGCTCATGGGAAGCACTGGCTCCGGGAAGAGCTACTTTGTCAACAAATTGAAGGAGGATGCGACCATCGAAAGCGACAGCTTGTACTCATGTAAGAGAATCTTCTTTCCGGCTCGAAGCTCTACTCATTCTAATTCAGAGAGTACAGGCACTGCAACCTGCCAGGTAGTTCGAATAAGCATCGGACGCACGAATATTGCTGTGGTTGATTGCCCAGGCTTCAACGATACGAAAAGGAGCGACACCGAGGTGCTCGGCGAGATTGCGAAAGTCCTCTCCGCACAGTATTTATTCTCGAAGAAGCTGAGATTGCGTGGTATTTTGTATCTACGCGACATATCGAAGACAAGAATGGAAGGTTCCGACATTGCGACACTGAATCTCTTCTCGAAGCTGGTCGGCAAAAAAGCCTTTCCTCACATTGTTTTTGTGACCACAATGTGGGGAAAGTTAGATGCAGCAGGCAAGGAAGTGGCATATAAAAGAGAAAAGGAATTGAAAGAAAGCTTCTGGGATGAGATGATACAAGAAGGATCGTACATGACAAAATTTCAGGGGAGCAAAGCTTCAGCAGAAGGGATCATCTCACAGGTGGTCGGAGATGCAGATCCAGTCATTCTCCAGATTCAGCACGAGTTGATCGATAAAGACTTGGAGCTCGCTGCAACCGCAGCTGGCTCTATCCTTGCCCCAATAGTAGAGGAACAGTTAGTAGAAAGTAAGAGCAAGCTTCAGCGCTTCCGAGCTCGTTTGGCGGGCGAGAAAAACAGCACTATTCAGCGGAAAGTCTTATCTGATATCAAGAAAGTGGAAGCGGAGAGGGATCAGGCTCAATCAGATAAGGACCAGCTCAAGGAAAAGTTTGGATCTAGCGTCAAGGAGAAAATACCTGAGGGCAAAAATTGGCAGGAGACATTGCGCACTATTTGTACGGTGCTGGGTGTAGGTATTTCGGTTGTTTCAGTGTTCGTCCCAGCAACCTCCTGTAACATTATGTGATATCAAGAAACAGGTCTCCTTTTTATCAATAGACCGCGCTGCTTTTTGATTCAGAAAATGGTTGCTTTATCGCCCAGAGGCTTCTCTGGTCAGTGTATGTGAACTGGTGGCTGAAATCCCCCACGGCAGAACCTGGCGCCTCCTCCAGGCAGCCTTGTTGGCCAAACATTCAAATACAAGCCCGTCTTCTGCGCTGCTCTCTTCTCTGGTACTTCGTTGGCGGTTACGCATGGTATGCGACTTATATTAACAGCATGCCAGATAAATTATCCTGTGCGTTTGGATTCACCAGAGTGATCGTGCCCCGGCGCACTTGCTGACAAGGTGCCTGCAGTTCGTGATCGCGCCGGTGATCTGGCTCACAGCTTCCTGGGAGCCCCACGCTCGAACTCTCGAGCGCCCAACACTTTAAGAGAAAGCTCATCTACTGAAAAGTTGCGCAAGGTGAGATCGAAAGAAGCTTCGCGGGCTTCGCGGGCTTCGCAAGGCAGAGGAACGCACCCCAGCCAGCCCGTGCAGAGCCCGGTCAAGCCCTCGTCGTCTGAAAGCCCCAGAACCAAATCATCGGCCCCTATTCCTGGATTTCAAAATCCACCGCCAAATCCGGATCTTGATCGAATCGCCAAAGATACGTCCGAGGCCACCTTGTTGACAAAAGAGGCAGCAGAGCTCGCACAGGCTGTGCTGAGACTCCGCACCGAGAACAAGGAGCTGCGGCGTGCCAAGATACCCTCACGAACCTCAAGCGACCTGAGGAACAAGCATCTTGAATTCTCGTCCGTTCCCAGGAGACAAAAGTCACAGCAACAGGATGAACTCACCGCCGCTAAGGACCAAATTGCCCGTTTGGAAGCTGAACTCGAGCAAGAGAAGCTCAACTATGTCAAGTCGGAAAAGGCAAGGAAGCAGGCTGTAAATGCTCAGGCTTTGCTAACGCGAACGGACCCGAGCTCTTTCGACGACGAACATTTCAGAGAACAGGTGGAAAATCTACAATTCAAGGTTGGGCATTGGGTGAGAAACCAGGACTGGAAAGTCTTTGACCCCCGGGAAAATATCCCCGAAGATATTCAAAAACGCTGCCGAGTTTTCGAGCCCACCTGCCCCCAATATCATCACTACCTTTATTCCAAGAGAGGGATCGAGTTGTTGATGGAAGCGCACGTCTGGCAATTCTTGGGGCTTGAGATATTCGGGCAAGACTTGTGGGCTCTTACAGAAGAGGCAGAGAAGCTTCTCAGTCCTGACAAGTATGGAAACCCATTTGCTGACTGGAAGAAATACTTGGGTACGAAGAACCCAAAAATGTGTGCAAGACTTCTGCTAAACAGATTACCAGAACGAAGTATCGGTGAGGATCAGAAAGAAATGCTTCAAGCATGGAGAGTTGCCAGCGCTCGCCTCTTGGCGGCACGAAAATCTCCCGCGGTATATACTGCAATAATGAACGCAACACAAGACTTGGTTCTCGATTTCACAGAAGACGAGGTGGGACTTTTGGCTCGCGGGAGTCTTGATATAGTCAAGCTGGAACTCTTGTGTCGGGAGGCTGTCCAACTCGATTCTGTTATTCAGCAGCAACGGCCCAATTATCATTTTTATCCTATATTCAGGTCACGCAATTGGAAATGGGGCTTTTTGCCTACTTGCATGGAGATTTTCGGTGATGACGGCAAGTATCCTGCGCATAGGGAAAGCCAGGAGGTGAAGTTGGTCTTGAGGCCCGGGTTTCGGAAGTTTGGTAACTCGGCTGGCAAGAACTATAATCAAGAGATCTCGATCTTAAACATGGTTGTGGAGCTCAAAGGTAAATGATAAAGATTGTAGCAGTCCCAATATGGCAAGACCCAAATGGTTATTTTAATTCGAGAAACTCTTTGCCTAAACTGGCGCTGTTTGCTTGACGAAAACTCGGATACATTTGCCATCCAAAGCAGCTTACGACAAGAGTAAACATAATATAATAAAAAAGCTTTTAAGTATTTAAAAGGTACTAATTAGTAAAAGGATAAAACTTAATACCCCCTTTAATTATATATACTTTTTAACTTAATTAGAGTTATAATAATAGACTAAATTATAGAGGGACTAGGAAGTTATATATATATATATTATAAGGCAAAAATATAATTTTTACGTCTCGCTTAAAAATGCGATTTCAATAACTATTTACTATACTGCTATATACGGGAGCCAAAATGGGATCTGCGCATAGAGATAAGGAAAGTGTAACCAGGCCTTAATGGAAGCTAGGACGAGCCCCCTTGCATACTAAAATAGCATTTTCCATGCTCGTGCTGACTGTGCCGCCTTCCGCTGTCGCTCACCACTGCCCACCCTCGCCTCACCCTTACTCGCCTTAGCTCACCCAGCATTACCGATAAAGCAGCCCTGCTCACCTTTCCGAACAGAAACAGATTTCATGCAAGTGAGGATTCAGGTCAAACAACCAGCTGTTGTGTGCTGTACTGGTATTCTTGGTCCAGCTAAGGTAGGCCAAGAAACTCACCGCAGACTAGAGTCTGATTGAAACCACATCCTGGGAAGACAAACATCGCGTTCTCCATCGAGGTGTTCCAGAAAGTCATTGCTGTCAATCTAGTTGGAATAGTGGAAGTTATCCGCCAACTTCTCCCCCACATAGCAACACAAACCCCAGATGATGATGGAGAACGAAGAGCTATCATCACTGTTTCGTCAGCAGCAGTTCGTGTTTCAACATCAATCATTATATTTCATTTCTGAATTTCGCCTCAGCTCGTGAACATTTATTTCTCTACACTACTCCAACCTGGGAATCCAAATCATTTCCCATCTCACAATGTCAACCCCAACCTTCGTCGCCGGCGTAGGCATGACGCCCTTCCGCTCCCCCAAGAAATCCGCAAGCCAAGCCCAAAACCCCAACTCCGACTACTTCGACCTCGCCGTTTCAGCTCCCGTGAAGGCGCTCCTCGACGCCGGCCTCACCTACGACGACATCGATCAAGGAATCGGCCGCTACGTCTTCAGAGACTCGACCTGCGCCCAACGAGTTTTCTACTCTCTCGGTATGACAGGAATACCAATCTGCAATGTAAACAACTACTGCTCTTCCGGCTCCACTGGCATCTACCTCGCGAACCAAGCGATCAAAGCAGGGCAGGCGAATTGTGTTCTGGTTATTGGTTTTGATAAAATGTATCCGGGTGCGCTACCGCAGATATATAATGATAGGACGAATCCGCTGAGTAGGATTTTGGAGTTGAGTGAAGGCTTGATTCCTGAGGCGGATAGGGGGAAGAAGAGTCCGGGGTGGACGCCGCGGTTGTATGTTAATGCACAGGCGGAGTATCTTGAGCGGTATGGACCAGCTGGTGCCACAAACGAACATTTTGCGAAGATCACTTCTATTAACCGGGCGCATGGAGTCAATAATCCGTATAGCCAGCTGGCAAAAGAGGTTTCTTTTAACGATGTACTATCGAGTCCGTCCGTTACGGGTACAATTACGAGGCTGTAGTAAGTCAGAACATTTCTCAAAACTTTGCGTAGACCTCCTATATCCCCAGAATATCATACAAAGGTTCGTGCATTTTGATATCTCTAGCCCAAGGCTGAAAATTTGAATGTACAACATTTTGAGGAACATTCCTAATCGCACGCCTCAATGAATGTTCCCGAACCCTTCTATGTTGACATTACCTGGAACTGTACTTACGCAGAATAGTGGCAACTGCTCTTCCAAATATCTGTTTCTTTTTTTGTTGCTTGCTGATGGCCTATCCTTTAGACTGGAGCCGCGGCGGCAGTCATCTGCTCTGCCCAATTCCTTAATCACATCCTCACCTGCACAACTCAGCAATCCAAATCGCCGGCCAAGCACTCGCCACCGATACGCCGCTCTTCTGCGAACCCGCCAGCGCAATCGAGCTCATCGGCTCTAACATGACGCGCCTCGCAGCAAAGTCTGCGTTCCAGCAAGCAAAGATTATCTTAAAAGATGTTTCGATTGTAGAGCTGCATGATTGCTTTACCACGAATCAGATGTGTGCTCTTGAAGGCCTGGGGCTGGCTGAGGAGGGGAAGGCATGGAAGTTGATTCAGGATGGCGAGGTAAGTTACTCGATGGAGAGGGAGAGGGCATTGGGTGGGAAAGGGCGGATTGTCAATCCATGTGGAAGGCTGATTTCGAAGGGCCATCCATTGGGAGCTACCGGACTTGCGCAGTGTGCTGAGCTTGGTTCGTCGTCCCCCTTCCAACTGGCTAAAGATTCTGATTAATTTTGTGCTCTAGTTTGGCACCTCCGTGGCTGGGCAGTGACACGTACGGTCTCAGGAACTAAATATTGCTTGCAGCATAATATGGGGCTTGGTGGTGCCACGGTGGTTACTATTTATCAGAGGGCGGATGGAAAGGAGGCCCCTAAAGTAGGCGAATACAGGCCTGAGGACGATGGGAGGTGCAGGCTGGGGTATAATCCGGCGGTTGAGGCGAGAGTTATAAGTAAGGCTGATTGGGAAGCGGTCAAATCGAAGGGTGGTGGGAGTTCGATGTGGGCGACGGCGAAGTTGCCGGGTTGTTGATGGAGAAAGTTCTAAGGAGAGGGCTATGTTGTAGCTTGTGGGTGGCGGAGGATCTCTGTTGAGGTTTGAATATCAGAATACTGGACCCAAGTGACGAGCTTAAGTGCAACATAGGGAAGGTTTAGCCATAGCCTCTCCTGCCTGTCAATACATCACTGGACCGTCTCAATGGCAACCTTGAAACTTAATCTCTGCCGCATGGCGGCCACTTTTCAAATTTAACACCCTTTCATTGACTATTATTCTTCGAGAATATTTGGTTTAACAATGCCTTTAATCGTGCTGAGACTCAAGTCAGGATAGGGAAATAATAATATATTTATGACCATTTCAAGGCGCAAAATTGATCCATGGTGATAGGAAAAGTGCTCATCCTTTATAGCCCCAGGCGTACAAAACCTTCATGTCCATTGCAATTCTGTTGTCGTTCTCATCTGTCTTGTCCACCCTATACTCTTTTTCGAACACTCCTTTCATTGTCTCCCGCGCAACCCTTCGTAGTGCCTCAATTTCCGCCAACTCATCCTCTGGTGTGTTCTTAGGGCCTCTGGGAATAAAATTATCAAACATACTCGCCTCAAGCCACTGCATGAGAGCTTCCGCATCTGCCCACGCCAAGTGGTGGGTTTTCACCTCGCTCTGTATGTCGATAAACCCAGCTTTGGCAAGGTCGCTTTTGAGTTCAATCTCTGTGGGATGGTCTGGTAAGCCCTGTCCAGGGCCAAGCTGCCAATAAGGCCCCTGTGACAGAACTCTCTTTTTGACCTCTCGCCACGGGTTGACAATGTCTCCAGGTAACGCTGAAATGCCGACGCATCCCCCTTCCCCAGCACCATAAAACCTTGATCGAGCGCTTCATCCCGCCGCGTCCAATGGATCATACAACTCATTACAGCATGGTCGTAATCGGTGCCAGCGGATTTCGGAACATCCTCGGCCTTTCCCAGCTCGAACTTCACAATCTTCATGTACTTTTCTGTGATCTTCTGGCGTGCAACATCAATGCAATCTGGGAGACTGAGTGGGAGCGGATCAAAGCCAAAGACATACCCCTCCTCCCCTACAATGTCCGCGATATCGAAATCGAGATTACCAGGTCCGCAGCCGAAATCGATAACGCGGTCACCCAAAGCAATTTTCATTTTTTCTATGGCAACATATCGCCCCATCACGGTTTGAATGTCTTTACTGCCGACATCGTAGATATGCGCCATCTTAAGCTCGTTCCTAGCCAGGCTGATGATCGATATGTCGTCAGTGTGTCAAATGATTAGGTTTGAGTTGATTAGACCCCCCTACTCAAATCAAATCAAGTCAAAATTAAGCTAATCAAATCATACTTAATTATAATTAGAGATAATTAATTATAATTAATTATATTCATCACGTGACTACGCACATGACTTTAGGGCTTCGAAAGCCGAGGTGAGACTAAAATAAGGTTTGGGCTAGCCGTATTCAGTATCGCTAAAGGCGCTCTTTACTAAACTAGGCCTAGCGCCAATTAGTAAGTGAAGCTAAAGGCGCTAGAACCTCCTTGATTTCCAGTGATTCCTCGGTAATAATATAGATAATGAGAGAAGAGAGGGGTAGCACGGATCGCCAAAGCTAAAAATAGTGAGTGTAGTCACGTGAGAGCAAGTCACATGGCCGGCCTACAGTTATCATATAATAATTTAGACTAATTTTATACTCTTATATATGCTTTATAGATTTTATTTATATCTCATTAATATAAATCTTAGTTATTTAATAATCTTTAAAAATGCCTAAGAAAGTATACTTTATATTGTCACGTGATGATTATAACTAATTATAATTAATTATAATCCTAATCCTAATCAAATCAAGTCAAAATCAAGCTAATCAAATCATACTTAATTATAATCAAAGCTAATTAATTATAATTAATTAGCTTTGATTATTTTTTGACACACTGTATGTCGTGCGTCTTCTGTCCAATGATACTTCTTATCTTACCGCCGAAGCCGCAAAAGACAGACATGCAGTGCAATTTTTTTTTTTGGCATTTAACCACCAGACAGAACGACAGGCCACTGATGGAGTGCGGGAAGAATGTGGCTGCTTATCTGGAAGAGGTGCAGATCTGTTCAGCCAGAAGCGATCCGCCTGAGGACAACGGCTTGCCCTGTTCTGGTGCACCCAGCTTCCGGCAACAGATCAGTTGCCAATGCTCTCTTTTAATCTGGCCTTGTCACTTCCTTCATCTGGCGGAAATAATGACTCACTAGGAACGACTAAGGATTCTTGATCGACAGTATCAAATTTACAAAAAAGCTCTCGACATGAAATCGAGGGAGAGCTGGTGAAATCTCGCCCGGCGACAACGGCGATGGTCTTCTCGCCGTGATATTCCTGCTTCATGGTGTGATGTAGGTTTCTCGAATCATACGTCTTCTTTTATTTATTCTACTGAAACCTCTCAGATACTTTACGATGAACATGAAGCCATCCAAGCCGCTTTCCTAATCGAAGTTGCCGAATCAGTTACCACTGGTGATAAGGACTGGAATTCCGCTTCCAAATGCCTCCTTCAATGGCCAAACTCACTCGATGCCAAAGCGTCACACCTTGGGGGATGCCAGATCTTATCAGCAAAGAGTCTGGAAGTCTCGCTCCAGCATAGATTTGGAACGCACCAAGTTGAGAGGCATGGCGAGGGCAACGAATTCATGTCAGAGGAAGAGTTAGATGAGGACGCAATGGAAAAGGAATTTATATCACTGGGTTCAAGGAAATCCAGCACGCCAAGCAAGTCAGGAGAGCAACTCATTAAAGATTCAAGATAGAGAGGATATGACAAAAAATAGCAAGTTGAAGTTCTTCGAAACGGTCCTGCAACCAGCCTTGGAGTGGCATCTGGTCTCCTAGAGTTACTGCCGTCGTGTTGAGCTCCACGATCGCCATCACCGTACTCGCAATGCTGTCGGCGATGAGTTTGAAGTTGCCACCGCGTGTAGAGCCTTCGAAAAGGAGCTCCAAAATCTGTGGAGCCATAGACCCGAATTATGGACATCATGGTAGAGGAACTCGAAGAGGTAGTCTGCAAGGACACCGTGTTCAAGCTGGTTGAGCTTTGCAGTGCCTAAGCGACTGGATTCTGGGTGCACTTTATTCACATTCATCGAGTACTATAGCATGGTGGAACCTTTCCCATTCCGACATTGTCAAGAAAGCATTCAACGAGACTTGGGGCAGCCTTCAACGAAGTAGAGGGCTGCCAGATGAACACACAGGTGACGAGGATGCTGGAACCTCCCGCTCGAACTCTGTAAACCATCCAGGTCTAATGTGGCCTATATTTCTCTTCGGGTGTGGGACCCTAGACACCTTTTGCCAAGACTGGCTGTTTGGAAGCCCAGGACAAGCCGCTGTATAGGTTGGGCCATGGTATTAATGTTGCTTTCGTGGCCGTGGGGGCTATATTGAGTTTTGCGTTACATTGCATTATTAGAGGTTGCATAGGAAGCTTGAGGGGACGGGGGTGGCCAGGTGGATGTCTTGAGGCAAAGGGTGGCAGGAAGAACCGAATTCGTAGAGACCCTTTACTCCCATGCAGCATTGGGCAAGTTTCCGCATATCAAATTGGAAGCAATTAACTGTACAGCTATAAAGATGAGAGATCACAATCTTCAAAAAGAAAGCTTGAGGACTGTATAAAACAATGCCAAATGTGTCGACGACGACAATCAACAAATATCACGGAGCTAAGACTGAAATTTCTCGCCGAGGCACTTTATCGTGAAGACCACAGATTGTGAGAAACTGTATGCACAACTGAAATATGATTTTCAATTCAATTCGCCTCGAGATACGAGCTTCTTGAAAGGACGAGAGGATGAATATCAAAGAGAGAGGAAGAGTCGAGCCCCCTTTTCTAGTCCCGAAAATCTGGTCCGTGCGGGGCTTACAAGCTTCCCCGCATTCCGACTGTAGCCGCGAGCTTCCTACCTTCACACAATCCACATTGTTCCAATACGAACATGAGCTTTCAAGATGTCCCTCCTACGACCCATACTGCGACGCGGCCATGTTAGTCTGCGGATCCGTCATCTGCGAGGCCTGGCCACAGCTACTGAGCCAGCTTCGAATCACAATCAGCAACATCACGCCACCAACAACAGCTTCGTCAAGGTCGTCGAAGTCGGTCCCCGCGATGGATTGCAGAACGAAAAGAAGACAATACCCTTGACGACCAAGATAGAACTGATAGAGAAGCTATCAAAGACCGGACTCACCGACATCGAGGCTGGCTCCTTCGTTGCTCCGAAATGGGTGCCACAGGTCTGACAACCCTTCCCATTTCTCCACGAGACAGCAAGTAGCTAATCATTCGCAGATGGCAGACTCGAGCGAAATCCTCGAGTACATCCTTAAATACCCTCCGACATCCTTGAACCCAATCGCCTACTCCTTCCTCGCGCCCAACTCCCGCGGTCTCGAAAACGCGCTTTCGATATTACGAGCACACCCCTCTGCATACCAAACCTTCTCCCCGCAATCCACACCTTACGAACCAGACGAATCGGGGATCCTTAACGAATCCGCCGGGGAACCGACAGGTGCCCCCCCGTTCATCGAGATGTCCGTCTTCGCCGCCGCGACGGAATCGTTTTCTGAAAAGAACCTAAATTGCAGTATCGCGAGCTCTCTCTCGCGATTCCGTGAAGTGATTACCGGGGCAAAAGCTCATGGGTTGAGAATACGAGCTTATATCTCTGTGGTTCTGGGCTGTCCATTCGAAGGGTACGATGTTGATCCCAGGAAAGTGGCGGAAATAGCGTGCGATTTGATGGAGATGGGCGCTGATGAGATTGATCTCGGTGATACGACGGGGATGGGAACCGCGCCGAGGACGGCGGCGCTGTTGAATGCTATGCAAGCGGCCGGTATACGTAATGAGGATATCACGATGCATTTTCATGATACGTATGGACAAGCGTTGGTTAATTCCGCAGTTAGTTTGGAGCATGGGATTAGGAGGTTTGATGCGAGCGTGGGAGGACTTGGAGGCTGTCCGTATAGTCCGGGCGCGACGGGAAATATCAGTACGGAGGACTTGGTGTACTTTTTTGAGAGTTTGGGCATGGAGACGGGGGTTGATTTGGATGCACTTTGTGAGATTGGGGAGTGGGTTAATAAGGAGATTGGGAAGGAGAATGGGAGTAGTGTTGGGAAGGCGTTGTTGGCGAAGAGGAGGCTAGAGAGATAGAGTCTGCTGAAAGTGAGTAAATAAGAAGTTTTAAAAGAAGTGTGTACATGTGAACGCCCTTTGAACTTGTTCTTGGAAAGCGTAAAGGCGATCTAGGGGCCCAAAGAGTTTGGTGATTGGGGGTCAAAAGTCTCAGGCCAACTCAGGTTTCAGAGACTATTTTTGCGTATGCTCCCGGTCTACTTTGCGTTTAGGACACCATGTAACTAGAGAACAATAAGATTCTCAGAAAGTTTCGAATTCAGGTTCCCTGGCCTGAACCTATCGAGTCCTGGTGAAATGACCACTCCATTTCAAGCTCACGAGATCTCCAATATGGAAACAGGGAACTGCAGAAGATGTAACAGTAACTTCTTGAATAATAATTCTAACATCAGAAAATCAAATTGTCCCAAATATCTTCCAGTAAATAGAGAACTGAATAAAAAGCTTTGAGGGGGAAGCTGCAACATGCCGCCACGTGATTGGCCAAGACCTCCCTCGCTTATCGCAGTTTCCAATCTTCTGCAGCTAAGCTCCCAAGCTCCAGCCTGCGAAAGCAAGCAACGCTCGAGCTGCAACCTCCTCCTCTCTCGCTCCTGCTCCCCAACAACAGCTCTCCCAGCTCTGCCACCACCCCCGAGCTCCCGATAGGCCTTTCTTCTCCTCCTCCGCACTGATCTGCTAGTTTGCAGCAGCCATGGGAGACCCGCGGGAATCGTCGTCGTACAGCGTTACGCCCAGGATCCGGTATAACACTATTGGCGGTGTCAATGGGCCTTTGGTGATTCTGGAGAATGTGAGTACAAGCTACAGCGGAAGGGAGGAGTAGGGGAGGAGATGAGGGGATTGGGAGAGTGTGCTGATCAGTGGATAGGTCAAATTCCCTAGGTACAATGAGATTGTTACTTTGACGCTGCCTGATGGCACCGAGAGGTCTGGACAGGTTTTGGAGGCGAGAGGTAAGTGCCCGCTACAATGAGTCAATTGCGTATATGCTGATGAGTGCGGATAGGTGATCGGGCTGTTGTGCAGGTAAGGTTCTTGAGCTGGTTGGTTGTGGTAGGCAGAGACTAATTGCGATTAGGTGTTCGAAGGCACGCCTGGCATTGATGTTAAGAAGGTATGGCATACAGGGCGAGAAGGAAAGGGATAGATGTGCTGATGGTATATAGACGAAAGTCGAATTCACAGGCCAGAGTCTGAAGCTCGGTGTGTCGGAGGACATGCTTGGACGTATCTTCGATGGATCGGGAAGAGCTATCGATAAAGGACCTAAGGTCCTTGCGGAGGATTACTTGGACATCAATGGCAGTCCTATCAACCCTTACTCTCGAGTAAGCCAATTCCTCCTGCGGACACACGCAGAATGCTGAGATATACAGGTCTACCCCGAAGAAATGATCTCGACTGGTATCTCGGCTATCGATACGATGAACTCGATTGCTCGTGGACAGAAGATTCCTATTTTCTCCGCCGCTGGTCTCCCGCATAACGAAATTGCTGCTCAAATTTGTCGACAGGCTGGTTTGGTTCAGAAGCAGGGTGTCACGAACAAGGGTACACATGATGGCCACGAGGAGAATTTCTCGATTGTTTTCGCTGCTATGGGTGTCAACTTGGAAACTGCCCGTTTCTTCACGCGAGATTTCGAGGAGAACGGAAGTTTGGAACGTGTGACTCTGTTCTTGAACTTGGCCAACGATCCTACGTACGTGGATTTTGTGCGGGAATATTACAGCTGCTAATTGAGTCCAGGATTGAACGTATCATTACTCCGCGTCTTGCTCTTACCACCGCCGAATACTATGCCTACCAACTGGAGAAGCATGTCTTGGTCATTCTTACCGATTTGACAGCATACTGCGATGCTCTTCGTGAGGTCTCAGCTGCTCGTGAAGAAGTACCAGGTCGACGTGGTTATCCTGGTTACATGTACACGGATTTGTCGACCATATACGAACGTGCGGGTCGTGTTGTAGGACGAAACGGATCCATCACGCAAATTCCTATCCTGACTATGCCCAACGACGATATCACCCACCCGATTCCCGATTTGACTGGTTACATTACGGAGGGGCAAATCTTCGTTGATCGTCAACTGTCCAACCGTGGTATCTACCCACCGATCAACGTCCTTCCATCGCTCTCCCGTCTCATGAAGTCTGCCATCGGTGAAGGACACACGCGAAAGGATCACGGTGATGTTTCTAACCAACTGTACGCCAAATACGCCATCGGTCGTGACGCAGCCTCAATGAAAGCAGTCGTCGGCGAGGAAGCCCTGTCCTCCGAAGACAAGCTCTCCCTTGAATTCCTAGAGAAATTCGAGCGAACCTTCATCTCGCAGTCCGCATACGAGTCAAGAACTATTTACGAATCTCTCGATCAGGCATGGAGTCTACTGCGTATCTACCCGAAGGAACTCCTCAACCGTATCCCGTCCAAGATCCTCGCCGAGTTCTATGCGAGATCTGCTGATCGTAAAGGCAAGGGGCGCGCGACGAAGGACACTAAAGATAATAGTGAGGAGGGGAAGGCGAATGGTGGGGAGGAGAACCTTATTGATGCGTGAGGGATCGGGTGAGGAGTGTTTGAGCGGATTGCATGAGTGTGTGAGCTTATGAATGCTTTGCTTTGATGACAGGGCGGTGTGTAAGTAGGGAGTGTATAGCGGGATAGACTTTGTTACGATACCTGCCTCGCGGGGAAGGATTCGGATAATTGATTTCCCATTTTGAACGTGGCTGATTCCTTTCCTTCTCTTCAATGCTCCATTCCGGGGATGATCGGGGATCATTCTACCTGCATCGGCACCGGTCTGTAATTAACACGAAGCTTTGCGCTCTCCATGCTCTCTCCATGCCCAGCACATGCAAGGTCCCCTGATATATCAAATGACCAAATTCCAAGATTCTCGATGTCCACCAGTCGGGTCAACTTACAAGTTGGATAGCCAGCTTTCTTGGAATACATTTTGCCTTCACCAAATACTCCGGCAGAAGAAAGCCACGAGGTCTCATGCGCACCAATGACCAGCCGGTGAAGATCAAGGGTAGTAGGACCGTGAATGCGCCGGAAAGCTTGAATCCATTTGGAAGGCTGCAAGTCCGTGACCCCGCCGGCAAGAACTGGGGAAGGGGGAAGTGAGCCACCAGAAGGCATGGCAGGGGGGATATTGCAGGGATGAGCAACGCCCCAGACGCGCCAATCAGCCTCTTTCCGCTTTAACGTCATTTTGGACGGACGACGTCCTCTCAATATTCCGTGGACTCAATGCACAACAACCGGACAGGCGAGCCTGGGATCTTTTCTCTATATACGGACTTGAACCTGCGACTATGGGGTAATCCGACCATTGATCTGTGCGATTCTGTGGTTGGCTGAAAGGTTTACTGACGGGAGGAAGAAGAAGAAGAAGAAGGGGAATCTGGGGTTAGGGAGAGGCGGAGCAGTAGTACGTTACAGGGCGGGGAATCTTCGTACGAGGTTCGGTCCAGTTCGACCGCGGGGATCGCCACGGCGTCAGCTGGCCTGCCTGGCTGTTACCCAGAGTTCGTCTTAATTTCACATCAAGAGGGGTAGCAGGCTCGTTCCTGCGTCGGTGCTGCACTAGCTGTGCGCGGTGAGATGATGTAAAAAGTATAAGAGCTACCCCTCCTCGCGCAATCTGGTCCCGAGCTTTTGTACGCCGTTTCCCGCACTTTACTGCACTTCGATTCTTCTGCTCGGGTCCCTTCTGTTGGGTTTGGAAGAAGGATAAGGACGGATCAGACAGGATGCGCACATCGTCTGCAGCTCTCGCCGCGTTCTTCTGGAGCAGCTCGATTCTTGCACGCCCACAGATCCCGGGTCAGACGTTGACAGGCACAGCGGGCAACACGACGATTGCTGGATCCAGCGGAGGCCCAGACAGCAATGGCAAATATGTCATTGAGGGGGTAGGCATCCGCGCCACTTTCATCCCATATGGAGCGAGCATCTCGAATCTGTTTATTAATGATACGAGTGGTGTCGAGAGGGATATCGTTACGGGCTTTGATAATGCTAGTTATTACGGGATCGTAAGTTCTCATCATTTCGTTGTTCATCTCGTTGATTGGAAACTGGGAGGTTATTTTTAGGGGATGGGTGAAGTGTGGGGCGGGTAAAGGCTGACAGGAGCAGGACCGTCAACATCCTCATTTCGGCGGCGTTCCAGGCCGCTACGCAAACCGCATCAAGAATAGCAGTTTCGTGATCGATGGAAAGACATACCATGTTCTTCCCAATGAGAACCCGACCAAGGCCGCGCCTGCTGGGGCAGACACGCTTCATGGCGGCCCTGATGGCTGGGATTGGAGAAACTGGACGGTCGTCGCGCATACGAGAGATAGTATTACTTTCTCACTGACTGATCCGGATGGCGACCAAGGCTTCCCTGGAGAAGTGGTTAGTTACGTTACGTATAGTTTGGGCCATATGACGTGGGACTTTAAGATGGTTGCGCTGGCGACGACGAAGAAGACGCCGATTATGTTGAGTTCACATGTGAGTTTCCCCTCCTTGTCTCCACCTCTGCCTTCCCAGCTCCTTTCATCCCAACCTCCAGACTATTGAAGTGAAAGAAGACTGTGCTGACAGCAAAACAGACATACTGGAACCTCGACGGCTTCGCCAACACGGAGACCGCCACCGCCCTCAACCACTCCCTCTGGATGCCTTATGCCGGGCAACGCGTCGGCACAGACAACATCCTCATCCCCACCGGCGATATCCTCTCCAACCAGCAATACTCGCTCAACGATTTCTGGTCCTCTCCAAAGCAAATCGGTGCGAATTTCTCGAATCCAGACCTCCTTGGGAATTGCGGCTTCAACTGCACGGGCTATGATACCTGCTACCTCACCGACCGCGCCGCGGACGGACCTTACGATTGGCGCGAAAAGGGGCCGGTTGCCAGGTTAAGGAGTGCGTGGAGTGGAATCCAAGTCGATGTCTTCACAGACCAGGACGCATTTCAGGTTTACAGCTGTGGCGGGCAGAACGGCTCCATGGCGCTGAAGTCCACGCAGGGATTGCATGGGGTGGAGGGAAGAGAGAGGACGATCCAGCAGTATGGGTGTGTGGTCATGGAGGTCGAGGATTGGATTGATGGCATTAATCAGCCGGAGTGGGGGAGAGGCAAGAAGCAGATTTTCGGGCCGGGCGATGAGCCGTATGTCTTGCAGGCTAGTTATCGGTTTAGTTTGAATGGGACGGCGGTCGGGCTGAATGGGCCGGGCAGTGGGTAGAGGGTGGGACTGAGAACAGAGATGAAAGTGTGTAGTTGTGAAAGGAGATCTAATGCAATGTCCCGTCTTTAATGATAGCCACGTGACAGACACGTGATCTGACCACGATAAAGTTACTATGGTCGTCCATTGATTGGCCTGTCTCTTCTTTGTGGCATAGAAAAGGTGTTTCTTATATTCTACGTTTGATCGTTTGATTCCTGCACGGTACTTAGTCTATGAGGGTAAGTATTTGTTGAAGTCAAGTCAAGCGATTTATGTGGATATTTATCTGAACGATTTACCGGCTAAACTGCAAAAACAACTCAATTACCCACAAAAAGGGATCCATAGAGGAGTATATAGGTTTCAATTCTTATTGCGTAACTTCATCTGTTTCTGGGATTGCCCCAATCTCGCTGCTGCTGCTGTCATGATTGAGGGCTTCGTTTTTGCTATCCCCGACAGGTTGCGAAAACATAGCAAGTTAAGGTTCGTCGTCGCTGAGCCTTCTGAATTACTTACTGTTGATCTAACATTATGTCATGAGAACGTAAGGAGCCACCCTGGACATCGGGCTGAGAATGACTTGTTAATTATTTTAATTTTTTATCTTGGTCACATGGGAATTAAGTGCCGGGGGATTTGTACTGTTGTACACGCATCAGACAAGGTTTGTGCCGGATGTGGATGGCTTTTCATGTGCCAAAGACGAGCCCGACGCACGCCAACATGTATGCTCTCAGTAAATCACTAAACGATGCATTCATTACACGTACAAACAACAACCCCTATGCAACCTTCTCCGTCAGCTCAAACATGACTGGTTGGGTATCCCTAAAGCTCTCCCTACTCTCCAGCATTTCCCAATATTTATTTAATTCAGGATACTGCTCCTTCCAATGAATCAATCCAAACTTCGTCTCTACCATATCCATCATGCCCAACATCGCACCAGCTGCAATATCCGCCACTGAAAACTCGTCACAAACAAGGAATTTCCCCTCCGTCTTCTGCACCAGCTCATCCATCGCCTTAATCACACCATTGACCTTTCGTAATTGACGATCAAGCCACTCTTTACTCAACGCGTCTCCCCTCCCCGTCTCAAAGAACACAAGACTCATGGCATCACAAGCGCCATCGGCCAGAACCTGGATTTGCCGGACTTGGAGTTGATCGTCTAATGAATCTGGCATCAGATCGGGGCCTTTGCCGCGGTACTTTTGGACGATGTACTCTTGGATGTACCATGACTCATATATCGGTGCTCGCCCATCGTCGAAGATCAGGATCGGTAGTTTTTCGAGCGGGTTGTACTTGGGCGTTTCGGTGGTGCTGTGCCAGGGGATCTCAGATTTCAGCTCAAAGGGGATGCCTTTCTCGATGAGTGCTATTCGGTTTTTGCGTGCGTATGGTGAAGGGGTGGCGCTGATAAGAGTGAGCATTGTCTTTGGAAGGTCGGGGAACCTTCATGTAGCACACACTTCCCAGAACTCAACAAATTCGTAAATTCTGAGAGGAGGTGATAAATCGCATTGAATTGCGCAGTGGACCACATACCCTCTTTTTAAGAAGAGGGGATTTATCTTTCCATCGACCAGGAACTCTGCAGCGGCCCGCCGAAATTGTCGCCTTGGCTTCATAATAGGCGCAGATCATTGGTGGTCCGTTTACTCAAATTCAAGACTGAAGGGTCTAGATCTGCATCGATTTTGGTGGTCCTTCCCCGCGATTGGTACAGCCAAGAAGATAGCTGCAATGATGCAGCCCACCGGGTGAACTCCGCTTTTGGAGGTTCTCCGAGCCGGCGGCCGCCCCCTTTTGGCTTCGCTTTCGCCTGCAGTAACCAATTGAACAATACTGTACATATGTTCTCCCATGATGAAATTAGATGCACTGTTTTATGGACAGGGTATCTTAACTTGAAACTTTCAAACAACTTTCCCTTCTGGAGAAGTAGGATGATCTTAGTGGCTATTGTCACGTGAGCGCCGATTATGTGAAAATCAATTTCATTATGTAAACTGAAAGCGGCTAGCCGAGATTGCCAGGAAGTGGTGATGCTTTTGCAAAATCCTAAGCTTCCTAGAGACCTTGTTTTGGGGAGGTTCCGAAGTGTAGATGACTTAGATATGGTAGAACATCCCCTTGGCTGAGGCACCTCAGTCCTAGCTCATCCGCGACCATCTTGCAAAGTCCAATCAAGGCCTTGATGGTAATATTTGGGGTTGGTTCCGTCTATTTAAGTCCAGCAAGCATGATATCATGACCCGAATGGGAGGCCAGTCAACAGCCAGCTTCTCGTGTACGTTGTGTCGGCTTCGTTCTGTTGGCGCTTGGGCCGTACCAACTTCTGTCGGGACTGCCACCGCAAACTTGTGGCATGCCTCGACTCTCCGGACCCTAGATTCTAGAAGCAAATTAGAATATTGAGCACTGAGTAAGGCCATCTACATCCGCTCTCTAGACCTCAAACTCCGTAGACGCTTTTGTTGTAATTCCTAGGTCACGGGTACACTGTTGAATCATTGTGACTCGTCATCTCTCTGACAGACTGACAGTGTGACGCAACTAGAAATGATCAAGCAAGCCCTTTCTAGCGTATCCCTTCCCCGTTCAAATTCATTCCTATTTAGATATTTTCAAGATGGAATAGGAATGAACATCTCAACGTTTTTGTCCATAGGGATATACTAGGTTTACACAAATTTGCAAGCACGTACTGGTGAAATGGTTGGTCTTAGGTGTAATCAGAGTAAACCAGCAATTTTGCTCATGACGCACACTCTCCTCCGTCTAGGTTTATTCAGACCGATGTAGGCGTAACTTCTATCTAGAAACAGACGACGACTTCTCATCAACACCGAATGTTTATCTTCTCCCTGAGCCCGCTTCCAGCCTAGAAGACAGCGCAAGGCCCAAGCCCATAAAAGCTCCCACTCCCCGGAGACGTGATTTGATATTGTCCATATGGACAGTAATCAGTAGGAGTATGACTTCCACTCGTCTCGGTAACAAAGTAGCAAACATTGCTGAAGAACTCGTAAACAAAGCAGGAACTGCCTTCGACGAAGCAGGCTGCGCAACATGATTGTTCACTCAACGAGGCTGCAGTTTGTATGAGACCGACGCCTGCTTCGATGTTTCCCCCGAGGTAACGGTAGCCGTAGTTATCGGCTGGGTCGCAGACTGCAAGAATTGTCAGTTGTGGAAAGCTACAGATCAGGAAATGAGGGCCTACCTGGAATAATGGAGGGTGGTGCATAGAGGGTGGTGGTGGTGGACGCCTGGGCAAAGTAAATCAGTGTTGCTTTATTGCCATTTACACCACGGAATACTTACTGGAGTAGGTGCAAATGTGGTGGACATCGTCACACCTGCACACGAGCAAGCGGAGGAGTATCTTGCGGTGCCACTACAAGCAGAGGCGTAGATGGGAACTTGGTTGGGTAGTTGAGTTACCTGTCGGGCCTTCACACCAGCAGCGGTGGTTGTGGCAGGAGCAGCCGGTAGAAGGAGATTGTCCAGGGCGACATCACGAGCTTGAACGTCCTCTTTCTTCGCAAGGGCTCCTGCTGTTCGCTTTGCATTTGATCCGACGACTGAGTATGATGTTGGTGTAATGTACACTGTTGATGTCCTGGTGATATGGATGAGCAGTAATTATATCTAAGTGAAGGTTTATGCTTAACATACGGTGTGGCTGGGGTGATGGTTTTGATGAAGAAGCTGGTACAATCGGCCATGTGGGATGCTTGGACATCCGGAGCATAGCGGGTTCCAGTGACAGCTCTGGCACAATTATCCTGTTAGAGGTAAGTGTAAGCATAATGCGCGTGGATAAATCTACGAGCGAGTTCCTGGACAAGGGGTAATTGTTTTTTCCAGATTGAAATCAGATGATATCAGGAGAAAATACTCACGGCATTGCAGCCCCTCTTTTGAAAGATGGATGCTGACGAGCAAGCCGCCAGGGAAAGAAAGTAGAAATTGAATCTCATGTTGGCAGATTCCGAGTGATTAGGAATTAAGAGATATTCTAGACGTGTGAGTGAAATGGGAACAGAATTTCACTGCGGATTGTGCAGGTCTTTTATAAGCCTCGAAGAGGGAGAACATCCTCGGGTGACTGCCCAAACTATTACACTAGATCTGGAAGTTTCCAAGATTTTGAGAAATAAGCGTCGACATGTGGGTCCTTTCTACAGCCGGCCTAATCCATATTGAATCCAGCCACGTCAGGTAGAATAGAAGTACAAATCGCGGAAAGCCAAGTTTGAGAAGGAATGTTTGCCCAGGAAAAGGAGTGACAATAAAGTATTTGGAAATGTGAAAATATGATTTATTAAGATAAATTGGATGGAATAACAATATGAAATGAGAAAGATCTTTGATTTCGCAAAGAATAAAATCTCGGGAAGCGAGCCGAGGAAGAGGGGTCAGTTTTCGCTAACGTGATTGAGCTTTCAGCTTTCAGCCCGATGGCGTTTTTACAGTGTTCCCGCAGCAGTGACGCGATATTGGCCAACCATCCTTCCCCAGACACAGGGGAAATTCAATAGTGCCTGAGTCTGATCATGCTGGCACTGTATCCAAGAAGTCACTGGTATAGGATAGTAGCTCTACCAATAAGACGGGGCATGTGCGGCGAAAATTCTGTTGACTGGGCCGTCGCCGCTTTTGAACACGAAAGTGCTTCGCACATCTATAGCAAATGCTAGGGATCTTCGGTTTACGATGTAACATAGGAGACATCAAGAATGGTCTGTTGGCATGAGAGGTTGGAATACTTGCTTTGCATCCTAGACTTTCGGCTGTGTCACCAGGACTTCGACCGACCGAAAACTAAAAGTCGGCCAAGCTTTTCGCATACTAGTGGCAGCTAAGTGGGCGGGCATGTCGGCTAGAAGTTCAGCCCGTGGGGAAACAGAATGCACTTCCACTCATGAACGGAATATGACTACCCAAAAAACATTTAGCTTAGTTACTGACGGGACGGCTCAAGAAGTATTCACTGGCCTTGCAACACGAATTTTTGGCCGGGTGAGATTCATAGGGGTTAGGTTACTACGTGACTGCTCTGTAGCAAGGCTATTTCCTCGCTAAAATAGGGGGAAATGATAATCCTGGAGTAGCGAAAGACATCGCAAAATTTCAATGCATTGAATTTCATTCTTTTCTAGGCTAGGATCAAGAACCCATTTTCAAACTTTATCCAAATATACCCTTTAATCAATTTGCGGACATCAATTTCAATGTACCTCCTTTGCTAGGCAGCAAACGTCCAGCGCACTGCCCATTCAAGCTTCCTACCAACCGCGACTCCTCCTTAAAAATAGCCTCCCATCCGTCCTCTCTAGTGGCAGGTGCAGAGGGAGGGGCCTCCATCCTTCTTCGCCGCCTCGAACAAAGTAGCCGCTAGGGCTTTCGAGGGGGGCAAACTCGTCGTCTAAGTTAGGCGAGGCAAGCCATTCTCGAATCTTACCTGTGGGACAATCCCGTTTCTGGTATGCCAGATTAGCATCATTCGTTTAAACATGCTCAAATTGAATGACTGCAGAGAGGGCCATATGATTTGCCTGCTCTTGTTAAAACTTAGGGTAATTCGTCTTGTATTGTCCAAATAAGATAAAGTAGAATGAATCTCATCCCGTGTAATATACACCATTCCGAGATACCCTCTTTCCAGTTAGTTCATTCTCAGTGGCTATTAGAAACAGAAAGGGTTCACTAAGACTACGGCGATTGCGGCATAAAGAATTAAGAATACAGGGCATTGAGAGACTTTTAGACCTTCTAGCGTACAGATCCAGGCAGCAAAATCTTGCCCTCAATTTGTGCCCTGTAGAGCACCAAGGGTCAAAACGCCCTATGTTCCCGATACTTTGTGCCGTAATCTCCCTAGTATTACTAACAGCGCGTATGACCGCGCAATTTCATAGAGTTTGAAAAAAATACCAGAAACGTAGGGGCGGCTTTGCGACAGGCTTCTACGTGAAGGTTTGTGTATGAACATTAATTTCTGCACTACTCTCATCTCCTAGTCAGCCTGGGACACATTGCTAATCTATCTTCAAGGACTATCAACTCTCTTGTGAAATGCATCGCACATTTCGAGCACATTTGCCACTACACCCACTTCAGATCTACTCACTTGTACATAAGGCGTGGAAAGAGTTAATTTTCTTACAGGTTGTATCTATTCGGCGAACACGGGTCATGTAAGCTCTGAACAAGAAAAGGCATCTAAAAGTGCGTTTGTTTTTGTGAGGAGGAATTCACTCGTTCTTGACCTGCTACCACTGACTGCCCATCACTGCAGCACGCCACCGGAATTCCAGGCGGTAACTAGGGTTCAACTCCTATTGTAATGCTCAGTAGTCTTGCCCGCCCTGGCATCATTTAGGTTCCCTTATGGATGCAGTCCATGAGGAGCTGGGAGATTTGTAAATTCTGTTCATCACCGAAGCATTGTCAGTAGCATCAAAGTTTTAACAATTAAAAGGCTGGAGGGAATGAAAGCCGTCAACCAAGGGCCGGCATTTTTACGCACTAACGGGCGTTTTTTGGGGTCTAAAAAACGAAGGGTGTGGCTCAAACTCAAGCGAGAGAAATTGAAAGACGAAATGAGATGGTGTTCTCTTCCTTCGTTATATGAAAGCACGCCAATCCTGATAGGAAGATCTACACGAAAATATTGATGAAGCGAGTCTACTACACAACAGCAACTTCAAAGTTCATCTTGTTCACTTTAACAAGTGCTTCAGCTACTTGTAATTTTACTGCTTCCGTTGGGCCGATGTACGGCTTGCGTGGTAGCAACTTCTCAGCGGCGTTTTCGATGCCTGCGACTACAGCCGAAGAGATAGCAACCCCATATTTTGTTGCTGCAATCCCCAGCTTGCAAGGACTCTCAGCCAGCGCGATCTCCTGCTGCAATTTCAATGCCTTCTCAAATTCCCCCGCCCGATACAACCTGTACACCTCGGCAGCAGCTCGAGGAGCAATATTTGCAAACGCTGCTATGCACCCAGCTGAACCAGCAGCCAGGCCACCGATCAGGAAGTCTGATTGCCCGCCGAAGATGGCGAACTCGGACGGTGGGAATGTGGCAGCTAAGCGCGTAATCTTGCCCACGCTCCCGCATGTGAGTTTCACTCCAACTATATTCCGGTTCTTCTTCGCTATCGAGGTAATGAGGCCCGAGTCCAAGTCAACACCATTGCAAATGCCAGGGAAATTGTATATTACAACGGGAAGCGGTGAAGCGGTCGCAACATCGTCGAAGAATCCTTCGATGACGGCTGGAGTTGTTGCTTTCCCAAAATATGCGGGTGGAAGACAGAGCACATAGTTGGCGCCAGCTGCTGCTGCATCTTCAACCAATTCTAGTGTTTGCTTTGTCGAGTGCGAACCCACGCCTGCCATCAGAGGAAATTCGGGTCCAACGGCCTCACGCGCAGCGGCTATAAGCTGGAATCTTTCTTTGGTTGTGGTCATAAAGGCTTCTGCGTTGGTCCCGAGGATAACTAGGCCTGCCAAACCGGTCGTGGCTAGGTAGGAGAAGTAAGACTTTTGTGCAGCCCAATCAATTGTGTCTGTGGCTCTGTCGAAGAATGTGATTGCTGGGCACCACACCCCATGTTTTGGGATGTGGGGTTGAGCTTTCGAATTGCCCATTGAGCCCATTGTACTAGGTAGATTGACGAGATGTGGGAAATATTTTTTGCAAAGAAGATGTAGCCCTGAGGGTAAGGGAGGAAATAAAAAATTGGCTGTATGAAGAGAGTGTGAGCTCCGAAACTGTATGAGTTTAAGGATTTTCAATAGTGAGGTGAGCCAGTCGGGGATGCGGTGTGGGCTCCCATAGGCTCGATAACCGATCAATATATAATCGCGCTAATTAGTCGATAATCGTTAATTATCGATAATAGTTTGTCCAGGGCCTTAGCAATACGCCGTATTTATAGGCCTTATACCGCCTTTTTTTTTTGATACGGCAGAATTCCGATTTAGTAAAGGCGGTATAAGGCCTATAAATACAGCGCATTGGCCCTGTAGCTATCGCTAAGCCTGGACCCACTTTTCTCGATAGCATTATCGATAATTATCGATTATCTAGGTATCAATTGCGCGATAACGATTACTAATCGATAATTATCGATAATAATTTATCAGAGCCCACACTGCGGAGATGATGAGAGGCTTCGGATCAATTTGGGCGAAACCCCCGAGAACATCTCAATGTTCCAAGAGACACCAGTTTAATCTTCAATCCTATTCCAACTGTTTTTCAAATCGTCCAACATGAAGGGAGCCTAAGACAGGGTCTTGAAAGCCCAGGCAACAAGGGATAACTGTCGGACCGATATAACCCCACTCTTGGCTTGATTAGAACGCATGACCGCGGCCGACTCTTGTCCGCAAAGATTAGACTAGCGATTTTTGCATCTCAAATTCATATGTCGTGGCCTTCTCCTATTTTCCTCTCGCTTAACAGGCAGTTTGGAAAAGGGGGGCTATATAAGGTATATCACGCGACATATTTTATGCTCAGTACAGAATTTGCCTACAAATGTAAAGCGTTGTAGGACAGGAAGAGAAAATATGCGAGGCTTAAGCATAACTTCTAATGTAATGATGCAAATAGGTTACGCGATACAAAAACAGGAGCAAGCAATGTCAGATCCCAAATACTGGCATTCCGCTTATTCCCCACCGGAAGCTGCGCCTCGGAGCTCTGCCCGCTTGGGTAACAACCACCGGAGAAGTTCAACTTGATCAGACGTCAGCACCTGGAAACACCTCTCCTAGCATTCAACCCCATTCAACATAGTTAAAGGATGTACCGGAAATTAGGATGGAAGTCCAACAAATCACTTGTGCTCTTCTCAGCCTCTATGTCGCTTGTGCCCAGCGTTCGAAACTCTTCAGCTCTCGCATCCCTTTTGTTGTTCTCCCTCCTCATCCAAAGGTAATTGCAGACGATAGCGCAAAGCGCCAGCGTGAAGAATGCCAAGAGGGTTCCGTGGCCGCTTAGATACCGAGGTGGATGCCTGTAAACCTGCGTCCCAATGATGCTCAAGCCTTGGCCCGTGATTTGCGCCATCGCCCACGCGGTGCTCCGCTTGGTGTAGCCAGAATGGTTGATCGTGATCCAAGACACTGTTAGGATGATGCCCGGGTAGAGCCCTGCTGTTACAAAACATGTACCGGCAATGAGAGCGACTTTGTTGGTGGCTGACATTAGAATGATGAATCCGACAGAAGAGGTAGCCATGCAGATGAATAATACTGGGCCTTTGGTGTTGATGCGATCTGAGATGAAACATACGGCGAGGAGAGTGACAGTTGCAAATGCATAGGGAATCATGGTGAAGAGTTGAGTTTGTACTGAGTGATATTAGTTAGACGCAAGCGTTTTCGGAATTATGAAGACTTACATTTGTCGAAGCCGAATTGTAAAATGAATGTGGGGAGAAACGAAGTGATTGACGCAATGCCTAGGCACAGCGCACCGTATATGATAGCGGTGAAATAGGACTTGGGGTCTTTCAGAGCGATCAAAATTTGAGAATACTCGATTTTCTCATCCGTTACACTGTTGGCTGCAAGGGTTTTTTCAGCGCGAATCCAGATTACGTATTTCTAGCAGGGGGCTTACATTCTGCCATCCGTTGGAGAGCCAGTTCTATCTCTGCGTTGGTAAAATACTTACTCCCACGCTTGGCGATGATGTCTGGGAACGATGGAAGGAAGAAGATTATTATGAATCCCAAGCCAATAGCAGGGATACCCTCAACGATGTATAGCCACTGCCACGCCTTAAAGCCGTGGACACCATCCATATTTTTGTCAACTCCGTACGCAATCAGGCCACTGAAACAGCCCGATATTGTTGCAGAAGTATAGTATACGGCTAGAGGGAAAGTTAGAAGCTGGAAATGAAGTCTCATGATATTCACCTACCAGCTCGCGTAGCAACTTCATCTCTTTTGTACCTGATAGTCTCGGAGTCAGCAAAGCCCAACTAACAAGAAATGTGAGTGTTGGAGGAACGTTTCAGGGGTGTTGCCCCTCTTAAGGCAAGTCTGAAGAGTGGAAACGCCTCGCAAAACATATGGGAGAGGCAAACTGAGCTCAGAAAAGAATAACATACCAGAAACTGAAATAGAGCAAGCCAACTTGGACAAAAGCTTCTCCCATGCCAATGAGAACTCGCAGGCCCATGATAGTGCCATAGTTTTTTGAAGCTGATAGACACGTCCCGCACGCACCGAAGAAGATGACTGCGATTCCTAGTTGACGCGGCGGGCCAATAATCCGCATTCCGAGATTTGCTGGAAGCATGAATACCATGTATCCAACAACTAATGCTATCAGCTTCAACTGGTAAGTAAAATGCAGAAGCCTTGTTTGAACGTACAAAACATCATCAGACAGTTGAAGAATTGCTCATTTGACAGCTTGAGGTCTGCTTGCATTCCCATGATCCGAGCATTCCCAAGATTGTTTCGATCCTTTTGAAGTTAGTATTGTTTGAGCTTCGTTCAAAGTGACTTGCCATATATGCTATGAAGAAACTGCATGCCAGAAGAGGGACAATTGCCAAGTCCATCTTGAGCAACAGACGTTTCTCTTCCTTAGACTTCTTTCTCTTTGGCTCACTCAACTCTGAGGCGGGTATATCATCCGTCCATGTTTGCTCTGCCTTTTCTGCCATGATTGTCTTGATTCCCGGATGGTACGTGACTTGGTCGTTGAAGAAATGGCGATGGAAGAGAGAAGTATCTCGCAGCCTTGGCGCTGGCGGGGCAGTTAAGTCTGGAGTCTGGAGTCTGGAGTGTGGAGTGTGGAGGAATGCGGGGAGAGAGATGGGGATGGCATTTTTATATAGAGAGGACCTCCTCAAAGAGTACCCCAAGTTTCAAATGAAGCCTTCTCCGAATTATTTTGTCGTTTCGATATCCTACCCATCGCGCCGACTGCCAATTTCGCGCCGATACAGCTCCCCCATCTCCGGTCCAAGTCCATTGGACCGCCCAGGTTGGACCTGGTCACCTGGATGCTCTTGTATCGGTGGCTGGTCTCGGTGGCGCAAGGAAATCCGGGGAGTACCACAGAAGGACTGGGCATAAGTTTCTACGCCTTAGAGTGGCGGTGAATGAAGCCTGGATATAGGGAGGTTGAAACGGGAAGTTGCTTCCTCAAGTCAGCAACGGAACGGAACCATGCTTCCTGAAATCAGAAACCCCGCAGTGCACCAGTGCGTCGGAAAGGCGCACCGGTGTGTCGGAAAGCCACCAGGATCACTAGTTTAGGCCAACTTTCCGAAAACACGCTTTCATAGTTCACCTCCCCCTCCTCCCCTACCCTATACTTATATATAAGGATTAACGAGAGAGGGGAAAGATTTCAATTTATAGTAGAGCTGAGAGAGAGGGAGGGGCGTGGTTGTGGGCTTTGGCTTGGGCATGGGCGTGAGCGCGGAAAATGGGGGCGGTTCTTTTTAGCACGGTGAACCAGTAAGCCGGGTGCGGGTTTTGCGTTTCGCGTTGACACATCACGTTCCTTACGGCTTCCATAACGCTTGGCCTACGTGATCTTTACGAAGGCGAGCGGCATTGAAATCCGTCCACGAGTCAAGAACCTAAGCGAGGACAGGTGCAATTTTGACCCTCGCAATACAGTATTTCTCACAATTCCCCCTTATATGTAATTCTCGTAAAAATTTCGCAAAAGCTAGATCTGCTTCGTTTCTATCATAGCAAGACTTTAAAGAGGTTCAGGCGTTCCGTTGAGATTTGGTGTGATTTTCCAAACGTAGCTATTTTGGTATTCCTCGGCTGCTGGCAGCTGCACAGTTATCAACGCCACCTGCCTTCATATGGCTGTTGATACGGAGTACCTGTCCGTACCTTCCGCAAGTTACCACTGGTGGAAGGTACGGACGTGTACCAGGGCAGCTGAGTCAGCCAACCGCAGCCCACACCGCACAACCCATTGTGGCGTCTTGAAGTCAAACCAAGACCTCGGTAGAACGCCTTCTGTAATGTGCCTTGAAAAAAGAAACCACAAGAGAACACCTACCGAAAGGCCATGTGCTACAATGGACGACCTCGACGCCCATCGAGCTTATGGCCCTCACAATCACCTCTCCGGCGGTGATGCTCAAGCTAGTCCCGTGACCAGGGACGATGCCCCAACAGCGAATAAGACCAGGGGATACAAGGGACCGCGGAAGCAGGAGGGTATCAAAAGGGCATGTAACGAGTGCAGACAACAGAAGGTAGGCCCGGCCCCCTTGTCGGATTTTATTTGGGTCACTCGCTAATCTGGCTTTTGTGGTCAGCTCCGATGTGACGTTGTGAGAGAACCGTTTTCCTCTTGTTCGCGATGTCAGCGACTTGGGCTCAGTTGCAGAATCGAGGCATCATTTCAGCGAGTGGAGAAAAGGAAGTAACACAACCCACCCTTCGCCAAAGACATCCCCGTTGAGAGCAGTTCTGACAACCTTCAGGAGCAAGCAAGAGCTTCAACGAGTGGAGAGTCGTCCTCTTCAGACCCATAGATCGCCCTCACATGCATCTCAACCCAGTCTGCCATTATTTGCCGACATTCTTGACCCCCGACCGATCCCCGAGACTCGCGCCTTCAGCGACCCAGCTACGCCGGCCCCTCCGACACGGCCCGAAGACCTTCCGCTCTCAGAAAACTCGTCGTCCATTCCACCCACACATCCAACACTAGCCGAAATTTCTGGGCTTCAATCACCGTGCACCAATGAAGTGCGGAGTTTGAACTGGAGTGTTCCATCGGCTGCAGTTTCAGCAACGCCCGTGACCCGAACATTGGACGCCATAGAGCTATCCGTAAATGAGATCCAAGGTCTTTTCAATAGGTAAGAAATATATTCCCTTCTTCACTTCTCTCCTCCCTAACGCTTTTGAATGTGTGCATACTTACATGTATTTTTTCATAGATATTTTCAACATTACCACAAATTCTTACCATTCCTTAACCCCTTGAAGCCTCCCGACTATTATTATCGGTGCTCTCATTTGCTATTCTGGGCTATTATTGCTGTTGCTTCGCGTCGCTATAACGAGGACTTGTCTCTTTTGACCTCTCTGTCGAGAAGTGTACCTCGACTGCTGTGGTCAGTTTTGCAGCCTGTCCCTCACAGTTACCACGACGTAAAAGCTCTCTGCCTACTTTGTACTTGGCCTTTCCCACTAAGTAGCTCATCTCGAGACCCAACACTAATGCTCAGCGGGACTATGATAAATCTTTGTCTTCATTTTGGGCTCCACAGACCCAATCACGCTCAAGATTTCTCGAAATTCAAGGTCGCCCTTCCTTTCGAAGATCTTCAAGACCGCATGGCAACTTGGAATGCGTGTAAAATAGTTGCTCAAAGGTTTGTTTACCGTTGCAATTCAACGATGCCGGTTATACTAACTACTGCATTAAGTGTTGCAACAGGATATGGCCAGCCATCTTTTGTTCCGCTCGACGACGTTCTCATTTCTCAGGCGCACAATGTTCATGCCCAACAAATGTCCCAGGAGCTCAGGGACCGTTTGCAAATTGAATCATTTTGCCAAAGAATCGCAAAAACCTTAGATTGTATGTCCCATAGTTGTGAAGCTGTCCCAAACGACGAAGTGGTTACAACTATGCAAGCATTGAAGGAAGACTTATCTCAGCTTCAAAAGGGCATGGATAAATCGGAAACAGGAGGTAGGGAGATTTTTAGGCACTTCTTATATGCTTCTCATGTGCTAAAGCTAATTTTGTCTCAGGCGTCCTGGCCGTGTACCTTTGCTGCACGCAGCTTCATCTACGCTTATATACTTTGTTCAGCAACACCAATTCTCACGACTACATCGAATCGCTCTTATCGCTCTTCGAGGCTTGCAGAGAACTAATTTCACTAGTCCGTGGTCGAGAGGAAGATATCTTGATTCATTGTCCCAACTACATTTTTCAAATGATCCTCGCATCCGGCTTTGCTGTTTTGAGATTGAGCACGAGCCCAATGTCGGAATATATAGACAGTGCATCCAGTCGAACAACATTTAATTCTGCAATTTTTGCTATAAGAAAGATCAGTGTGTCCAACAACGATCTTCCCGGCCGCCTGGCTGATGTTCTAGCCCAACTCAAGGCTCGAGGAAATAGAGTGAAGAGGGACTGGCAAAATCTTCAGCCCAATGTGCGAAGCAGAATGAGCATGAGTATCACATTTGATTCTCTTTGGGAATGGAGAAAGGGTTTTGAATCTAGTGGAAGTAAACCCACAAGTGGTGCGCAATATTTCCTATTCCCATTTTATAAATTTGACGTGATGCTGACGGAGTGCAGAACTAGGGCCTTCTGCCTCAATAGACATCACCCCTAGCCCACGTCAAAGCCTAGATAGGAGCCACGGTTCAAGCCCCAGAACAGCACCTCCGCAAGAATTTAACTTCGACTACCTGATGTTTGACGACTTCTACCCATTAAATGGGATAATCCAGAATGTCTCGGACGTTCCAAATGCATACTGGCCAGTTAATGATACGTCATGATCTTCCTTTGAGATATCGCCCCCAGAAGGTTTTCATAATAGGAAGTGAGGAGAACTATCAATTCAATTCAATTCAATTCCAACAACGACTAAGGAATAAAATCTACTGTCTTCTGCTGACCGCCCACGGATTCTCACACGCCTCCTGCAAAAGTGGTTCCTCCAGCCTTGGCATCAATCTCCAAGTCCTCTTTGAGCCCGCTCACCTCAAACAACTGTACTGGCGTCATTTGTGCTTCAGCACCGGTAATACCCTTCGTCTTCAGTCTTTGGTATACCTCTTTCATAGCCTTATACGCCGGCGCCAACCCCGCAAACGGGAAAATCACAATCCTGAACCCCATCTCTTGGGCCTCGGCGACACTTATACTTGGCGTAGCTCCATGCTCCACCATATTCAACAAGATCGGCCAAGGAGCCAAATCCTTTACAACAGCCCTCGCTTGCTCCTTACTCGTGATGCCCTCAAGAAAGCCAACATCGGCCCCCGCTTCCTTTGAGAGTCTCAAACGAGCAATGGACTCATCATATCCAAGAGATTGCAAAGCATCTGTGCGCGCAATGATCACGATATCCGAGCCTACGGCGTGCCGCGCAGCGACGGCCGCCCGAATCCGAGTCAAGAATTCAGAAGTCGACACGATCTGCTTGCCTTGGAGATGACCGCAACGTTTCGTCTGGATCTGATCTTCAATGTGAAACCCAGCTACTCCGCTACGGGCGTACTGTTGAACTGTTCGTGTGATCATGATGGGACCTATCTCGTTAGAACATGTCAGGATGGAATGGGGATGGCATTGGATTTACCTCCATACCCCGTATCCGCATCCGCAATAAGAGGAACCCTAGCATCGAGGTTGGCAATCATCTCAGCATGCGCTCGCATGTCGTTCAGATTCGCCATCCCCAAATCCGCATGGCCAATTCTTGAGGCACTTGTTCCGGCGCCAGTCTGTCCCCGCCATCAGTAGCCACACCTCAGAACGAAATCTCCTACGGAAGAATTATTTGGTCCTCTTACCATGTAGATGGTATCAAACCCCACACTAAGCGCTATTCTAGCGGAGAACCCATCGTAGACACCCGGGGCCAGAATAATTGGACCGGGGGACGAGATCAACTTGCGCAGCTTGGTGGCTGCGGTTTCGTGGGGAGGGGAGCCGACGGAACCCATTTTCAGGATAATCTAAAATGTCTCGGAAGTACGGTAAGAACAGGGAACGATGGAGCATGCAAAAATGAAGCTTGTTTGAGGAATGAAATACACTTCACTGAATCGCAGACCTGTATTTATATAAAGTCGACCACTTTCCGGCACCGAAGCCGCACCTGTACATTCCGATCACGGAGCAGCCATTAAAAAAATTCCTTCTCTCGGCATGATTACTGTTTAAATCGTCTGTACAGCGTATTACCCAGTATTAACGTCCGGTTCTGAGGGGGTGGTCTCCGATTCTGTCTGACGGGCACGTGCGACGTTGAATTTCGGCCCGGTCTGGGAAAACCGGCGCGAATTTCTGACGCCCCTGGCTCCTGGGCGTCAGAACGGCGGGGACCAACCTCGCATTCTTGGAGAGCCAAGGAAGTTGGGGGAAATGGATGGTGAGAATTATGTGAGGATTTCCATTTGAGCGGTATCAGTGACGTTTTTGTCGGGACTTCAAGACATTCGGCGGCAGGAAGTCTTTTTATCTCGCGCATTATTTTCTCCCCTTTCCCACAATTCATAGGGATCGGAAAACCGGCTTGTTTCTACTTTCGAACCGAAGATCTTTATACAAATGGACATACCTACTACAAATTCCAATTGAAAGGAAGTGAATTAAAACTCAATCCTGCAGCTGTAAAACTATAGGGGTACCTACACTCTCGAGTCAGCTATTATTTTGCTCTAATCACCGGGGTCATGCCGTTTCAGCATCACGTCCTTCTTATCTCAGAGGATAATCATGTGACTTGAGACGCAAACTTGCGTAAAATGCAGATATTTACTCTCTCTCCCTCTCTCTCTCCCTCTCTCTCCCTCTATTATCCTTCTCTTTAATTGAAACACCGCTTGTGGCGGAGGTCGGCGGCCGCTGTATCCCGCATCGGTTCCCAAACGCAAACTGAAACCCCAACACAGTCAGCAGGGACGATCGAACAGGACCAGATGATTGGAACAAGCTGGGTGATTGAGTGGAATATAAAACGAAAGTTTATCTATACCTTAGTTCGCCTTAATTGAAGCGAGGGGAGGCACTGAGAGCATTAATCTCCACCCTTATCTGCCGCAACCTTCTCTGCTGCTTCTCGTACTCCTGATATATCTCTTGACACACACCATCCGCATTGGAATACCTGCAAATACATCAGCATCAAGACCTCTTGCCATAAGATCGCACATACTGCTTCCAGTCTGTTCCACCATACCCTCCATGTTTCTCATACGCAACATATGCCTCTTCCTTTGCAATATACGCCTTCCCACAGTTCAATTGCTTCTCACTCTGCATCTCTCTTATCCTAACTTCTTCCTTCTTCAGCCAAACGATCTTCTCTGAGGTATTTGATTGTTCATATTCCATCCCCGTGAACTCTCCTCTCCAGTCTTGTCCTTCTCCTTGTCTAGTCTTTCCGTCGCCGTTCTGCAGAGTGTGGCTTGCTTCTTGAACCATCCCGGCTCGTTTCCCCAGATCGAATATCCCATATCCGAGAATCATTGATCCCAGCGAGATTGAGGCGAGCTCCCATGGTGAGAATTTGTGGAACCGTGTGCAGAGATAGGTGGCGAGGCTTGCGTAGCCAAGACCTACAACTAAACTATCCAGAAATCGAGAAGCCACGGGATTATGAGCGGGAGGAATCTCGAGGTGTTCCTGGGCGCGGATTTGAGTGTGCTTTGTGGTAACCGAGGGGCGTGCTTTGAGTCTGCCATGTTGCTAGTGTTGCTGGCGTGTCGTTGGGGTAAGAGGAGGCTTGATTAAGGAGGGATGCGCGAATACAGAAGAACAGAATGAAAATGCAACGATGATTGATGAAGCATTGAGTGTTTAACAGTATGGAAAGAACTTCAGAGGACGTGAGCTTTTGTGGATATAAATTTATGCAAGGCAACCAGAGATCCACCAAAAGCTGTGGGAACGATGACATCAGAAGTCACTGAGCATGAGTCGTACACACGAGAAATCAGAGATCAAGAGATACAGGTCAAATTTCGCAAGCAAATTTGCAGTGGAATTGGAATCACATGATATAATAGCAACTCGCCTTGGATTCGAGATTTTCATATTCAAGAAAGAAAACGGGAGTTTGGGGAAGGGGCGAAGGCACTGGTTGGTAGAAGGGATTACCTTTATTTAGTGATTCAGGGGCACGTACCGAAGATTTGCCGTCCTCTCCGCCGACGTCCGATGTCGTCTCATCGCAAATCTCACCTATCCACCCAGCTTTCAAGTTGATGCCTCAGACCCTCCAAGTTCAAGTGAACCTCCGTACTTGCAGTGGAATCCCGATTTTTTCTTGCCGTGGCCCCTTCCAAGTTCAGTCTCCAGATCGCCAACTTCAAGCTTATCGTCAGAAGTGGGATAAGTGGGAGTTGCCCGACGGGGTAGCAAGCACCATGTAGTGTTATTCATATCTCATACAACTTTTCATTGCTTTCGTCTTTATAGCTTGCTGGAGATAATACGTACTCAATAGAGGAAGTAATAATTTGAAGTTTGTCTCAAATATTTGCATCCTGTCGAAATTCGTAGACGTCGCCATGGCTCGGAGTATTCGGAATCTCAGAATCGGCGTTGATGTCGGTGGGTCAGTTTCGAAATATAAGTAACAAATTTTCGGCATGTTTACAAGTCAATAGGACAAACACAGATGGAGTAATCCTCGATCCAACGCGATCATCAGAGCGCGGCCGAGGGATTGTGGCATGGCACAAAGCATCCGCAACCGGAAATCCCAGCGACGGCATCAACAACGCCATCAACACAATGTTCTCAAACTCCAAATTTGACCCAAAAGAAGTGGCCAGTGTTACGATTGGCACCGCACATTTCATCAACGCTGTGGTTGAGCGAGACTCAACGCGACTTGCCAAGGTTGCTGTTCTTCGACTTTGTGGACCGTTTTCGAAAGGCGTTCCTCCTTGTATCGATTGGCCTGTGGAGTTGAGGGATTTAATTCTGGGGTACTGTTGTTTGGTCGAAGGGGGTCTGGAGGTTGATGGGAATTTGATTGCGGAGATTGATGAGGATGAAATTCGGGGCCACGCGGAAATCATCAAGGCGAAAGGTATCAAGAGCATTGTGGTCAATGGCGTTTTCAGTCCTGTTGATATGTTCTACAATCAAGAGGAATCAGCAGCCGAAACCACAAGGGAAGTATATCCGGAGGCTGATATTGTCATCTCCAAGGACGTTGCGAATCTTGGGTTCCTCGAAAGAGAAAATGCTGCGATTCTCAATGCATCAATTCTTCCGTTCGCTCGGAAGACGATCTCCTCCTTTCAAAGTGCAATCTCACGCCTTCAACTTCATTGTCCAGTCTTCATCACTCAAAATGATGGAACGACTTTGCTTGCGAGCGCCGCTTCCAAGCTTCCAATCAGGACATTCTCGAGCGGACCGACAAACAGCATGAGAGGGGCTGCTTTCCTGACGCAAAATGGCATCAAAGAAGTCATGATGGTCGTCGATATTCGCGGAACAACAACTGACGTTGGGTTACTGCTCGCAAATGGCTTTCCTCGGCAAGCAGCGGCCTTCAGCGAGATCTCCGGTGTGCGGACCAACTTCTCCTACCCCGATGTCAAAAGCATTGGCCTCGGAGGAGGCTCGATTGTGAGGAGACGGGAGATGGACGTTTGACCATTGGTCCTGACAGTGTCGGCTATCAGCTACCTCGGGAAGCCATCGTGTTTGGGGGTAGCGTGGCGACGGCTACAGATTATACTGTTCTGGGTGACCAAAATTCGGACATTGGAGATCGCTCACTGGTGATGAGACCTGAGTTGGAGAACAATTTGGGCGATTTCAAAACGGTTGTCAAGAAGATGCTCGAAAGAGCAATCGATACGATGAAGACTTCAGCAGATGATATTCCTGTACTGCTTGTTGGAGGCGGAGCTATCATTGCCCCTGACGAACTTTCTGGAGCGAGCAGAGTAGTGAAGCCCGAATGGTCAGGAGTTGCAAACGCTATCGGAGCCGCAACTGCACGAGTGAGTGGGATCATCGACACTATTGAAAGCACGGAAAGCAAGTCTTCGAGCCAAATCATGAAAGAGATCTCGAAAAGAGCGATTCAGAAAGCAGTCGAGAATGGTGCGAAAGCAGAAACAGTTCAAGTCGTTGAAATGGATCATCTGCCATTGCAAGTGAGCTGGCGATCTGCGAAAAATTCGATAGCTATCTTTACTCCCTAAGGATATAGTACCCTAGTCCTTTATTAGGAGTATTACTATCGCCTCTATAAGCTAGGTTAAGTAAACTTAGTAACTTAGTATTATATGACGGCGAGATTAATATAATAGTTAAAGGCTTAAGTTCAAAGAATCTTATATATTAAAAATACTAAGCTAGAGGGTAAAGGAGAGAGGAGTACCTTGACCTTTAATAGTGCATTACTAAGATCTCTAGCTTAACCTCACGTTTTACTCCTAGTTCCTAATACCGAGCCCTTAGCGGATTATATAGAGGTGTCGTCCATTATACCTTTTACCGCCTTACCCCAAATCTAAGATAAAGCTATTTCTAACTATCTCTAGAACTAAAAAGGAATAAATGTTCCCTGAGATTACTATGAAAGTTAAACTCTACTCTCACTTTCGCTAGTTCCGTTTTAGTCTCCGGACGTGGGCATTAGCTACTTTAACCTGAGCTAAAGGTGAGCATGTCTATGTGTTATAGAGTCAGGGCAGAGGGTTACATGTATAGAAGGTATAAGGGTTCTAAAGCATTGAAGTAGGACTGAAACTAAAGAGAAAAGAGATGGAGAACGAAGAGCAGGTGAGTGATACTCCCTTAAATATGGTCTAAACCCCTATTTCCACGCTTACAGCACGAAATCACGTGCCCCTAACATTGTGGGCACCTACCTACCTACCTAGGTAGCGCACGCCCCGAGTTAGCCTATTCACTATTAGTGCGAGCGCCCTGTCTGTAACGCCTACAATTTCCTAATCGAGTTTACTAGGCACCCATTATGCTCCTCTTAGAAGGGATCTTGAGAGCCGAATTTGGATCCTTAATAGGACTATCGCATATAGTTATAATTTAAAACATGTCACATTGCAAACTCTTTTACTATATGAAGAATACAACGATATCGTGAACGAATATACTGCAATAATCTCTCTACCATCTCATATCTGTATCGTTGTTGTGTGACCCAGTACCATCTGCTATTTACTAGCTTATAGTTACATTGAAACGCAAATCCTAACAAATCTGTCCATAGGATGACTCGTGACAACCACTATGAGGTTCGGAATCATTCAGATTGGCTCTTGGCCCACTGGTCTGCCTCATTAAAGCCAGGGAGGCCACCGAGATGAAATTTGTCCCAGGGATTAGGGATATTGTTTTGGCCATGAGTAATCTCCAAAGATGAGCTAGAAGAATCGACCAGCCGTGAATTTCCGTCAGCAGACGAGCTCGAAGAGTCGTTGTCTCTTACTGCTGATGAGGTAGGCTCTGGAGAAGGTTGTTTTGCCGCGTAAAGTATGAGAGGTCGGCTGGGCTGCCAGTTGGGGTTTTGCTGTCGCTCATACTCTTCTCGTCTGTCATTCTCCTCGTTCCATTCCTCAACGGTTGCAGTTCGTCCATCTTCATAAGCGATGTTCCACCTTAATTGTCGATTTTGATCATTCTCCTGGCCGTCTTGGGGAAGGGTGGCATCTGATCTTTTCTTTTTTTTCTCGCCCTTGTTCGCCGTCCAATTTATTGGCATCAATTCATCACCACTATCAGGGCTTTCAACCTCGAGGACTGACGCAGAATACCTCGAGTATATGTCATGGTCAAACACGAATTGTTGTCCAAAAACCACAGGTACATGACAGTGAGGAAGAAGTTCAAACACTAATGGGACGACCTTTCCGTCCTCGAGGGTCATGGTTGTGTGAACCTGTCCTATGGTAGATTCTTTGGTCCCATCTGGAAACAGTACCAAGCCACAATTCTCTGGTTGAGATAAAATCTCAAAGCCACATGTTTGTGCCATGTTCGAAGCCCATTCGGCATCCATCACATTGCGCACAGAACCAATATCAGGCAGCCCCAAAATATTGACTCCATTTCCAAGAGTTCCCTTGAATCTATGGGTAGTCTCTCCAAGTAGGTTGAAAGACCACTTGGATACCAATGAGAATAAACAAGGGACAAAACGGTGGAGGATGAAACACTCTGTTTTTTGTAGGAATCGATTCCCAAGTAGCAAATCATACGCGAAGTTGTATACAACATACGCGACAATAGGTATGATATTTGTTGGATCATCCTCGAAAGCCAGGGATAATTCAACAGTCCCAGAGGAGTAAATCCTTTTCGAGTTTCCCATCGGGAAGCTAATCCTCTGAGGCCGCATCTCGAGCCCAAGTTCCTTTCGTCGACGATCTGATATAATATTTTGACCTGCACCAGTATCGCCAAATGCAGCGTACTTCCGGTTGTTTATCAGAACTCTAAGGCCCATTTGCTCCACAAGGAGATCAGGCTTGTCTTTCTTTCGAAGGTCTCCACTCTCGATATCGTAGGCTCGAATCATACTTTGCATCTGTTTGTTCTCGGTGCAGCTTTGGTGCTGCTGTACCCAACCACCCCATTTGTCCAGTGTGAAAAATTCAGCCTTGGCTCGCGCAGTCTCGGACACGCCGTTGAAGGAATGGTAATACGTCTTCTCATCCTCTAGTCGTTCAGGATGTGTATTTTCCCATAGGTGAGAGTGAAGACTAGATATGCACACAAGTCAGTAAGCTAGAATTACCAAAAAGGAAAGTGAGACAAGGTATGGAAAGCGTACGATGCTTGCCTGTGCCTCAAGGAGTGCATTTGTTGGTTGATTTTATCGATGGACTGAGCGATATGTTCGGTATGTTCGAAACGTTCGGCACGTTCGTTAGGTTGGTCGAGCTCCTTGATCTCATCAATAGACTGAGTGATGCGTTCGATACGTTGTTGGAACTTCGCAATCTCTATGGACTGAGCGATGCGTTCGATGCGCTGTTGGAGCTTCTTGATCTCTGTGGACTGGGCGATATGTTCAATCCCTGCGCTACGTTCGATCCGTTCGATCCGCTGGTCGAGCTCCTTAGCCTCTTCGATGGACTGAGCAACATGTTTGATACGTTGGTGGAGCATATCGATCTCGATGGACTGAGCGATATGTTCAATCTCATGGAAGGACTGAGTGATACGATTGATCCGTAGGCCGCGCTCTTTTTCTTCGTCCTGGTACCGAAGGATGCTTTTGGCCATGCCATCGATCCTTTCAGTTAGAGACTGAGTGAGATGTTCCGAAGATTTGTCTACTGTCTCGAGTTTATCGATGCACTGAGTGTCTACTGTCTCGAGTTTATCGATGCACTGAGCGAGACGTTGGTGGATCTCATTGAACCTGATTTCACGCCCGTTGTCGTGGAGGGACTGAGTGATGCGTCTAATCTCATGGAAGGACTCAGCGATACATTTGTAAGGTGGGTAGAACTTCTTGAAATAGATGAGCCGAGCTAGACGTTCGATACGTTCGTCGAGCGTCTCGGGTCGAATAATGTGTGGTCTTGGTGGTGCTCTTGGTGATCCTGGGAATATCGATAAGACATCCCACAGACTGGAGTCGAAGTACGATTCGTATGCTGACATCTCTAACCTCCAACCTGGGAGATTGGAGCCAGGAAAGTTTTCGTCAATAGTTTGCGTCTGTGAATGGTCACGGAGGATTGAGGTTTCGTGAAAGTTGTGTTTTGATAATGCTGCAATCGCCGCCACAGGAACGAGCTAGCTTGGTTCCGATGGAAGAACTTTTGCTGCAATGTAAAGTACAGTAGCAGCAGACGGGGAGGAGAGTCTCGCCTAACTGCACTTGTCCTATCTGAAGAAGTTTGGAATATTAGATCGCAGGAGAATTTCGCTGCTGCCTAAAATGACGGGCTACTGGGCTGAGCTCGTTTTCGCTGGAGTCCTCCGCAACTTCGAGCTGACGTGGAAGGTGGCTGAGAGAAAAATAGCGTACATGCACCTGCCATGTGACCTTTTCAAAACCACCCGAGGTTTTCTCATCTCCCTTCCTACCACCTCGCCCCGCTCCACCCCCCAAAAAGAAGTTAACAAGTTAAAGTAAAGACGCTATGACCGACCTCGAGGCTCAAATAGGCCGTTTTCACCACCCGGAACGATTAGATGGCTTCCCATCCCTAGCCTCCTTTATTGGAGACGATGTTGAGGCCGCCATATTCCAGAAGTTCGACCGCTTAAGCGCTCGCAACCTGTTGTACCTACAGAGCAACGTGAACGAACTACAAGCTCAGCTCGATAAGTTTGATAGTATCGATGCAAGAAGAGGTATTCACGATGCCGTAACTCGACTGTCTGCGAAAGGGTACAGGGATTTAAAAGCCAAAGCAGGACGATATACCAAGCAAAGAGAAATCGGGGCGGCAATGGAAGGTGGAATAATGGATAAGGACAAGGATACAATAGCAGCGGATGCTTTCGAGAGGGTAGAGCTCCATAAGCAGATTAAAGAGGCAATGCGGGATTACCGTAGGTTTCGTCCTCTCTCCACAATGCTCGCGGGTTGTTAGCATTGACATTTCTCCAGGAGAGGCCTTGATTCAAGCTCGGGAGGTGATGAATTTCGGTGCTCCCTCGAACCGAGCACTATCGACATTGAGGCGATACTTCGACACAGGCAAGGGTAACACTGTATTACTTGATTGTGATAAAAATATGCTTTCTGAGCATGCGGATTTGGTGAAGTTGGTGCAAACAAACGACGATCGACTTAGTCGGGTGCTTCGCTATGTATTCGGAAGATGTTTTAGGGTAAGAAGAAATTATTTTCTTGCAGAAATCAGATTATGAGATAACGTTATGAATTCCGTTGAGTTAGTTTTTACGCTAGCATGTAACTAATTTAATGGCATGTTTTAGGACCGGCAACGAAACCCACAACCCCAGCTCAATATTTACTACTTCTCTGAAGATCGAATACAACTGACTAGCTATGTGGTAAGCATAGTATTCTGTGGTATCCTTCTCTTAGGGTCAATGGCATGTCTGTCAGTTCTGAATAAAAAGGCTTGGCAAGTACGACTTGGCGTGGTTGCAGTATTCACAAGTCTTTTTGCTGCTGTCATTGGTCTTCTTACAAATGCAAAAAGATCGGAGCTTTTTGCCTCCACAGCTGCGTATGCTGCAGTGCTCGTCGTTTATGTAAGCGCAAACCTTGGGCCATCTGGATAATTAATTTATCTTAATATTTGTTTAATTTCCCTAGATTCATTTAAAAGGGAGCTTAATAAGAGCTGTCTGTTGTCCCAAATCTTAGACCAGCTTCCATTTGAGTGCCAAATAAATCCGACGAGCGTCGCATAAGTAATCGCATCTAGTAACTCGATATCTTCTGTGAACAAAGGTGTTTTGCTTTGCTGGGACGACGAACAACAACTGGGTCACAGCCTCGAGCGCGGAAATGCATCGACAACGCCAAACCCTGTTATCTCGGTTTCTCAGACCCCAAGGCAAAAGGAACAAACCTAACCCAATTGATACGTTACATGTGGTCCTCAATCATCTAGAGTTTATTCAGATATGCTTAATCGGGGCTCATCACCCGCAGAGAAAGAATCACACGATTTCGCTCTCGTGGCGCATCGGTCGTGTTGTTGCGCTATCACGAAGCTTGAACCAAATCGATACCGTGGCCGAATCGATCATCAGCGAAGTAGGAGGAGACAAATCTGCAAAAGTTCTCTTCAAGGATAAAATTGTGGGCGTTGAGAGAACCATGCGAGTTGGTCACGTCTATGGGGAAGTGATCATCCAGGCAATGAACGTGACAGGGAGCGAGGGACTAGATGGCAAAGGGCGGTACAAGATTCCGTTCAGGAATGAGAATATTCTTGCCATCAGGGAAGAGGAAGATGACACCGAGACAGTAAGGTTGCTTCCATATCTCGGCAAGGTTCAGGCTAACAGTATCAAGGTCCTTGCCTGGGTCCCAGATTTGATTTGTGTGATCGATGCTCAAAATGGAGAAGCTATCGGCACTCCAGAATACCGATACGGCTTGCTAGTTATCGTTCTCGGCATTGTTGCTTCAGAGAAATGGACCTCGACTCCAAGAGGTTTGGAAATCGGCGGCCCGAAAGGATTTGGCATGGATGATGTGGAGTACAAGGCTCTCGGAAAGTTCCAAAAACCTGGGAGCGTGATTGATGAATATGGAGTCTAACACAAACATGACGGCAGAGCTAGTAAAAAGCTAAACCTCTCCTGTGAATCATTTTTGGGTGCCCGATCTAGCGCGGCTCACCGTGGGCAGAAAAGGCACCACTTCTCTTCAATGTCCCAGATCGAAGTTGGACAATTAAATAAACTTAAAGTTGGGAGAGATTTAAGGTTGACGCCCTTAATATGTTCGAAGGGGCTAGGCTATGAATGTACCATATCTCGAGGGGATACCAGTTGCGTGCCATTTGCGATGGCTCAGTTAGAGTGAGTAACATTGAATATAGTACCGCTTTCTGTGCCCATCGCGAGGACGGTATTGAATGAGGCGTCCCGCGCTTGGTTCCCGCCCACCGGGGACCGCTGAGCGGTACCATAGAAATGATATACTTCTAGTTGCCAAATAATAATATAATGTTCTTCAGTTCATATCGATATGGGTCGCCCTGATGGATGGCCTTAGTAGCATAATGCAGACCTCGCCAGTCGGCTTGAATATTTCGACAACCTCGATCTCCATGACCAAGATCTACCCGAACAAATAGATTATCCGTATCCAAGAACGAAATGCATTTTTCACTAAAGAGGCTCCAGAGGAAACTGGATGTGGCGTTCAAGAAGAGGCTCGGCGAAGCAATTGTATTAGTGTGTTATTCCCCTCGTTCAGACCTCCCCGCAGCCTCCCGGGCTCTCAGCTAACTCTGGAATGTTGCAGGCACAACCTAGGCAGCACCCCAGGAAACTTCAGAAGAAGAGATGGAAGAGCTACATTCCGGAACCCGTTCCAAACATGGAAGTTGCTCATGAGGAGTCGAATGTAGAAGCTGAATCAAACTCAGTCAATGCAGAGCCTTTCCCCAGGCTGTCTATCATCGAAGAAGCTGAAGAGATGCCAACTCAGTCCCAGGTTCCACAAAAAGTTGACAACGTTCTTCTTCGTCTAATCTCGGAGATCCGTCTTCCAGCTTACTCATGCCACGTCCTGCATCCTTCCCGACCGGACAGACGACCCTATTGCCAGAATCAATTGCAAAAAAAGGAAGAAGTCCCTTCATACTCGGCCATCTCATAGAAATAGAGAAATACTGCAAGAAGCGTGACTTTTGTCTACAAATGGGACCAGAACGTCTAGAAATCTTCTGGGGTTTCGGGCCGCTGCAACGTTGGTTTAAGCGGAGGTATGGCTGAGAGCCTGGTATCGGATGATTTGAAGACTTCGGGGGGGGTGGGGGCAGAATGTTGACTTTTGGGTTATGTGGGATTATCCTACGAATTTGATTTGGTTCGGTTATTAGGATATGAATCGGAGGCCGTTGGTGGTGAAATTGTAAGACCGAGATACCATCGTGGTCAATTCTAAGTTAGTTAGACTTTTCATTGGAAGAACTTATAATAACACTGCACATTGTCATAATGTATTACCGTGGCTCGTTGATTCAAAGGTCCTTGCAGGCGCCAAAGTCACGGGGAAAAATATCATGTGGCTGGCGAAACTTCACATGCGCCGGTTAGGATTAATTTCATTGATTTTCACATCTGATAACATATGGCAGTCTCAAGCAATGCACTACTATCCCCCCACAACAGCCTAAACACTTGTAGTGGGTCCTTAGGTAACGCCACCCTAAAATCTCGTCAAAATCCCCGAAGGAGGAAATATCTGGTGCTTTCAGGGCTCTTTATTCGCTGAGGGCTCTTGAGTTGGTCAATGCACGCGTGGTGTTGTCCTTGGACCTACTATATGAAGTAATCAATTTGGGTTTGGAGGGCATAAAGATCAAGGCTTGCAGGGTGCCTGAAACGAGGCTTAAATGGCCGTTGCGGAAAAGGTCAGACCACTATGAGCTTATGGCAACATCACGTGTTTGCTGCGCAACGAACTTCAACGCCTTTAAATCGAAGACGACCGTCAGGCGACACAAAGGATTTCACTGTGAGACTTCAAATCCATGAGTCATCTTACTTTTGCAACATCTGGCCAAGGAATATCCTGTTGTCATACTCAGACAAGAGCTCAGCGAACACTCAAGCCCGAGCACAGCTAAATTCAAACGCACCGGGAAGGCGAAAAAGACACAACACAAATGGTCGACAAACCCGGAGCATTCATGGCAAGTCGTCCCACGGTCATCGAGCAGAGGCATTCTTTCAAAGCCTACCAAGCGGTCTACGCCGTGATCCAAGAGCTTAGCCGTAAGGATGCGGAAGCCGTCGTCGAGCTGCTCATCCGGAACGATAAAGGAATGCTCAACGACATCGCAAAATGGTGTTCAACGACCGGATACCAACTGATCTGTTCTGAGCCGGGAGAGGAAGGCGAAATGCGGTGTCTGATTCAGAAAGGAGAGCAGAAGATAAACCATAAAGTCATGACGGTGGTCATATCGACGGCGGATTTGGAGTACATTGCGTATCCGTTTGATAAAGCGATTGGAGGCGCGGTTTCGGGAATGGAGGTCAATCTGATTTTTGAGGGTGCGGGCGTGAGGCTGCTGAAGAGGGGATATCGGGCGTCGCTTTCGGGATTCTGGGGACGGATGTTCACGACGATTGTGGAGAATGTGATGAAAGATAAGATTGGATGGCCTTTGCCGCAAGAAGCAATTTCAATGTTGGAGGACTTGGGGGCGAACTTTTATGTCTGTGGACCATCATTGGTGGGATATGGAATTAGGGGAGAGGAGTTGGTGGTCAAGAATCATGCTCTGGGAGGCGCGATCACTTGGGTTGATCTTTTGGCGAGGAGTAACGTCAGTGTATTCTCGAAATCTGTATTTGAGAAGCCCTAATGTACAACCATATTAACAGATCTGAAAGCTAACTCTGTTGCTGAGCGTTGCCTCTATTCTTTTGATTCTTCTCGACCATATTGACCCGTAATTAAAATCTAGCCCCACGCAATTTTCTCGGAACAATTCCAAGCTCATCTGTGCTCGATGAGGCAGTTTCGGCAAGGATATTGGTTCTTAAGCGGAGTTCTAAGTATCGTCAGATGTTGAACATTGTCAAAACACTGGGCAAGTCAAAGGCAGTCTCTCAGCCAACACAGCGACCGCTTACTTTGCAAGGCTTGTTAGTCTTCCTGATCAAAGCATCGCTGGCAGACTGATTTACGGCCCATAAAAGTGATTTTCGGTATCGTCTTTCCCGTATCCGTCCACAGCTTCTCGAACCTTCGTTCCGAGTGCCAATTGAAACGAGAATGGCACGCACAGAGGGCGAGATGCGCAAGATTTGGATACCTGGGTAGAATTCGTGCCGGCGAAGGCCCCTGACCCCATTGAATACTACAAATAGCCAAATTTAGAACAGATTTCTCAGTATCCAGCATGTGTTCCAAATCCTTCGCCGTCTTCTGGATGCAATGCTCTGGATGTAGTCGTCCATAGAACGCACGGATTCCCTCGCGGTTGGGCAAGTGGAGGGTATCCCGGGGCGCATCGAAGTAAACGGGGCGCCCTTGGGTCTGTTTCTCAAAAGCCAGACTGTAGTACTGGCTGGCAAGTGACCTCGCTTCTTTGTTGACGTGAAGAAGAGCTGGGACTGGGCCCGCATTCGCTTTCGCCCTCCAAAATGGACTTGGTCCTGCTCCGATTTCTTGTATCTTGACCGTGGCCATATTTCTGGGATCGTGGGTGATTCTGATGACGCGAGGGCCCGGGAGACTCAGTTTCCATATCTTGTTGCGAAGCTCCGGTGGCAGTTTTGGGAATAGGCCGAAGGTTCTCTCTGACTGGTTTGGTTGGTCCAAGGCTTGCGCCGTCGTCATGGGAATCCGATGGTCGGGAGGCTGAGGCACTGCACCGTTCGTGGATGTCTTGCTTTTGTCTTCTTCGTGTCCGGTGGTCGAGGCCATCTTTGAAACCTTCGGGGCCCATACCGACAGTCCGGATCGCGTCTAAAGCAGTGTCAGAGGGCTAACGTTCAATCACGATCTGTGAATAGAATTCCGTTGCCTTACCTTCATAGTTACTGATGATGCTAGTCGCCTCCTCGCCCGATGCGCGCTGTGGAATCAGAAGATTGCTGACCTTGCTTGGGGGAGCCAGCGCGACAGATCGAAGGTGAGGGTATTCGGATGAAGGAAGGATACATACCTTACCTATGCAAGGGCTCAAATGGAGGCAGCCTTGGCTCGTCTACAGTAATCACGATCACGTGAAAGCACACCCCTCGCACCCTTTCCGAAAAGCCAGTTCACTTTTGGGGTTTGAGCAAAATGCACTAAGGTAGCCAGAGTGGCACTAATTCCCGATGTCCCAAGTCAAGGTACACATTCCATTTAGTGAGACCTTTCAATGTTCCAGAAATTGAAGAACGTCTAAAGAGACTTGACTTTGAATGGAGGTTCTTTACCTTAACTCGAGGACCATTCGGAAACCAATACCCAAATGCCCCACTTTGCATATGAACATTGAAATAAACGCTACATTTTCCTATTCAGAACAACCATACCTTACCTGGCGATAACGAAAATTGGAGGTAAAGAAGCCGGACGAAACACACCATCATGTTCTGATGGGAAGAATTTTGCTGCTGTAAGATTTTGTAAAACGACTTCTGGTTGTTAATTTGCGACCCCGGCTTCTCGAAGCCCAATCCCGTTCAAGATTGCGGTAAGAAAGAAACATATGGATGCCCAAGCTAGCTTTCAAATGGGGGTAGTTTCGATTTTTGGCGGTAGAGCTAATTGCGTGCCATTGTGACAGATTCTGCCAGGCGTGAGCCATAAACGGCAGCTAGAAACGCCTCACAAACTTCGAATCACCCTTGAAACAGGTGGCCTCCTGACTCTGTGAACACTGATCATTTCAAATAGCGAGACATCGTACAGCGCGATTTTCAGCCCAAGGGTGGGATGCGGTGAGTAGATCTGATCATCGGGATCCACAATTTAGGTGGGGTTGCCAAGGATGTGTCGGCACGTCTCTCCTTTTCGATAAGCGAGAGGCTTCCTCCCCAGAGAATCTTCTGGTACTCAGCAAGTTAACGCAACAGAGACGGTTTTCTTTAGACACCTTCTAACAGTATCTTCTGCACTTCTCATATATAGACTCGCTTCTGAAGTCTTCCACTCTCGTGACTTCACACGTAGATGTCCACCTGACTTCCGTCTGTGGAAAAGCTGATTCTTGCTGCGGATCCTTGTTCGGTCCCCCAGTCCCCAGATGCACGTCTTCCTTGCAATTCCAACTATTTCACTCCACTTACAGATCTCTTATATGCGCTCCAACCAACTCTTCTCCCAACGAAGTGCGTACCCCCAGAAATAATGAATGTGCGAACTCCAGGGCGATTTAGCTCTCCGCATTTGGAATCCGGGGTGTGACATGTCAAGCTCATTAAAGTTTCCGACAGAGTACAAAGTGTCACAACATTTCCGTTCTTGCAGTGTATCTCCACAGCACTTGATCTAATTTTGTTCGAGGTTCGTTCCCAACTTAGGCATTACGACCATGGCTTCTTCGACTCCGGTTGACGTTGATGGAGCGCTTGCTGGCAGAAAGGCAGGATGGTTCAACGACAAGGGTATAATGAAGGTTAACCTTATTCTCTTCCTCACTATTTTTTCAGGCTATGCCAACGGGTATGATGGTTCGATGATGAATGGATTACAAAGTTTAGATGAATGGAAGGACTACTTTAATCAACCTACCGCCAGCACTCTTGCACTGTAGGTCACCATTCAAAATATTCGCGTTCTACTGTCTAAGGTAAACATTCTGTATAGACTGAATGCTATCCAGCATGTCGGTCAATTGATTGCATTGCCGTTCTGCGCCTTTTCTTGTGATCGATTCGGCAGACGTCTCACACTCATCACCTCCGCTGGCGTGCTTCTCATTGGCGTTGCCATCCAAGCAGCTGCCCAGAACAGTGAGATCACAGCCAACCAACTTCACTATTTTTACTGATTCAAGCTAGTTGGGATGTTCGTTTTTGCTCGTGCCCTTATCGGGTTTGGAATTGCTTTCAATTTCACTGCTGCACCACTTCTCATCATGGAACTTGCATTTCCAACCCAGAAGGTTCCGTTTACTTTCCCCCTCAGTGGAAATTCCAACTGACTCAGAACAATAGTCTGCACTTGTCGGATTCTTCAATGCCCAATGGAACTCTGGTGCGATCGTCGCCGCATGGACAACGTACGGAACCTTCCGAATCCAGAGTTCATGGGCATGGAGGATTCCATCTGCCCTTCAAGCTTTATCAAGCATGATTCAAATCCTCGGATGTTTCACGATTGTCGAATCTCCACGTTGGCTCATCTCCAAAGATCGCGATGATGAAGCTCGTGAGATCATAACAAAGTATCATGCAAATGGCAATCCCAACGATCCACTCGTCAGTGTAGAGATGAACGAGATCCGGGAAGCGCTTCGAATTGACAATGATGTTGCGAAGAACACCTCCTTTTTGTCTTTCCTTCACTCTAAGGGAAATCGACTTCGATTAGTGATTCTCGTGGTTGTGGGATTTTTCTCCCAATGGAGTGGGAACGGTCTGATTTCTGTAAGTTCTTGAAATCTCTCTAGCGGGGTCTGGTGAAATAAATTGTGCTCACCTCATACAGTACTACTTGACATTGATTCTAGATTCCATCGGATATAAAGCTGAAAGCACTCAAACACTTATAAATGCCGTGCTTGCTCTCTGGTCTTTGTTCTCTACTGGCTTTGTTGCGTTCTTCATGGTTGACAGATTCCCTCGACGAACACTGTTCCTTGCGTCTACTACTGGAATGTTGATCTCTTTCGTTGGTGAGTGAACAGAGTCGAAATAATATCATTGGTGGTAAGCTGACTTGAGCGCCAGCCTGGACTGCCCTCGAAGCTTCATACGAAAAGCAAGTTGACGCTGGTGGAGTCGTGAATACTGGATACGCGAAAGGAGTTCTCGCAATGATCGTTCTGTATAATACATCATTCAACATTGGATGGACGCCACTGCAAGTCACTTATGTCTGCGAGATCTTGCCTTACAACCTCAGAGCAAGAGTATACTTCCGTTTCTTTTATTCCACAGTTGTGGCAGCCATGTTGACAATATCCAGGGTCTTGTTTTGTACAGCTTCGCAGTCGCGCTGGCACTGATCTTCAACCAATACGTCAATCCGATCGCTTTGACCAAACTAAAGTGGCATTGTTAGTCTCCTCAAGCCTCGTCATCTTTCAGCTTCCAAGGGCTAACGGAAATCTCAGATTACATTGTGTACGACGTGTGGTTGCTGGTGGAATTGGTTGTCGTTTACTTCCTCTTCATCGAAACCAGCGGTTTTTCACTCGAAGAGATCTCTCTCTTGATCGACGGCCCAGAGCTCAAAGCAAAAATGGTTGATAATGTTGCTCAAGCAACGGCAATTGACTTCCAAGAGGAAAAGCAAGCTGGCATGGGAATTGAGCACAAGGAGATGAGGGAGGCAGTTAACAGAGAGGTAACATAGTTGACTAATTTGACTTGTGGGAGACTCAACTTAAGTCAAGTTTCCAAAGATAGCTTGAAAAGTCGTCAAAGAAAGGGATGCGCGAGATGTAGTAGGTTTGGAGGAGGCTTGGTGAGTGAACAATAAAAGGAGAGCAGTACATGCAATTTAAACCATTTGAACGTCCTAATATCCAACAAACTCTTCGAGATAGATTCAATTTGTGGGTGCCCCTGTAAACCCCTATAGACCTCCCTATTCAGCTCGAGTAGCATTCCAAAACCAGGAACGTCCGCCTAAAGTGGTAATTTTCGTGCACGACTAAGGTTAAACTCACTTTTTTTTTATATGCTAGCACCTCTCCAGGGCCGCCCTAAAAGGACGCTTATGCGATTGAAAATTTGATTCCATTTTAGCCACTTTTCCCTCTTTTGAGGAGGTCAGTTTTTATAATTTTATCCTGAAATAGGACATTCTTTTTCGGCTACAGTTTAGCTCCTAGCGCATGTATATAAAGCGGGCAAGAAGCTCATCCCTCCCAGGTCAAGTGCACTCTCTGGTTCGTGAATTCATTGCAAGAAATGAAAGTCTCTGTCTTAGATGTGTGAATAAGTCAGTGGCGAATGCATTGTGCTCGGAAAGGAAACTTAGATGATCAGGCATTCATGTTTCCAATAGACAGGTACTACTTACCAGTTAAGGTCACGCATGTATACCTCGTTTCTCTCATTTCATAGACTCTGTTTTCGTAAGGTTCCTAAGCGCGATACTGATGTTCCTTAGAGACAGAAACCCTGAGGCTTACAGAAGGACCTGCCGTGCCGTCCGTGGAGGCTGAAGGGTTACTGGAGGTTCTCACCGCCTTTGATTCTGGTTGTACAAACCAATAAGGCCAACCATATTAGTTTCCCCAGAGCCAATACCTCACTTCTTCCGACATCGTACAATCTTTGAGCAATGTTCTACCACCCCAACCCATGCCCCACGCTAAGGGGCTGGCGGTAGTGAGGCCTCTGGTAATAGAGGTCACGGAACGCATTGATCTTGCCATTTGGCCAGTGAGCCATTTCTTTACTTAAGTTGAAGTTGATTGATATCGGCCAGCGAAGAATCCTTTAAGGTGTAAATATGTTTGAAGCCATAACAGAGGATAAACCGAGAGGGAAAATGAGATTTTTCATAATTGTCAGAGGCAGCTATCTTCTTTTCCCTATTTCGATACATCCATGGTTTAAAATTACGGGTTCGGGGAAAAGTTATTGGTATTCATGTTCTGAAATTAGAAGGATTCACCGCCCGTTGTAACTCCTCACATCATTTACTTTTGGCCCCGAGACTCTATATTCGCCTCAGATTTTAAAGGAAAGCTCAGGGAAATACTGAGTCTAACTAGTAGTAATTAATAAAGTATTCTCTAGTGCAGTGAGTTACGCACAGCAAAGAATGAAAAGAAGATGAGTTGCTTTTGGCGAGTAGGGATTGTCTAGCACGTAATCGACTCGTTACAGTTATGAATATGTTAAAGTGTGCTCACGATAGCCATCGTATTTGCAATACTTGCATGTTTTCAAGGTGGACAGTTTCTGACAGTTATATTCGTGATACACCATGCGGCTTTGGGCGTGATTATTACCGGATACGGAGTTCCTATGACGCCGGTCACTACTTATAGTGTGCAATTTGAATCAACTTCGCGAGGAAACAATTAGAAACATGGGGAAAACCATGTTTGCTTGGAATTTCCTCGAGTACATAAATTCGTACAACTTTGACCACCTATTTATCCATATTTTCACCACTGACATTCAAAGACCCAAACTTAAAATACAATTAAAGCATCTACAGGGAAGGAAAGTACTTGCGCACAACCAACCGGAACTTATCAAGAGCCAAGAGAATACCAGGATCCTTTTCCTCTCCAACGAGACTCTAAGCAACATGTGCAAGGTTTACATCATGAGGTTTGGTTGCCGCCACAAAAGCCGCAACCAAGGCGTTGGCAGATACGTATATGACATTTGCCCATTCGCGAGAAGTCGAGGATTAGATCCTTCGGAATTTGGTTACTACACGGGAATCCAGTTTCTTGACAGTCCATATCTGTGCGAGAACTGCATGTTTGCTGGACTTTGATGTAAGTGGACTTGAGGGCGACTATGTGGATGAGCGGCTAACCTTTCAAGGGACATCAAAGACAGGTTCTGGTTAGGCTGGAACGGAGGAACAAGATTTATATCCGAGAATTTTTTGAAACGGTTTAGGAACCTACTAGTCATGGACGAAGCGGAATATTTCAGCAACCCTAAATACGTGACGAACTTTTGGTGCCTTTGAATTTATCAAGACGTTCACATTTACGTATGAAAACATCCTCCCACCGATGAAATAATAGTGTGAATCGAAAACAGGCGACTGAATTTTGACCGCGAGTCGCTAATTCTTGGACATTGAATCGAATCAAGTGATTTGAGACAGCCAGCAAATCTTTCTAGCAAATGATACTCTAAGTTTTGGTGACTCACTACTTAAGCATATACTCAATGAGTATTGAGTAGAGCATGAATGGCGCTAAAAGTGGTTGTATAGGGTATGATCGGGGCCCACTACTCCACTCCACTCGTTTGACACACTGTATAGAATAAACAGAAAGACGAAAAGGTCCAAGCCGCTGTTAGCAACATGACACACACTCCCTGTAACCTTCCCTTTCCTCACCCCAGCTCTTCAACCCACCATTCAACCGGGGCTTTTCTCTATGATACAGGAACCATCAATCTATCGATATCGGGCGCCCAGCCTGAATTATACCCTTCAAACACGATCGTATTTCCCGTCCCCGCATTCAGCGAAACTGTCAACGTGCTCGTGCCCGGAACCCCGCCGGTAGTTGGCAAGAAGGCGATGGCTTTACTCACTCCGTTGGTGACCACATTTGCATATCGCTGCGTTGAGTCGCCGTTGTTATGGTGAATGCGGATGGTGGTTGTTGTTGAGACTGTGCCTGTACCCGTAATCAGCCTAGAGATGGAGAGGACTGAGTAAACAAAACTAGGACGTACTTGAGATCCCCTTAAAAGTTAATGTCCCACCCGGGGAGGGTCCCCCAATATATCCAATATCGCTCGCGTTCGAACAGCTCGAGCAAGTCAATATTCTCGCCCCACCAGCCCAGGAATTAGTAGATGATTCGGCCTCGGGCGTTGTTTCAGAGGGACCGGTGGTCCATGTTCCAGCTGCAATGTTAAGGATCCAATTTACCTCATTGTGGAGGGTAGCCGTTGTGCCGGAGATGGTGAGGGGAAGCCAAACATAGGTTGATGTCATAAGGTTTGTGGATTGCCAACGGTCGCCCATGTACCTGACTGAACGTCAGAATTACTCTGCCTGATTGAAATACGGATTTACAATACGAGTTTTGTTTGTAGAGAGGATGTAAGTAGAGAGGAATACATACATCACTACACCATTGATATTTACAACTGCTGCTGTCTGACTTGAGAATGTGTTCGAACCCGCGGTAGCGAAATCGGCCCACGCTGACCAAGGCCCAGCCAGCGAAGTTGCTGTGCAGTAGATATTATCATTCGGTGCTGTCTCGGTCATTAGTATCTTCTTTTCCATGATTCAGAAATACCTGTTAGAGGAGAAGAAGATGTCACCAAACTTACACCATCCACTCTCATGGCTAGCAAACATAAAATAAGTACTCCCGCTCTTGTACAAAGCTGGGGCTTCATAATCTTGTGCATATAGATAAGTAGCTGATACCACGCTTAAGTAATCGGCAGAGAGAAGGTCGATTCGAAGTCCATTAGCGCGGTCTTCGGTCAAGAGATAACCGGCCCCGTCGGTGTCTGAGGTGATTTCCAGTTAGCAGCAGTTCCGCAGCATCCCATGGCTGAGTTCTCGCCTTTAAACACATTCAAATCTCGACTTTGAAAGCCTAGAGGTTGACTCGCGCCCCTGGATTCATGCGTCAGTTTATAAATCGACAATTTTCATTTCCCAGTCCTACTCGAAGAAACTCACAAATAAGTATAGTCTCCACAAATACTAGAAGAGGTTGCAACACCCGCTCTCGCCTCTGCATAGCTCGAATCATCGATGTGCATCCACATGACATATGTGCTCGTTGCATCATTGTAAAGGACGTGTGGACGTTCCACTACACGATTTGGCCCAAGGTCACCGGAGCTTTGGAGGGTTAAGAGTTCGTTCACGAAAGTCCATTGGACGAGATTCTGGGAACATAGAAGTTTAGACTTGTTGTGCAAGTGTTTGTGCATGTGGGAGTGGAACATAGGCGAGGAGAAGCCAAGGAAATTGCGAGGAGGGCCAACAAACTCACAGTGCTGGAATAGCAATTGATGCTCTGGAAAGCACTACCAGCTAGTTTATTCTCTCCGATAAGGTAGAAAACATTATTGACTTCGACAATGCCTCCGCCGTGGGCTTGCATGTGCTGATTTGTTCCTGCAGTGGTTATTGTGGAGCCCGGAATCTAGGGGTTTTCATTCAGCCACCAACTTTATTCGGAGGGGCACACGGCAATATGCGAATGATATGAGACTTTTCTAATTGGAGAGGCTCTCACAATTTGAAGAGATGCTTCCGCAAAAGTGGCCATGAGGCCGACCTGGAACAGCAAGGACAACATCTCCGAGTTTGAATATAAGGCGCCGAGTGAAATATTTTGGTAAGAAAATCTATTTACCTTGATGCGAGTGGACTTTACTTATGCCATTTCTCAATATCATGGCAAGAGCCGGATTAGAACATGTGCTGAAAACACGAATGACTGGATGGAAGAACATAATGCTGGCCAAATCGGACCCCGCCCCACTTGAGCTTAATTCCCCGGATTGTCTCCCGGATTTGAACTTACAACTGATCATGCGCCAATATGAGCATCCTTGATGGAAATAATGGGTACTAGCTTCCCCGATGCTTTGTCCGAGAATCCATGGGCCTCTTTTTCTGTTATTTTACAGGTTGGGAAGGGCTGACGAACAGGACGGCTTCCCCGGTCATCCCCGGTGAATCGCGCCAATCAGGAAGCAAGCAGATCGTGGAATCTTATACCTTGGCGCAAGTCTCCTGAAAACTGAGATGATCACCAACTCTCTAGTAACTTAGCCCAGGATTCAAGGGCCACCGATCATCGAGGCTAGGTCGTTCAAATTGAATTTCTTTCTAAAAGCCAAATAGACTTGAAGGGTTCTTGAATTAAGAGGACTTGAATAATCCTCGCTTGATGGCAGCAAAGGCTGAGGATCGGCCGGCTCTTCCGTGCATTGTGGCGCAGGCTACCATGATATTTTCTTGATACGACTCAAAAGTAGATGCTTTTATTTTAGAGGTCCCTCCTCATCGACAGCACATACCCTGAGCCCACGAACTCGCCCTCAAAAATTCCTCGGGCCATACCACAGTAATATCATCAGATACACCACCCATAGAACCAGATTTTGGGTTCAATCTAGTTCTACTGTCTCCAGTCCCATACTGTCTGTGCCGCAGCCTTTGTTTTTTGACTTTCAGCAGTAAAATAGTCCTGAAAGCTCTGTGCCTCACTCGCGGCGGCTTCTAAGTCTTCCGGACTCATATTACCATCTGCTCCTACTCTCGTGTATGAAATACTTTGTGCGATATTGAGGGTGTTCCGGATCTCCCTCCCGTTCATATTCATTTTCGCCCATCTGTCTAATTGGGCAAGGAGAGCATTTTTGCTAGAACGTTTGAGTCCCAGTTTCTCATTGTTGAACCAGTTCTCCCAGATAATTCTACGATGTCCCTCGTCCAGAAAGCCCATGTGGATTGCTACTTGAATACGCGACATGAACGCTGCGTCAATGGTACCGATACGGTTGGTCGTCAGAAACATGATGCCTTCGAAGTATTCAAGCTGGCTTAGAAAAGCTAGTGTGGCACATCTCAGTTGTAGTTCATCGATCAGGGACAACCATACTATGATACTTACTTGTTACAACTGCATTTCTTCGAAAATCTTCGATGGATCTTGCTTCTAGAACCACGTCTGCTTCATCCATCAACAGGATGCCGTGCATCTTGGCGCACTCATTAAACATCTCCCTCAATTTGTTCTCGATCGTTTTGGGGTTTGCAATGATCTCTGCTACGCTCACATATTTGAGTGGCCTTTCCACGAACTCGGCGACGGATTCAGCGACTAATGTCTTTCCCGTCCCAGGAGGACCATGAAGAACGACAATGATGCCCTTGCCCTTACTGCCAACGAGGTCGCCCATACTTTGCAGCTTTCCGTTAAGGCGATTCTCCACAAGGCTTTTCAGCAATTCTCGCTTCCCATCTTCAATCACAAGCTGCTTTAGAAACAACTGTTTATCCCATTTCGCTTCAGTGAGGCCATCGTTGATGGGGATTAGGTATGAGTCCTGCGCGTGAGCATTCACATCGACACAGGGGAAAGTTGACGGACAATACTTTGCCCAATCCTTGAAGCTCTCCGCATCGTTGAGGACCTTCTCCCAGTCAATCATCTTTCCTTGACGGGTCAATTTCAGGAGTTGATCCGTGGTCTCTCGGGATGCCTCGCGGCCGAGTCTTTTGTTTGGACCCCACTCCTTTGGGAAGATGCGCTCAGCGTGTATGAGTCTAGAATCTATCTAAATCAAAGATAAGCCATTATCTCGCAAAATTTGTGGAATGGAAACTGCAAAGCGTACAGATTTGCGCACAAAATTTCGTTCGCTGTTGAGCGAAAAAGCCATCCCTTTATAGTAATGCGTTCCTATTTCGGCCATACTCAACCTCCTCCAGCGATCACCGCGGCTTTCTAATTCCGCAACTAGACTATTCTCCTCTTGAGAAGTGAGGGTAAAACGAAGGGGGTAGATAGGGAGGGACAAAATATCTCTGTCTCCTTCATAAGCAGCAATCTCAACAGTCCAAGCTCTTCGCTCAATTTGATGCTTGATCGGATCCCATTCCAAACCCCAAAGCACGAGTTCGATTTTTGCATTGTTTCCTCGAACCCTCCTAGACTCAGAGGACTTCTGCCTGGTTGTTACCAAGACATGGATCTCTTTATTTCCAAGATCATCCATAACTACCACATCGTCGGTAGGCTCGAAGATATTCCAAAGTTGTTCATAGGTTGCTGAACAGCCTCGCTGCAGAATTTGCCGTCTTTGCCATAAATAAGCCGGCATATGTTCTGCTAGGAAATGATTGAGAGCTCTCCAAGCATTCGTGGCTTCCACAGTTTTCTCCCGGAGAATTTCTCTCTCGAAGTCTGCGCAGCGATGAATGAACGGGGTATATGGTGGGCTCACGCACATGATTTTGTTCCGGACATGAACAGCAGAGTCCGTCTTCATCAACTTCAGAACAACACGTTTAAGTAGTGGGGATATTATCCATAGCCACTGATTCCATTCATGTCAGCACGTTCTTCGCATATCAGAAAAAACAAAACGCGAGCTCACTTTAATGTCAAGTTAGAGTTGTGCGATAGTACATGAAAGAATTGAACGGTAATAAAAGGAGCCCACGCTTACATCCTCACCGTGGCTGTCTTTCACAAGTCCCACATCGAACACGGATGAATCAGCTAATAGAGGGGTGGAAGGCGTTGCTCTCCTTTCTGCGATTTTCATTCTCCACTGAAACTCGCTCTCATATTTTGGTCCCTCTGTGTCCTGATGGCTTGACTTCGTGGTAAGTCGACATATCCTGGTAAGAACAGCCAAGTCGTCTGGAGTTATCCGCTCGTGGGAAAGATCAGGCTCAATAGTAGCTTCAGAGCTCGGGGTCTCTTGCGTCTGCTTAATCCTCTTGAGGTTGTCGTATATGCCCTCCCATGTCTTATCGACATCTCCGAGATCGTTGAAATTCGCTAGCTGGCTTGTATTTAGCAAGAGATGTGAGTATTACAGAATGAGAATCATTTACGCTAGACGTGGAGGACTTCGCAGACAACATTTTGTCGGGGTATATTCACTTTAAACAAAATGCAGCCTAGAGAAGACTGGGCTTGTCTAAAAAGTTGCAGTTGGATAAATCAAGAATACAAAGGAGTCTAAACAGCGCAGCCGCAGATGAGTTGAGGTCTGTTGACCATTTAAGTAGGAGGAGGAGAGTAGTTAATCGAGCCACTTGTTGATACCTGGTTGGTTCCCAGATTTGCTTTTCCACCCAGTTGCCTGAATCCTGTGCGGTCACATCTGGGCCAGCGCCCGAGAGCATCCACAATCGTCGGCGTGCATGCATGAACAGCCCCAACGAGATGATGTCAGCACCCAAGTGGACCAATGGAGGCCTGAGTCTTGATGTCACGAAAGCGGAGATCTTAGAACCAAATTGAGTGCCCGCAATCTCCTGCACATCACGACTCCAGGCCGAAGAAGGCCACCGAGGCATCAAAAGACTTGATCAGATGCACACCAAACGCTTTTCAAGGGACCTAGAAGCTGAGACGTGCTGAAATTTAGCAAAAAGCCCAAGTGAATTCGCACCATACCGGACAGCAGGCTGAGAGGCTCGAAATTTTCACAAGCGCAGAGTTCAGGGCCCAAGTTACTCTATGCTAGAAGCAGGGGACACTCCCGACTGCCATGCTGAATATATAAGTAGCGAACAGCGTCAAGTACGGCCACGTCAGATCGAAAGGCTATGGATTTGTTGCACTCGGCTGCGATGCAACCTGATAGCGTTGTTGGCATGGTAAGAAGTCAGCCACCCCTAGGGTTTACCGAGGACTCCAGGGATATGGAGGCTATTGGGAAGTTGAGAGACGTTCAGAACCCCAACCTCAAGGTCTGGTATGAGCCTGGAGTTGACGCGTGGTAAGGATACAGGACAAGCCGCTTGAAATTCACGCTCGTTAATATGTCGCAGCTACTACGAGATCGCCTACATTGCAGCGAGAGATGCAAACAATCGTTTAGGATTTATGAAAAGCCAAGTGTCACTCACTAAAGAGTTAGAATTCTCATCGGAGCTAGATTTTCGTCCAGCAATCGTCATAGAATTTCTACAGGAGTATATCAAAAAGTTTCCCGAAGATGAGGTCGCTGCCCAACCCCTGGGATTCGGACAGAAAGCGAAGGCAAAACTGCAAGCAATTCGCGGTGGAGCAAGATCGCTCGTACTGGTTTTGGTCAAAGTAGCACAAGCGATGAACCCGTTAATATCGGTGTTCCTACCCAGAAGTCCGGAATACGCCATTCCGTACGCCTTCTTGAAAATCATGCTTGTTGTGAGTAGAATTCGCTTGCGTGTTGTTTGCGTGTATTGGTCTGATGAACGCCTCAGTTCATCCAAGAAATACCGAAAGACAAACGGATCACGGTCGAAGAATGCCTCGAACAGCTCAAGGAATTCCTCGAGTGTTTGTCCTTTCAGCAAGCCACCGATCCAACAGAATCGATGAAGCTTTTGATTGCTCAAATATACGTGCTTGTATTGGACCTGCTTGAGAGATTGATAGAGTTTACAGGAGTGGCATCCTACGGCAAGCTTGCCGTTCTCCACTATTGATAGAAGGTGCTCACTATACGCAGTCAAGGTCCTCGTCGCATTCAAGCTTAAGGGGAGAAAGGATTATGATTTCAAAGGAGGCATTGAAAAAATACGTAAGGCGGCAGGTGAACTGGAAAAGGCGGCTCAATTAAGCCTGGACGCAAAGCAACATGAATTGTTCCTCCTCACACGAGGTTTTGCTGCTGGTAGGATTGCTTAAGCCCGATAGTTCAGGAATTGGCTACTAAACACGTTCAGTGATGCCGATCTTATACAACTTAACAAGAGACACCAATTACGCAACTCAATGTAAGACACATTACTGCTTATAAAGATACGGGCGGCTGATGATTGCAGTGACTCTACGTGCACAAGCCATATCTTCGGCCCAGTCCATTCTCGACGTCTTTCTCCCCTTGGAAGAGGATGTATACGATGAACTGGAGCTCTGGCGTCATGCTTCCTTTCGTTTATCCCCAGGCGATCATTGGGAACGCAATGGAATCCTTGATCAGTTGTACCGTTGGTCGCAATTTGACGACCCAGTATTCTTCTGCGTCGGACCGTTCGGCTCCAAACACTCATGGGTAACGCCATTCTCTCTCGACCTTATCCCCATGCTGCAATCTGCCAAGGCGACTTTGACATTCGCACTCTGCGACCGCCCAAGAAAAAGCAAAAACGCAGACCGCTCTGCTTGGAGTCCAACTATGCTAGTGAAACGACTCTTGGGCCAGCTTCTGGAGCAAGAACCTCTGATCTTTTTCCGATATCCGGAAATTTTCAATGCGAGGAGTTTTGAAAAAGCAAGAGATTTCCCAGCCGTATGGAGACTTTTCGAGCAGATCGTTGTTAGGTTGGACAACCTCTTCGTAATAATTGACCGCGTCGATGCATGTACAGGGCCAGACGACATGAAGGTTAGTCTTGGAAGTGACGTTCTACGAAGTCTCGTCACACTTGCTCGGAGGCGCCAAGGAAAACTTAAACTTGTCATCACGAGTGCAGAGAAGCCACCATTGGTGTTATGTGAGACTTTGAAATTAAAGTACGCGTATATCAGCACTCAAAGGTCACCGCATCGACGGGAGACGGAGTTGAAGTGGGATAGCGACTCGGAATCAGGCGACAGGGTTCTCCCTACCGTTAACGTGTCTTTGTTTTCGTGGGACGTGCCTCTGGGAGGGGAGGATGTGAGAAGCTTAGGTGGAGAGATTGGAGAGTAACGAATGACTGCGTGAGCTAAGGCCTGCTCTGCCTACTATGAGAAATCACATTTTAACGAAAAAAATGACGTCGAGAGGAAGGTAAATAATCTGGGAACAGATTATTAGGGTCCGTAAGCAGTTTAAATAATATTACTACTCAAAATGGCGAAGAAAGCTATCCAGGCAATAGCTATAATAGTAGGGAAGAGGCCCTCTATATTTAGCTACAAAGGTCGCGGTTATAAGTCTGGGTAATATAGGTGCTAAGGCCCTGTAAGGTGCTATGGGTCCTTGAAATGGGGGCTTAGTGCCTCTGTAGCGAGTAGGTACGTACGCTAAGGCCCCTGAAGAGGCCCCTATACGCTCTGATTGGCCCAACTAAAATGTCAATTTTTATTTATCTAACCTTTTGCTTTAATTACCTTGCCTTTCGGCCTTCCCTATATAGGTTATTGCCCTTACACTCAATTACCTCTTGCACGTGCTCATATACTCACTTAATCCAAGATGAGATATCGTCACTCTGATCTCCTCTTCAGTAGCTAATGCGGGGGCCGTCGACATCAAGTTTTTGAGAGTAGCAGGAGTTAAGACGCTGGAATATGCCTACAACGTAAACGTCCCATGATAATTATATAATACGGCCAAACCACGGATCGTTTTTCAGCTCCTTGGCCGTCGCCCGCTCCTCTGGGAGCCAGCAAAGCATCCTTCTCATGAACTTGAAGAATGGATCCGCATCCTCCTCCGGGATACAAGTGGGCATCTCGCTCCTCCAACTCCGTGTGTAAGGCATCAAATCTTTGCCTACAAATGTGCCTAAATTTCTATCAGTAACAGTCAAGAGAGAAGACAATATTTCAAACCGACGCACCATTGTCAGTGAAAAATGGGCCGCCATAAAATTCGGCAGCATTGCTGCACCATCTACCTTCAGGATTCAGTGCCTCAGAACTCCATCGCCACTGCCGCATAGCTCTCTCGCGCCGGATAAGCACGGGCGGTACGGGGCCGAGCAATGCCATCATTTCTGCTAGGTGTTGTACTGCAGAGTAAGACTGCGGGTTGCCTTGCAGGAATAAGCCCTGCCCCCCGAAGAGCTCCCACACCTGCAAGAGATAGGGAATAAGCAAAGCTAGATTAAAAACCTAGGAGTGCTCACCATAATACCGAAATACCATATATCAGCGCTATACGACCGCCCACAACCGAGGAGGACTTCCGGGGCATGGCAGTCGTTGGGCTGTATCGGGTGGACAAGCGGTCCAGGGTGATCACCCCGCTGTGCAAAACCAAAGTCCGTGATCTTTGGATACATTTTCTTCAAAACGTCGTCGCTGTCGATACGCCCAAAGTCATTGTGGCATCGGTACACTGGCCGATCACCACCATGTTTCCGGGCCATAGGATGCATGGCCTGCGCCTGGACAAAGGCTGCAATGATCGACTGATCCTCGAAAGTTACCAGGATATTATCCAGTTTCAAGTCTAAGCGAAGCAAATTAGTATGAGATCCACAGAAGGAAGGCCTTGAGTGCCGATGACAAAGTACCTGTGTGGATGACGTGGCATTCTGAATGCAAGTAATCCACACCTTCCAGGAGAATTTGGAGGAAGGTCTTGATCAAAGGCATCAATAGACGAGTGACCTTGTCTTCACCGGTGACTCTCCTCCTAAATAACCAGAGCGGTTCTCGCATCGGTTCAAAAACTAGAGAGAGGTGTGTAGATCCCGTAGGTGAATGAAGGCCAAAGCTCTCGATTGCCGTCGCAATGACGGCACGTCCATGGTGTTCGGAGTTCGCAGAGGAAAGATGGGTGGTCATATCCAACTCATGTCTGATATCCTCTTCCTTCGCAGAGTTGCAAGTGCAGATTTTGATGGCAACATACTTGTTCGGTTTCAACCAACCTCCACTGGAAAAGCGTGTTAGAGAGCTATAAATAGAATCACTCTAGATACAAACAGAGCCGGAAATGACGGGACAGGGAGTAAAAGTGAGAACGTGCGGGCATAAGAAAGCCGACGAAAGATCGAAACAGCACCAGTTGGGGAGCTGGAATCTCAAATTACCGGCGGGTGTCGCGCGCAAGCCAGACAGTGGACGATGATCCCCAGCCGATCTTGGCCTTCAGTTCGTACCTGCCGGACAGCACGTCCCCGGGATTCGCGGGGTAGAAATATTCCGGCCTGTAACCGGGGACATTCTCTTCAGTGTGTCAAATGAGTAGAGTAGAGTAGAGTAGTGGGTCCTACTCATACTCTACTCAACCAAATAAAGCACTACTCATACTCTACTCATACTCTACTCAGGCTACTCATGAGTAGTTTGAGTAGTATGCACGTGACAGACGCACGTGACAAGCCAGCCTAATAAGGTAAAGCCCCGGCTGCTCCCGCTCTAGCGCGACCTCGCTACCCAATCAGGCGGTAGCATAGCTTGGTAAGCGAACCGAAACCTAAGAATACTTCTAGAACTACCTCGACTTAGGTACTTAGTAATAATAGTAATTCTATTAGTAAAAGTTCGAAATCAAGTAGCTAGAATCTTCGAAATAAGGAGATTCTTTATAATTAGAAAAATAATTAAGAAGATCTTAGAAAATTAGAACTTTCTATAAGAATATACTATTTCCCTCGATTTTTTATCTCTCTCTTATTTTAATTATATACAAAAACTCAACTATTACTCCTACTTATATACTTTCTACTATAAATATACTTACTTATACTCGATATACTCAAAAATGTCTTAGTAATCCTTAATTAAGACGAATTCAGCTCAAAATCATCCAGATTTTAAGTTAAAACCACTCGATAAGTAGCCCTTTCTTTTTAAAAGAGGCTATTTAGAGAAGGTATTAGATCCTATATAAGAGGATCCAGAAGAGGCTAAAAAAGAAGAGGAAAAGGGAGAGAAAAGGGAGAAAAAACAAGATTCTGAGGAGGATAATTAGTTTATTATTATAGAGAATTAGGATTTAGCTAGTTTTATATAAGTTCTACCCTAGCTTTATCTTAGCTACTTAATAGGTGCCTTAGTTAATCGAAAGTTATTAAGTAAACCTTGATTTTACTATGGTCACGTGACGACTACTCATACTACTCATACTACTCATGAGTATATACTCTACTCTACTCAAATTTTTTGGGCATTACGCTACTCATATTCTACTCACGCTACTCATGAATATTCATGAGTAGTATGAGTAGTATGAGTAGTTCTTTGACACACTGATTCTCTTCATCGACGGCTATACCGAGCGGGAGCAATTCGGGCAACAGAGACAACTGCGACCCGAAAGGCTGGCAACCTCTACCGCCGAAAATGGACTGTATGTTGGCAAGCGCGCAGACGTGCGTGGCAGGATGGTATCGAGAAGCCCCACGGATAGTGGCTAACTTTAGAATGTAAGAGGGGACTGTGGTGTTAAATGATCGAAGGCAGAACATGATGTGGTGATGGATGCACCAAGTTTTATAATGGTGTCGTGATACCGAGGCCGATATTTCACGCGACTTGGTACAAAGTAAGCTACGTAAGCCGCAAGGAACAATTTTGCCAGCGAGGAACGCAAAACCCGCTTATAATACAGCTGTAGGTGAAACTAACTTTATAATCGATTCTTTAGCGCGGCCGCGTCACGTGCATCAGTTATTTGTCCCCAGACCTCGAGAGGCAACGGGATATGGGAGCAACGGGACATGGGATATGGAGATAACGGGACATGGAGGCAACGGTCAGGTGGCTAGGATGAGAGTGGAATCGTAGCACCAACGAGATAGTAATAACTTTTGCCTTTTTGCCTTGGAAGATTTTAATAGAACAGTAGCAATCCTCAAAGCATTTCTAGTCTATTTTCTGGACTTGGACTTGGCCATCTGTAGAAGTTTCCGGGTTATCTTGAAGTCCCTGAGCTTCTAACTCTTCTTGATCTCGATCCCCAATAACAATCTGAGTAGACGAAAACGCGGTGTATTCGAAGTGCGAATGTGGCTGGACGAAGTTTTCATCCATGTGTTGTTGCCCTAGTGCCCAATATGCAAAGATATCGGAATCTTACAACGCCATTCAGAGCACCGCTTCAGAGGGAGAAGGTCGTCTTCATGCATTGTTTCCGCTGGCATAACCACATCGTTCGAATTTGCCTTGGCGCATGTATCGAAGCTTGCAGGTGCATTAGAATTTGCCGTTGCGTGTGCCGGTAGCGCAGTGACAGAAGTTGGATCTACAGCTGTCGAAGCTGAATCGGAACTGGACGGCATCGGCTGAAGGGCATATCGGCACTGATCATTTTTAGCACTAGTGCATTGAACTTGGGGAGCGGAACTACCCACGCTGATCTCCTTCTGGCGACATTCTGGGCAAGCACCAACTTTCCGAACTTTGGCAACTTCAAGTTTGCTCGCAGCGTAATTACTAACCATCTGAATTCAGTGATCCGGCTGAATCCTGTGAGGATTCCTTGCGCGATGCTTTTTCAAGGTCCGATCTCTTACCGCCCTTCTTTAGCCATAAAATGTCTTCCATAATCGTGTGTATTCCATACAAAGCCTCCGCAAGTCCACTTGGTTTACTCATTGCCCACAACCAAAACAAAAATGCAGCTTTTCTGATGTCTCTTGTGTCAGTGTAGCCCTCTCCTATGGATATAAAAAAGGCGTGCATGATTTCCCCAGCTTTTGCCAGCACAGAATAGAATAGAAACTCTCGGTGACCTCCAGCCTGGGCGAGGAGCTGATCTTGCGATAGCGTGGTGGTTGTAAGGTCATGATATTTTTGGCTGTGCATAAAAGCAAACCATAGACAGATTTTATAGGATTGAGAAAAGATAGTCATCTTATCTAGCAAGCTCACATTGCCCAGATGCCAGCTTCCCGACATCGTATTCATGATTCTGTGAGCATCCTCGGAAGCCAAGGCCAGAATTCCAAAGAGGATGTCATATTCGCTGTGAAAGTAGCGCAAAAATGTTTTTGAGGAAACTCCAAACCAATTTAAGATGCCAGCGGGTACGGTATCGGAAATCCAGCCACAGCAACAGCGATTTGTATCTTGGTGGCGGTCAGTACTATTGGAGCGGCTAACCAGGCACGAGGTAGAATCCAGGCTATTGGGGTCAAGATGTTGCAGTGCTGCTCCTTCTAAGTCTAGCCATAAGCCATAAGCAAAAGAAGAGTCTCGGTAATGCGGTGGTAGACAGCACGATGTCTCCTTGGCACATAAAATCATGAGAGCCAGCCACATATTTTTGAGTTCTTTCCCAGGCTTCTTAGGAGGATGGAAATCAAAAACACTAGTGCAAAACACCTGCAATCGACTTTTGATAGCCAGTTGTAGCTGGTCTGCTAACGCAGCATCCAGTCTTTGTGTCGACCCAAGGCGCTGAACCTCGTCAAGTATAAGAAGGAGAAATGGGATGAGATCTCTCTTGTCGAGCGACTGTACATCTTCAAATGTCCTGAAAGCCACGGCTAGAAGTTGCGTCCTCCCCTTTTCGAAAACGCCAACAACCTCACGGAGCTCAGGTGCCAAGTAGAGTAAAGGCTCTTTCCACCGAACGGTGCTGTAAATAACAAACCACGACACCAGGCTGGTATTGCCGCTGGGATGCAACAGTAAGACTCTCATCCTCTGATACTCGATACTATCCATGACGGCCATGACGGCCACTAGGTTGTTTAAAATGGAGCTGATTTCAGAAATCGTTGGATATTGTGACATATCTACGACAAAATCAGCCCATGTATATAATCTGAAAGAGAAAAAAAGGAAGATCCTACCTAAGGGCGAACTGAATAGGTCATAATCTGTCAACTTCCACCTGACCGTACAAGTCCACCTGAAACTGGTCGAATCATAACTTCGTTTTTGCCAGTAATGTTGGCACTGGTAGCAAGGGCGTTCACCGGAGCACTAAGAGGTATATGAGCATCGAATAGAAAGAAGGTCCCTAACTAGGAAACTACCTTTCTTCTGTTAACAGCGCAATATAGACAAGACCCGCCTGCCATGATAACATCCTTCTTATTCTCCTTTTGGGATTTCGTACGGTTGCGTTTGATTGGAGGGCCATCGCAAAATGACAATACACCCAGGTGAGGTTCGGGCACTCCCGTATTCTTCGAAAGCTGGCGAATAACAGATAGATCTTGGCCCTGGTGGGCCTCAGGAGATCGTTGTCTCTTGCGGTTAGTTTTGTTAAGGTTCTGGCTATAAGGCCCTTGATAGGGTAAGGATGAAGTAGAGGCCGACTGGGTTGGATCTGGACTCTGTCCGTATGGTAACACAGCCGATACTGGTTGCATGGAGGGCTGGTCCAAGGAAGAATTCGGTGTATTCTGTACTCCAAATTGTGGCTGGCTGGTGATGTTGGAATAGGGTGTCCCAAGAGCACTGTGGTCCTGAAGATCGGCGGATTCGAACGATAAAAGATCCACCGGAGTTGCACCAAGCTGGTCATTAGGAACAGGATATAGCGCATCAAAAAAATCAGTGCTAGAATTGCTGATAGATTGCCTGTAAGGTTGACGCGCATACTTGCTGCTTGTGAGTGCCAATTCTGTAGACTATGATTGAAATGCGAATTAGCGAGCCTTGCATGGCAAACTCTCTGGAACAATGTGCTTACAAAGGTATCACCGGTCTGGCCGTTATCGCTGGTCATTCCACTATGACTGGCCGGACTAGTTCCTAAGACCATACTGCCCCCGAAAGCACTGGGATTCTGGTTGTCTTGAGAAACAAAACAATTGGAAGGCGGGTTTTGCGGTTGTATCGATGATCTCTGGCGTAGTTCTTGGCGTCTCTGCTTGAGTGTCTCAAGCCTAAGTTGCAGCTCGGTGACTTTGATTTGACTTTCGATTTCTTGTACCTCGTCAGATGGATTGTTGGGATTTGCCAATTCAACTTGTTGCTGGGAAAGGTCATTCCTCGTCCCAGTGGGTTGTGATGGAGCCATATGACGGTCTAACATTGGATTCTCGAAGTCCCTTAGAATATCCGAATCTGGAGGTGGTATGTCGAAATCGGATTCTTGCCCATTGTAGGCTTCCCATGGCGTCATAACATCAGAGAATCCAGCGCTTGACGGTGGCTGCGGCGCCGGCTCAAGGTTGGGTACATCGTTAGGGTTTGGCAATGGCTCGGCGAAATAGCCCCTCGAATCAAAGAATTCGTCAAAGGAGTCATTACCGGGATAATCGCCATGGCTCTGTGCATCACCCATTGCGGTAGATCAAGCTGAGAAACTGAAGAAGACGAGGAGTATCGAAAAGGCCTGGCCAGCAAAATTCATGAAAGTAGGTAGATAGTGGAAAGTACGCGTACGATGTATCAAAGACTCGAGAGGAAACTGATGATCTGTGGTCTGCGATCTATGTCGTTCACGGTTCAAAATCGTTGTTGTTGCGGTTGCAGCTGCGGTTTGAAGCCTGACGCAGAGTTATGGTGTCACGTGTGTGCCAAGCCCTTTCCGCAACCCCTTTTGAGTCTTCCGCAACCTGAATATGGACTAGCGTTTTGATGCATATCCTTCTATCCTTGATGTATACACACCTTACATTCTTCCCGCAAACCCAATTGAGCTGTCGGCAACGTCGAAAGCGCTGATGATAACGATGTATAGCCACTGTTGAATGAGTTAAAACTGCGGTGAATTGTCGTTTTTGAGCAGGATTTGATTTACAAATAGTTCCAACGAAAACAACCCCCCTCCCCCCCCCCCTAAAAAAAACCACGCCTTAGTAGCGACAGCGCTTTTAGAATCGACTACGCCATGAAGCCGTTTTCCGACCCCTGGTCGCGCTCGGATATTCTCTCTCTGCTCCAGCTGATCACGGCGATTATCATATGCATCATCAGTTGTATTTGGCGTTTGATAATTCAACGTAGTAAGTGAAAGCGGTGTTATTCCTTGACCAAAAATTTGTCAAGGCCCTAATTATATCCTAGTGCGTCGTTCTGGCCCGTCGGACAACTCAGCATAGTGAGAGGTGCCCAGAGGAGTCCCACCCACTTTACCGGGGCCGTTCGCCATCTCGGCCCGGCCCAATTCCTTCATGGGTGCCGCTCGCCCGGGCACCGGAGTTGCTTAGGATACGGTAGAAAAATACAGACTATCCTGGGGAGAGTTCCAGAATATCTTCATTGGAGATGGGTGACAAAAATTGGACAGCCGGTTGAGACTACCTCCAGAAATCCCCAGATCTCTGATTGAAAGCCAGATTTATACTTGTCGAAAGCTGGGTTTTAGTTATGCGTGGTGGGCTGGTGTGGCAAAATGTTCACGTAATGTTGAGAATGGCTAATAAGTGAGAGTTAAATGTGCAAGTATTTGCTTGCGCCCAGTATGCCGTGAGATCCGGTTGGTGCGCAAAGCAAAACCCATAACTCAACCCAATCGTTGACTGCGCAACAATACGATGCGCGACCAACTCCAGCTCTTTGTAATCCTTGCCCGGTTTCTCGAGCGTTAGACCGTATGTTTCCCATTCAGGGGGCGAGCTGTGGGGGGTTGGTGTTGCCCTAAGCGAAGCGCTAGGCTTGGACGATTATTTGAGGAGCCCTGAAAACATGGTGCTGTCATATAGTAACAAAACATAGAGAAGCGGAAGGAGGCAAGGCCACACGGGGTGGTTTTTGATTTTTTGATTCTTTTGATTTTGACTTTCCTTTATTTGCTTTGTCAGCCGCTGGAGCGGAGTCGTTGACTCGTGACCACCTTTGTAGCCTTATCCCTATATAGCACGTCTGCATGGCGCCTTCGGCAGCTAAAAAGACTAATGGAACACAAAAAAAAAACAAAAAAAAAGGAACCCTGAAAACCTAGTTTCTTAGAAATCAAGCCCTCTACGCACTGCGTAGACCCTACACCCCTCCAGGTAAAATCAACCAACCGGGTATCAGGGCCATGTTGCACGTGACCTGCAGGTAAGCGACTCCATAACTGAAGGGAGTTGGGAGAGGGCATTGAAGAGAGGAATACGATGGGGCTCATGCCTTGGTGAGAGGCGGTTCCACACCTGCCGTTCACCAGCGCTGGCCCACGTTTGGCCAAGCCACTCCGGTCAACCATAATGGAAGTCGTCGCCAATCACATTGCCGATTATGAACAGGTGTTAGGCCATTATCTGTAATAAAAGCAAAAGACTCATAGACTCGTCAAAAAGGGGTGATACCACCAGCGAGGGTTGTTCCTGCATCGGCAGAACAACTTGGTTCCACGTTTCTGTCTTCCATGTAGCAGATTTGTTGCACTTCCCGGGAAGGGGAAGCTGGCTTGCGCAGGAGAAAGATTGGAACGATGGGGGAGATGCTGGCACTCCTTCTCTTTTCTGACTTTGTGAGCATTATGTGTAGCTGTCCCACTACTATGACAGCATATCGATGTCCTTACCCGTAAACGACACCCCCGTGCTCACACTCGATGTTTCTCGTTCAAGGGGAGGCGAACTTTCATGCACGTGATCTGGGGTTAAGCGAGATTACATAACTCCCCTCACGACGACGTTCAACGTTTCCACCCCCACATGTCCCCCTTTCGTCCTTATCCCCATCTAAAGGGTAAAACTTTCCTGACACGTGAAATTGGGGCAAGATTCTCCCGTCCGCAATAGCGTGTTTGGCAGGTGGACTTCGAAGGGTCGACAGTCACCCACGTGCTCAGATGCTCAAAGGAGATTCGTCCGTCAGACAACCTCTCACAAGTGCGTTTCCCACCCCCAGTTTTTTTTTTTTGTTTTTCATCCCCCCAACGTCTGGATGGTGTATCAATGAGGAGATCAGGAGAAAATGGAAGCAAGAAAAAGCGATGCAAAAAGTCCATGTCTTCGAGAATGTACGGGGGGCGGGGCAAAGTGATATGTGCGCCACAACAGACATGTGGAGGAACAGCCAACCAAGGGGCTCGATGTCCCACGGACTTGGCTGTGGCGCGTCTACCGAGAGTGGCAGAGGCACTCACTCTCTTGCCCCAGGGCGCATTGTGGCGTTTTAGTGGTTTCCCGGACCCGGTTGGGAAGGTGCAATCCCCGGCCGTATCAAAACGGCTTTCCTTTGTCTTTTTCGAGCATTTCCACAGGTCTCCCATCCGTCCAATATTCAAGGGCCCGTGTCCTGAGTCCTGACTGCAGCACGGCTCGATATGCGGGGGGGAAACTCTGAAAAGAGGTCCGAAGTCGTCGACTCGTCTTGGCCCCCCTAAACCGACCAATGCCGTCGCCTGAAGAGGGTCGGCAGGCCTTCTTCTGTCGTCAAACCACGCCTCACCACGCCTCACCACCCCAGCAACAGGGTCGGCCGCGGGGCTCACTGGCCGTCACCAAACCAATGGAACGCCTACCCCGTTGACCAGGTTGGGACGCTCATCGCCCAGTAGGCCACAGCCGGCCCCTTGCTTTTTCTGCGAAATGGAGATCTTTCTTGCCCAAAATGCGACCTCGTCCCCTCCTTCGAACATCCGTGCCTTCAACAACCCGCAGCCTTGTGCAGATGATCATCGTCACCAGCACCGGATTATATCTGCAGCATCCGGTCTGACTTCTCTCAGACCCACTGTGACGTTCCCGGACGGTCATCAACTGCCGCCTAAATGTCACAGCCTCGCCAACATGTGGCTCTGGATGCGTTTTTCGAGTGGGAGAACCAATCGTGGGTGGAGGCAGTCGAGGATATAACGGGGGATGGAATGGCCCACTTCATGCCGCTGGATACTCTCAAGGCCTATTTCGCCGCTGATGACTGCCAAAGGCTGACCAAGATCCTGTGCGAGGTCTTTGCAACCAAGTATCCACCCGTGGACGCAGAACTTCTGTTGCGGGAACATGTCGCGGTATTTGCCATCCTCCTACGAATTGGGCGAGGGGCCTACATTGAGCATTTTGCCCGATACGAGGAGCTTTCAGATCGGCGGCTCCCCTTTGATGAGACTCATCCGCCGGTGGGCTTTCCTCCACCGGACGACGACCCAACGTTTCTACGGCGGTTTTGTGAAAAGCAGAGGATGTACTGCGTTCCTATGTTCGACGCCCATATGCTTCACAAGCATTTCGGAAATCAGCGACTCCTCCCGATCACGTGCAAGGAACCCCGTGGAGGCGATGGAATTTCTAATAAATATGTCATCCAAGTTTATGGACCTCATAACAAGATGATCCCACGTGAAGAAGAAACGGTAAGACCTTGACGCTCTGTGAGCATACTGTGCTAATTGAACAAGGCGAACAACCCTAATGCAAATACCTTCTTGCTCAAGAGGTACCCAACCAAGGATGGCGAGCATCGCTACAACCAGAAAATCAACGGATTTCGAAGTGTAAGGCAGGCGGAGAGCGTCATCAAGTTTTACGGCAGCTACATCCACGGAGAGAATTACAATATTCTCCTGGAGTTTGCTGACAAAGGTTCGTTAGAGGAATACTTTAGGAGAGAATCACCTCCAAGTCGTGGGGGGGATATCATCAAGTTCTGGGAGGCCCTCTTTCAACTTATTAAAGGCTTGAAAGCGATCCATTCCACTCGAGAGTATGTTTCCAATTCCATGTTGCTTGCTTTCAGTGTTGATGTATGCAGGGGACACTTCGATGTGAGGCCAGATAATATACTGGTTGTCAGCAATGGTGCAGAGACCTCGGACTGGCTATTCAAGTTTGCTGATTTCGGGGCGAGTAATGTCAGAGGCGAGATTTCCGAGAACAGATTACCAAAGGCCAATGAGATGAAAGATACCCCAACTTATGGTAAGCAGCTCGCTTCATCAGGGGGAATAATTGCTGACCTTTTTGTAGAAGCTCCCGAGTGCTACTTACCATACAATTCAGATGAACAGTCAGCAGGGAGTTCGAACAAGATCACCTGGCCGACCGACATCTGGTCGCTTGGCTGTATATACAGTGAAGCAGCAATGTGGATTGCTGATGGGTTCAAAGGACTCGAAGATTATCGAAAACAACGAATGGCCGATACGGACAGAATTTTATTCAAGGGTGGGGATTGTTTCCATGATGGCGAGCGGGTGTTGCCATCTGTCGTTGACGCGCACAGAGAGATTGAAGATCGCCTCAGACGTTCCGATTATATTACCCAGGACGTCCTAGATTCCATGGTGGAGGAAATGCTATGGGAAGAAGACCGCCCGAATGCGAAAGCCTTGTGGAGAAAGGCTGAAGGGGTGCTCTCGAGAGCACGTCAGAGGTTGGGATCAAATGCTGGAGACGAGTTATCAAGGCACAGCAGTGGACACCGATCCTTACCTCCTCTTCGATCTTTGCCTCCGACAAAACCTCTACCAGTCCCTCCACGACCTCCGCCAGCTGGGCTATCATCCATTGCGGAGCAAGTCAACAATGTGGAGAAATGGCGATCACAAGTCACCACTTCTGTCGTCAGCAGCTCGCAGCCCGCCAGATCACCTAGCGACATATCCAGCCCTGCATTGACCCAAGCTCAATTGAGTAGCGCCGCAAGTGTAAAGACCGATCTTGACAAGGAGATAAATGGCTCTCTAGCCAGTTGGCAAGTTGTAGACGACAATTCGCAAGCCTCACCAACCACTCCGTTCACATCGCCACATGCCAGCACATATGAACCTAGTTTCAACGATGTACCACCTGTGAGGCACCGAATTTTTCGCCCCCACCCGCAGTTTGAATACAGGAGACCGCCTCAGGCTATGTCTCATACGTCAAATCTGAGGAACAGTGAGTATGACAATGCATATATGGTCACGTCACCTCTTGAAATTCAACATCGACCGCAACCTCAATTTCAGCCTCAGAGTCAATCTCAAATCCCACCTCAATTTCATTTTCAAACTCAACCACAAACGAACGCGCGTAACGGCTATGTCGACCGTAGATTTGTACCTGTTCCGACTCCACCCACACCGTTGCAGCAAAATGGTTTCGTACCTATCTCAGCTCCACCTACACCCCAGCAGCAGAATCCGCCTCTTCTACCTAATAACGGGCCAATTCCCCCCAACGGCCCACCTCCCGGTGCACCACAGCGAAAAACAGAGACTGCTCGGATATTCTCGCAAGAAATTACGACGACCTTCCGTACCCAACCGGATTGGGATATTGGAAATGCCATCGTCGATCCCCGAACTTCCAATAGTGAAAAGAGAACAAGCCTCGGCAGGGCGCCCAGTCAAGCAGCAAGTCAATCTCCAAGCCAAGCTGCAAGTAGAGCACCAAGTCGAGCCGGCAGCCAACATTCATCGAGCGTCTACTCCGGAAGCATCCAGCCCGATTCAGTCTCATTCACGACCATGATCCAAGAAGGACAGCAACCCAAGCTCTCCGCGAAACCATCGACGAAGCGAGGGTTTGGGTTTTCTCTTTTCCCAACCAAATTTCGAAATGATTCAAATTCGCCCCATGAGATCTCCCGCCCCTCTACCCAGCAGGACTCCAATCCGCCACCATACTCAAGCTCCGACACAGCAAGTTCATTATCATACCTCCCCGAACACGGTCCATCCATAGAATATCTCTCTCTCAACACCTGTCTTGAATGGAAACGCGCCAATAAGAAGATAAAAAAGAACCAGAAACTGCCACCGCTGCCAGGAGCCCACCGACTCAAGGGGCTCAGCGATCGAGATCACGTAAGCATCCCCCTTTCCCTCTTAACTTTGTCCGCTCATCCTTCTCCAGGTCTTCATAATAGACGACTCCGCATCCATGGCCTCCGTCTGGCCCGACGTAAAGCGCCTCTTTGAAGCCCTCTCCTACACGGTAAAGGGCATGTCCCCGGACGGCACCGAGCTCTTTTTCACGGTCTCCTACGACACCTGGCGCCGCAAAGACACGTTCGATCTCTGCCAATACCTGGAAAAGAAAACCACGCAGCTCAAAGCCGCCACCGACATCTCCAAGCGCCTCTCCCTCCAGCTCGAGACCTACCGCCACCGATACCTGCAGCAGAAATCCGCCGAGGACCAAGGCATCGACCGGAAGAAGCGCGAGAAGATCGCCGGCGTGGCACCGAAGCCAGTTCGCCCCATGAGCTTCTACATTCTCACGAACGGCGAGTGGAAGGCCGGCAGCGACCCGAAAGCCGTCCTCGCCGAGATGGCGGATTGGCTGATCGCGCAAGCACTGCCGAAAGGCCAGGTCACAGTGGAGTTTATCAGCTTTGCGCATTCTGGCCCCGCGATGCAGAAACTGGGTGATCTGAGCCGCGTGGATTTTGGCGTTGATATTGTGGATTGCACGAGGTGGACGGGCAATGTGCTGAAGATGTTGAGTGGGCCGCTTGATAAGGCTTTTTATGCTGGTCAGGAGGGAGGTGACGGGGGCCGGGGTGGGGGTGAGAGTTTTGCGGGGCATCCGGAACCTCCTGGGACGGCGCAGAGTGGTATCAGTGAGATGGCTGCGTAAGGCCCAAGTCTTCTTTCCGGGTTTTAAGATTGGGGGTTCGGATTGGGATTGGGATTGTATATATCTAGGGAAAGTTATGGATCGGGGTTTAGGGCTGGGATGTGGCAAGGTGAGGGTTTTGGGTGTGGGATTTTTGGGTGCATGGAGAACTCTCTCTCTGAGAAAACTGGGGGTTTCCTGGGTTGTTTGTATATTACTCATTCACTTTCGGCAGTTGAACACAACTTTTTTTTTCTTTGTCCCAAGGTCGGTTAGTAAGCTCGCCGCTTCTACTCAGGCGCTAATCACCCTCGGCTCACCCTCGGCTCACCCTCTCCTCAGCCAGCTCACCTGAGCAACCTGAGCAGCCCCTGAGCAGCCCTGAGCAGCCCTGAGCAGCCCTGAGCAGCCCTGAGCAGGTACCCACTACTCACTCACGCATTTAATCTCTAACTAGGCTGGATATAGAACTAGGACCCTTTCATTTCATTTTTGTCAAGTTTTGGCGATGATCCCTAGGGAGCCTAAATAGGCTCCCGAGGATCCCAAACTAGACCCTTATGAACAGTGTGTCAAATGAATAGAGTAAAATAGAATAACGGCCGTTATTCTATTTTATTCAAGCTTAAAACATGTTACTCTTATTTTATTCATATATTATTCAAGTTATTCATGAATAATCATGAATAACTTGAATAACGCTGCACGTGATTAAGCTAGCCTATTCAAGCAAGGCTCCGGGGGGGCCCGCACTTAGCGTCACGTCGCTACCCAATCAGGTAGGAGTACTATTTAGTAAGCAAATCGAACCTTAGTAATACTTCTAGTTTATTATTATAGAAAATTAGTATTTAAGTGCCGTTATATAAGTACTAGCTTATCTTAGATAAGGCTACTTAATTAGTACCTTAGTTCTCATTTTAAAATTCAAATATATGTTAATTTATTATAATTACGTGACTTTCACGTGGTTATTCATAGTTATTCATATTATTCATGAATAACTATTCTATTTTACTCAAGTTATTTAAGATATTCGTTACTCATATTTTATTCAAGTTATTCATGAATTATTCATGAATAACTTGAATAACTTGAATAATCCTTTGACACACTGCTTATGAAAATAGATCCACGTTATGTTATAGGTAATTGCCTATAGCGGTGGAGTATGAAGGTCTCATTCAAGGAGAGGGGTTTACTACTGTTTTCTATAAACTCTCTTCATGCCTCTGTTTATAACCTGAGCTCCTCCTTCCTAACTCGACTACCAGGCTATGTGACGAACCTAGTCTGCTAGCCCTCTGGTGGTTATCCTTACCTGTGGCGGGCACAGGTATAGCGGATAATTAGGGAGTAAGAGGTGATTCTATTAAAGATCTAAAGCTAAGGAGGGAAAGAGAAAGGAAGCAGAGACTGCTGGAAAGCCCAGCTTACAGCTACGGGTCTGATACACGCTAGGTTAGGAGCTGCACTGCTTACGGGCGGCCCGTAGCGGGCATCTGGCACCTGGGCCAATCCGTGACAGGTTGTATTTCACGATATAGAAATGCGTGATAAATATCTAGAAGGGGCCAGGGATTTTCGCCAAGGATGAAACCAGCGACGATAGACGACGAGAGATGTAATATGGATAACGATTACCGCGACGACCAAACCCGGAATTCTAATCCAAGTGCTAGGCAATAGGTCGTTGGCCATGGTGATATATGTTTGACCGAGCCAATGTCGAATCGATATCCAGAATGGCGGTGACACGAGAATGCTCTTGTGTAGCATTGTAGAGACAGTGCCCCGCTATAGGCTTGCAGGTGGTCTGCAGCTGGCTATGCGGCCGACATGATCATTAGTGGGTGAGTGAGTGCTTCCTACGGCATTCTATATTAATATCTTGTCTAAAGATCACATCTTTCTAACATCGCAATTATAAATATATAAGATTTAAAACTATTCACTCTTTTTTTGGTATTATGTCGGGCGTAGGTATTATAAGTAAGTACTCCTAATCGGGCTAGAATAAGCCCCCTTAGACAAAACGCCACGTTGACTTGGGGGCTAATCCGTATTAGGAGGTTTCACCGACAGCTGAACAACCACAAGCGCTCCTTCTTAATCTCAGCCTATGAAAAGCCTAGCCCTTGCCAGCTGGCTTGCATTTCGCCAATGCGGCACAGCTGGCTCCCTCGTAATGCCAGCCTCTCAATCAGCTTTGGCCATTGCCCATTTTGCATTCGCACCACACCCTGTTTTGGGAGGCTCTTGCAGTAGGGCCTTTCGCTTCAACACATATCTTAATCGGTTTAAAGCTTTGCGCAAAACACAATCAATTTCTGTTTAATTTGTGACATTTCTTGCCTCTCATCGCACGTCAGCATGTCTCTCAATATTATTAGAGCGAGCAACCACTTCTCAGCCCCAGCCTCGCCGACTACTTACGATGGAGCTACGATGGAGCTCCTATCCATGAAACAAGAGCAACAATCTCTCATTGGAGGCACAGAAACCCCATTTTCATCTGTAACAAGAGGGGAGCTACTCTCAAAGACCACATCGGTCGACGGTGGCTCTACAGACTACGAGACCACTGTCGGTCCGATGACGCTCAGGAAGACGAAATTGGACTGGTGCAAGAAAATTGCCATAAATGTTCTTATGGTGTTATCTCCCATGTCATTTCTTGTCCTCGCAGGTATCAATGCAAGGTTACATTCTCATGTCGTCGAATCTAAGATTCTGGATAGAGTTCAAAGTGCTAACAAAATCGTGAGTTCCTTTCATGTCACTGTATCTTGGGGAGGAAACATTGAAATACGTACTGATTTATCGTATTTAAGGCTACGACAGTCTTCCCGCTGGTTTTTACAGGAATTATGGGACGCACGATTATGAAAATTGCAGGCTGGAAACTGGAAAAGGGTACAAGCCTCGGAACACTAGAACAACTTACTGGAAGCCGGACCGTCTTTGGCGCAGTCCATACGCAATTCCACCTCGGATCTTACAATCTCATGGGACTTGCCCTGATTCTCATATGGATAATGTCTCCAATCGGGGGTCAGTCTACTTCTCGACTTCTTGGAACAAACCACCATGAAACAAACAGGTCTACGCTGGTACATTATACTGATACAAGAGGAAGTTTATTCTCCACTTGGCTCTCTCTTGATGGTTCTAATTCATATGATGTGGGACTTCTGTCCACAGTACTCTCTGCGTCGATAACGGCCCCTTTAGTGATTAAGAACAGTAGTCTTGACCTCTGGGGGAATGTTAAAATCCCATATTTGCTATCTTCGGAATCTTCTTGGTCGCCGACTGGTCAGATGGATTCATCTTCGTATTCTTCCACCGTTGGGCTTCCAATATTCGGACTTCCGGATGGGCGCACGACCTTTTCTGTAGAATCTACCCAGGTTCAGCTTAATTGTACCACTTTACGTCCAAAAGTCAACAGTAATTCCTCCACTGGGATCGAAATCTCTCTTAATTCCGATAATTACATCCAAGTGCAAAACTTCTCTAATAAATCACGTATATTTCAAGGTTTCAACTATACTGTTGGGAAAGATGGTCGTCTGGGATCGGGGTGGACACTCGGGATTGATTATTTAACTGGATGGGTTGGCACAACAAGCTTCATCGATCTTGATCATCCAATATACACGCCACCGAACTTAACTACTCTTCTCTACCAGGATCTCTACGACCTTACAATTGACCCAAGCATAAGTGCAGGCACCCTCCCAGGAGGGTCATGGGTCAACGGAACTTTAGCAGAGTGCAATCCCACGCAGATCTATGTGGAATCGCAATTATCTTGCATGACTTCAGCCGGGATACCGAATTGCTCGGTGGTCGCCCAGAGACCTTCTCTCGATCCCTTGACCAACGCCAACCTCACTTGGTTAAACCTCGGGGGCAGCTTCGAACTGGCATCGCTTTACCTTCCCCAATTCTTTGGGAAATCACTACAAACGATGGACGAGTACGACATAGCCCAGAGGTACTTATCTACACCCGATACAACTCAGATGTATAGAGAGTTTGCAACTCCGTTGTACGAAATCGACCGTATTCAATTCGGACGAAGACTCGGACAGCTCATCAACGGCCTTATCATTGCCTCCACAGCCACCATGTATGTTTCAGGCACAAACACCGACCAAGTACCTCCATACGGCCTCTATGATTACCAACACCCCAGCAACGCAACGCAGTATCAAAACACCACTGGATTCGTCATCACCGTGGATGAGGTCTACGTTTGCTCCTGGCCCTGGCTCGTCATTTCCATGTCTGCAACGACAATTCTGATCGTGGCGGCCGTCCTCGGCTCCGTGTACGACTTGAAGAAACAGACACCGGATATCTTAGGACATTGCTCCACGATGATTCGAGACTCTAAGTACGTTTCCTTGCCTCAGGGTGGAAATCTCCTCGATGGGCTGGAGCGGACGAGGATGCTGGGGTATTTGAAGATCAAGCTTGGAGAGGTTAATTTGCAGGAGGGTGAAGATATATTAGATAGTAGGAGGGGTGTTGGACATTTGGCTGTGGCTGATATTGACAGAGCTGGCGGTATACGGCAAGGTGGTCTTTATATATAACAATGGAAAGAGTAATATGGAAAACCATGGGAATATGGGGAAGGTATATAAGTAATCGCTAAAAGGGACATTTAAAGGGGTTGAAGAGAGATGCGCTAAGTGAGGGATATCGGGTACTAGATATGAACCGGAGCTAAAATGGCCCCTTAGCGCACACTTAGGCTAACTCTGCCGTGTGCTTAGGTTGCTTAGGCCGAGCTTAGGCCGAGCTTAGGACGTGCTCAGGACGTGCTCAGGCATACTCAGGAATGCTCACCCTCGGCTCAGGTTAAGGCGGCAGCCGCTCACGTCCAAACACTAAAATAGAATCTGCGGAAAAAAAAGTTGAGTATGACTTTACTGGTAGTTCTGTACGGTTGCGGTTGGATAGATGATTTTTTATACCAGTCTTACTAGAGTAGGACTAGTTAACGGAAGGAGAAGGGCTTCTGATTTTGCGAGATACCACTTGAAACTATTATCTTCATTTCTTTCTAGATTTAGATTTAGAAAGAGGGGGAATGAGAAATTTTCAAATATTTTTTAATTCGCCCGTCCTGGTTCTGGTAGATAGATGGTTTGGTGCGTAAGAGGTGTGCCTATTTAGGAAACGCAAAGGTCATCTATCCTAGGAATACCTACTATATGATTTCAGAGCAATATCTCGTATTTATCTAATAGGTGTCGAAAGCGGTTTAAGCTCAAAGCTGAGATGATATAGAGTTCTCTCCTTTACGCTTTACTAGTATATTAACTCTTTGCTATGGGCTAACGATAGCATTAAAAGGACAGCTTAGTACAGTATGGAGTTTCCTAGCTACCTACTTTATTCGATTCGAAAGCAGGGGAGCGCGAGTCGGGTTTATTAGGAGGTGAAGTATAATATTCAAGGTTTGCGTTACAGCTTCCTTTACTCCTTACCTCTCGTTATTTATTCTTAAAGTAGATAAATATGTCACCTTTTTTCTTTTCTTTTTTGTCCAGGGGGTGCGGTTTCGTTCATCTGGTTTCGATAATGACAAATTAGTGTTTTCTTGGACCTATGATTCTGTTTCGTTAGGAGAGAGAGAAAGGACTATTGTATATGTAAACGGACATGTTGTTACGCTGAACGTTTATAGATACATCCGAGGGATGTCTTATGCTCGTGTTACGGATGACTCGTTATTCCGTGGTTGATAGTGCGCAGGGTGAGGAGTGCTTGAACGCCAATATTAGGACTGGGAATCTGGGAACCCATGCCATGCTATTTATCACATGGCTTTATACAACGATATTGCAGCCCCCTTGGTAATAACGGCGATTTCTGATCTCCTAGAACATCATTGACATTCGAGCTTGGAAACGAGATTGATAGCATATATTAGGCAATAAAGTATTCTTGAATATGTTCATTTTGGGATACAAGGTCATTTGCACAAATTCGATCAAAAAGCGGGTATTATGTATGTATGGCTATCGACCGAATCTTTCTGGTGACTAGAGAGAAGCGGTTAAGTCTTCAAACGTGCAAAATTCCTCATCCAGAATTCCAATTGCTCGGTTCGCCACGTATCCGGCTCTACCATCGTGTCCCCAACGGCAAATACGATGTTCTTGCGGCTTTTGCTGTACTCGGGCCAGAGAGGCGCGTGCGGGACTCCGTGGTTGTTGGGGTCCAGGTCGTGCACGAAGGAGATCCAGGAGCGGGAGATTAAATTGGAAAGCGCGTGGTAGCTTTGGTAGGGGCCGATCCAGTTGGTGTTATTGACACTCGTGCCAGGACTGATGTTGAAGACGAAACAGATCTGTGCGAACAAGCGAATTAGTACAGATTTGTGTTTCGAGGGGGGGGGCGTACCTCGGCATAGTGGGTAGAATACACAGGCGCTTCGGTGGCAACCAGCTCTTCGATGCCGTTCCAGGGCGGTTGGTCGAAACGGTAACTGTAGACGGGTTTGCGGCACCACGGAGAGGTGCGCGAGTAGTACTGTGTGGTGCGCCTCCGACCCGCGTGGATGACTGCGTCGCCGATGATGGCTGCGCCGCGCTTGTACATGTACCCGTTTTGGGCAAACCGCTCGCTGCCGGTTCCGAATGGGCAACCTAGCGTTGGATCATCAGGATATAAAGCCATGGCTTCACTAACGGTTGCGTTATCCAGACCATTGCCCATCCCTGCCAGAAGAGCATGGACGTCGGCGTCTGTATTGAGACCATTTCGCGGCCCGAAGAATGTCGCAGTCCCTTCGTCTGTATTCGAGCCGGCAAGCACTGCAACGTTAGCAGCCAATCCGGCAGAGAATGATTCGGACGGGAGCCTGGTGAGGAATTCTCCGTCGAGAATAGGCGTCATGACGAATGGTTCGAACGCGGCAAAAAGCTCCGAGTATGGGACTTTGCGCAGACAAACCAGAGTATCGCTTGCGTTATCACATCCTACCGTCTCTGTAACGCTATCATAGGTGGGCTGGTACGTAGTGTTTAACTGAGCGATCGAGTTAGCTACCTCGAGTTAGCATCGGTATATCTTTGAATACAGCCAAGAGCACAAAAAGGGGATGGACGCACTTCCTGGACCTAGAGCAGTGCCGCTCTGCAGAATTGCGGCTCGGAAGAGGCCATTATGCTTCCCGTCAAAGGCAGTCAAGTGATATCCGACACTGAAGGCTCCCGCGCTCTCCCCGGAAATTGTCACCTTTTCTCGGTTTCCCCCAAACGCCGCAATGTTTTCTTGAATCCACTCTAGAGCGAGCCGCTGGTCAAACAGACCAATGTTCAGCGCACCAGCTGCTGCCATTTCTTTCGAGCCCAGGAAGCCCCACCCTCCCACACGGTAGTTGATGCTCACTACAATGATAGGCTTGTGGATCGCGACGGAAGCATTGACAAGGTACGATGTATTATACCTAGGGTCCGCACTCCCACCAGCATCAAAACCTGGACCTTACGGTCAGCGTAGAAATTTAGGAACGTTTGAAGAAAGAAAAACCCCACTTACCACCGCCGTATATCCAGACCAAGACGGGCAGCCTGTCTTTATGCGAAGTGCCAGCGGGTCGTACAATATCAACCGTCAAGCAATCTTCCCCCAGCACGAGACCAACATCGAAGCCCGCATATCCGGGGCAAGAAGGGCTTCTGCGCGTAGCATCGCGAACGTGTTGCCAGTGCTCATCGTAGGGAGCGGGATGGCGAAGGCGAAGGTCACCAATTGGCGGAGAAGCAAAAGGCGCGCCAAGGAAGAGGTCCTCGTGAAAGGCGGGCAGATACAGCCCGCGAAGAGTGCCATTCTTTATCTCGACCTGGGGGCTGTGAGGAGGTGAGGTGGTCGGCTTCGCTAAGGCTATCCTAGCAGCCCCTGCGAGCAAGGCCAGGACAATGGTGGTGGGTTTGAGCAACATATCTCAGCACGTGGCAAAAATTGACAGCTCACGAAAACGAGAAATCTCCAGGGATTGACATACCTAGAATGCGATTTGATGCGGGCATCCGGTGATTCTAAGGCTGCTTCCAAACAGATAGGCAAGAGATAGTGTGTGCAGAATTGCTAGAGGGACCCGGAGGGTTAGCCGAGAGTTGTTCCGCAGGGCCTATGGCTGGGATGCTTCGCGGAATAGGGGCAACGGTAACATCGATCCGGCAACCGGCCAATCATCGGAATCTGGACGATATCAAGGCAACGCCACTTCGGGCATCCTCCGGGCAGTACAAGCAGCCGGTACCGTTCAGTCGCAAGGCGGGGATCTCTATGAGATTGGTGGCAATTTGATTCTCAAAGGAGTCGAATATGCAGAGAAATACAACTTGGGGCATGGCATGACGTGCCGTGTGGCCCAAAATTCTCCCGATGCGAAGCAATCCTTATCAACGGCCCGCGGTCTGAATCTCCGATATTCCTCACGGGATTGATGTCATCAGTGAGAAACTTACCGAGCCGATATGGGACTTCATTTACGAAGTACTATCAGTATGCTGTCAAGAGGGGACTCCCCGCACCCTGGACAAACACAAGTGAAGAATAAATATGATGCGACAGCAGGTGGTGGAGAGGGACACCGGATTCTGAATGACCAACCCAGAAGGGGATATTTGATCTGGTCGTATGATGTACCAGGTTTGTATCGGAATAATGATGGGAGAACAATTTGGGGTGGAGGAATTCTAGGATCTGATGAACTTGGTAAACAAAATGAGTGAGTGCTTATTTACTTTGGAGCATATCCACGCTAACTTATTATTCATTAGAGCTTAATATCGTCACTTAGGATTAGAGTTAGGGGTTCATGTTTACCTTTTCTTGCTACTTCTATTGCCCTGGTGTCAATGATTGCCAGCTGAATATTTGACATGATCTAATCCAATCTTAGAACTGAGAACGCAATAGAAATTTGGCAGATGTGAACAGGCTTCGTGTAGTAAAGAGGGCAGATAGATCAACCAGTCAGAAAATAAATGTAGTCAGTGAGGACTTACTTCTCTTGCGAGCTGGCCACAATTGCAACGCACGATGACCAACATTTATCCGTAGATACATTGAAACAAGCAGAAGGGGTATTTGCATGGACAATCAAGCGCCGAATCGATCGGAGAGCTGCATGTTGATGTTCCATTCTCTGCGAGTCTGAGCCTCAGATCAAATGCGGAGATGGGGAGACATGTACCCCTTGTTTGTCAGGGGCTCGCTAAATATTAGCGAGCACATTTCTTCGTCTTTGCTCAACCCCAACTACTAGAAATTAATCATTTGGTCTCAAACGGGGCTTTCAGCGACAGAAAAATAGAACGAACTCGAATTCAAACGCTGGTAGGGGTGCATGGCACTTCGACTGGTTGTCAAAACCGCATTTGGACCATAGGCGCAGGCATCACCGACACCGGACAAAGTCTCGGGGGTCCTCCGGTGTAGTGACTTTCTCAACATGATATTCAGTCGGCGAGGTGACTAGTTTCTATAATCGTCGTCATGTCCAAATTCTAGCTATTCTGCCTGGAGAAAGTTGTTTCCGATGCGGATGTGGATTCTCTTCCGTGGCGTCTCGCGATTCGTTACCAAGATCACGGCATAAAGTGGTGAGATTACAGGCCATTTGGGCCCTTGGCATCCCCCAGGGAACAATTCGGGGGGGCTGAGCCTGCTGTTAAGCCCTACGACGTCAGGCCATATGCCATAAGCAGATCTCGAGAGACGCTGGGAGATATTCGCAAGGTATGAGAAGATCTTTGGGGATAAATAGCGCTTGGATGCTAAGGAAGTTACTATAGGGCTCTTAGCGAAGCACCCCTTGTAAGTATAGAGGAGAAGCCCTAAAAGGCTGTGGTGCCCCTTGCCCCCGTCTTATAGCGTGCGTGTTTTTAGGGCAATGGTCTAGAATTATAGGGCAATTTAGTGACCGAGTGCGCTAGAAACAGATACTGAAGTGCTGTTAAAGCACAAATTCCCTGTAATCTTGTAACTTTATGCTGTGGCCTTCGTACTGCGAATACGGTCAGGATGTGGCTAACAGCCAGCACCTCGCTATTGATTGATCTTCTGGGCTATTAGGCATAGTCGACGCTTCAAGCCACCACTTTTCTCCACCACCCAAGTACTGGCAGTGCGTCAACTGTAGAGTGCAATCTTGTCTAATACCCGAGTGCCACAACTTCTTCCAAATACCATTGCTCAGAAGAGCAATATGTGTCCACCTCCCCTTTTGAATGCTGATATCAATTCTGGCAACTTGGGAAGTCCAGACTTTACTTTTCGGTTCCAAATCACTTTACAATCGCAGTCACATCGTGAAAATGATTCTACAGGTCAATTCAGAGGTACTTTGGAGTGTACTTTCAGTGTACTTTACATCATTATCTCTGAACTGCTGACAATACCAGTAATTTTGTCTGGTGACTGCTAACATTGAGCAACTTGATCTCCATTCCAGTAGTCTTTAGATTCTGCTCAGCCCATACATCTCTGATTTTCAACTGTGCACTCTTGAAATTCTGCAAAGTAGGAATTTGGCCCCATGGGATTGTTATCTCGGTGCTGTTGTTCCCATAGTTCAGGGCGAGGATGACACATTTGGAGTTTTGGCTGCTCAAAGGTCCTGCCCAGACTTGAACTGATCCCTCGACGGATATATTTGGCAGAAAAGTAGGAGCAATCCCAGCATCGTCCTGAGAGATTGCGATCACCTCCTTATTAAGGAGAATAGCAAGCGAGGAGCTCGAGATTTTTGTAATGTCGGCACCAATTATCAGGGGAGATTTCAAGGCCGCCCAAAAGGAAAAGTGCGTCTGCTCTTCAAATTCAGTCATCGTGCCCGTACCAATTTCTAACATGTCCATATCAGCTGTAATCTGTCAGTACGGCATTTTCCAAACTGCGTTGAATCGGGATGAAGTACCCCAAGATCCAGGTGCTTGAAAAGCAGATATCTCCCGCATTTTCCGAATCATGGTCAAAACACTGACTCCGGCATATCCCGTATTCAAACAGTAGGCTGTCTTGCAGACACCACTGCTATCGGAGTTGAAAGAAGACTTGATGTCCCCAGACATCCTGTATGAGTCGCTGAACTGGTCCGCCCAAAACCAAGGGAATTGATTTCCCCACTGACATAGTGAATAGAATATGTCGCGACCCGTGTTTTTAAGTGCATAGCTCATAGTTAGAAATCTTTCCTGGGGTGAAACGGTATTGGCGTAGAATCCACCGCAATTATCATACTTGAGGTAGTCTACGCCCCAGTTCGCATAAGTATCCGCATCAACTTCTTCAAAACCGTAGCTCCCAGGATAGAATCCGCAGTCATATATTCCCGCATCACTGAATTTTCAAATTAGCGAGAAAAGGTGTCAAGGTGTTCAGAGATGTTATTTACCTGTAAATACCAAGCTTTAGCCCCAGCCTGTGGACGTACTCCGCCAAATATGATATCCCCGAAGGGAACTTGGTTGCATTTGGTTGTTGGCGCCCATGCGAGTCCCGTGTCAGAGCCTGCCAGCCTTCATCTAGAACAACGTATTTGTACCCTGCGCGAGCTAATCCGGTTGACACCAATGTCGATGCTGTATCTTCTATTGTACTTTGATTGAAGTTGGTCTTGAAAGTGTTCCAACTATTCCATCCTATCGCCTCGGTGTTAGCACTCGTTCCTCAACTTTTAAGAGGATTTCGTGGTTGAATATAGACTCACTCCTGGGTCAACCAAGCATCTGACCCACAAGTCTAGTTGGGGACAAAATTATAAAACTACTAACCCATTTGAGGTTTGGCTGCAAGGCGACTGGCGACGCATAGGGAATCGATTATCAGGCAGAGAGCGATTAGCTGCATGGCTTTGAATTTATTCTCGTCGATGGCATAAATTCTCTCTTCATTTTCATTCGACTCGAGAACGAATTTGCTAGCTATGTATATTGTTTGGTATTGGCTTTTGTATAGAATGTGGTTCTCTGGTAGTTTATCTGTGCCGAAAACTCCATCAATTAAACTTGGTCAGCCTGGCGGATGAAGGCTCGGGGTGTGGAGGTGCGGGGAAATGCCCATGGAAAGATCACCGGAGGTGCTCCGCGAACCCCTGAAAGCCCCGCCGTAACTTCTTGTTACTTCGACCCGACCACTGAAATTACGCAACCTGTGCATTCCAAGTCTCAAGTGATCTTAACATTAAAAGGCACCTCAAACTGCAGTGTTCGTCCTTGATCCATTGACAAAACTTTCGTGATTCTCTGCCATGAAATTTTCTCGTCTTATCTTTACCTTCTTGCTAGCTTCTACTGGGCTAGCTGACAGGAGTGATCGTCAAGCTCTCACTTATGCTCCGCTTCCCGAAGGCATATATGCGCCATCGGTAAATGCCAGCATTACTACTCTGTTAGACTTTATTAAGTCACGCAGCGACCTTTCTATTCTTGCCAATTTAATAACAGAATGCGGCGGTAAATATGCCTTTCCCCACTTTCTCTAGGGGATAAAGGCATAATCTATATCTCTCATCGCTACAGCCTACGAATTTGAACCAAGTGCTAACAGAGCTTGCAGGCTTCTCGCAGGCTTTCCATACGATTCCAACTTGGTCTTTCACCTTTTTTGCACCCTCTAACGCGGCTTTCAACAACACTGGCGCCTACTTTTCGACCTATGCAGCCACGTTCAAAGGAAAGTGGTGGCTAGGAAACTTGTTCCAGCACCATTATATTCCCAACACGCAGCTCAAAAGCTCTGCGTTCAACAGTTCATACACCCGCATCCAAACTGGGAGTTTTTTGTATGTGGGAACACAGGTACTTAATGGCCAGCTGATTCTAAATAACGTCTCCGCGGTCACGAGCGCGGACCTACCGGTCACGAGTGTGAGTACTCCATTCGCTAATTCCGGGCTGAAGCTGAGTTGATCAAGGGCCTTGTGCATATAATAGATCATGTTCTAGACCCGTCAGCACAGATTTTTGAGCCAGATGTGACTAAGACTAGTCAGAGTTTCATTCCTGGAAGTTGTTCAAACCCTCTGTTGCCATATTGTTGATAGATGCTGGCAAAAAGAGGCGTGACTGTGGACTTTTGGTTCTAGCAGTCCTTTGCCATCCCAAAATAATAAAACCTTGCGTTTTTACAATCTCTGCGCCTTTGAATAACGGCCAAATGCTCTTGCCGATCTCGAGTTGGAATATGTAGTACCAGGCGCGTGATTAATTATCGTGTACCATCCGTAGACCGGAGTTGTAGCCTTGATGGTGCTCAGTTTGGAATTTCCAAGCTGCTATTGTCGCACTCATCCTCCTACAATAAAGTTACATACCTCGACATACCTTGTGAGTCTCTCGGCTCGTAGCAAGGTTACTAGTGCTCCCTAAGCGAACATATCGCGGTTTCTCGCCAGACCGCTCCGAGAGATACTCCGCTCCACTTTCCTTCTATGCCTGCAGATCCTTATATAGGAAGCTTTGTTCCCAATGATATGTAATTTTCAGAAAGCAAGTCAATCGGAAGGTTTGGCTTCGTCATGGAGTACACCAGGTACTGGACCCTAAATGTTCATGCAAAATTGTTGCTGATGCTTCGAAATTTTGGAATAGATTGGGAAACTCTGGACTTTACATTTCCAAGATTATCATGGGAACTGCCGGGTTTGGGTCACCAAACTGGCAAGAATGGATTCTGGAAGAGCAAGACGCGTTGCCGTTACTGAAGTACGCTTTCGAATGCGGAATCAATACCTGGGACACTGTCAGCTCAAACCCCTTCCCCTCTCCCTTTCCCCACCGACCCCGAAAGATTTCAAAGAATTTAATCGGTTCCTACAGGCAGATGTCTACTCAAATGGACGGTCGGAGGAGATCATCGGGAAAGCCCTCACGAAATATGACATACCACGCTCCCAGGTAGTCATTCTCAGTAAGGTGTATTACGCTCTAGACCCCGTTGGACAATCTCCCATAGCCCAACTCGGCTTTAAGGACAAGCAGGGGTTTGTGAACAGGGTTGGGCTCTCCAGAAAGCATATTTTTGACGCCGTCGAAGCCAGCTGCAAAAGACTTGGAACCTACATCGATGTACTCCAAATTCATCGTTTGGATCGAGAGACGCCACCCGAAGAGATCATGAGGGCTTTGAATGACGTTGTGGAAAGTGGACAGGTCCGATATATTGGCGCAAGCTCAATGGCGGCATGGGAGTTTCAAAAGCTTCAGAATATCGCTGCGAGAAATGGATGGCACTCATTTATCTCTATGCAGAATTATTACAATATTCTGTACCGCGAAGAAGAGCGGGAGATGATGCCATACTGCCAAGACAGCGGAGTGGGTATCATTCCATGGAGTCCCTTGGCAAGGGGTGTCCTCGCGCACCCGTGGAGGGAACGATCATCGAAAAGAGAGCAAACTGATAAGTTGCTAGCCTCTCTGGTGAGAGGTACTAATAATGGTGTGGATGAGCTCATTGTGGGGCGTGTGGAGGAGATTGCGAAGAAGCGCGGAGTCAACATGGCAACGATAGCGCTTGCTTGGTTCTGCAAAAAGCATGTTTATCCCATCGCTGGAATGAATAGTACCGCACGGATTGATGAAGCAGTTGCATCAGTTCGTTTTGAGCTGGAAGAAGAGGAGGTTGCTTATATTGACGAATTGTATATTCCTAGAGAGGTTATCTACTAATTCGAACCAACATTTAATATTACAGATTCAATCTCTCTTACTCGGTATGCGGCTTGAAAAATTCCACATCCCGTGACGTCAGAGCCATTTACGATTCCTTTCAGATTTCAGATGTCTCCAGCTTTAAAACAATGTGGTATATAGCTTAATTCAGTACTACTTAACTGTAGGAAAAGCCCTGTTTGTATAGGCTAAGGAACAAAGAACTGTCTCAACTTCAACATCCGGAAATATGCAAAAATTCAATGCAAAACCTTTCATTCTGTTTCCTGCAAGAGCTATCAAACTCATCGAAAGCTATTCTGAACCTAATATCTACTCAAGCTTCTCATATAATGCCTATTATCGCTGTCATTGTCATTGCAAATATTGCTTCTCTACATAATAAGAGGTTGAGTATGCTTCGAGGAAGCGGAGCCGCGGCCAGGCGCAATGAGAAAGAGCGAATCACGGGCCTAATGGCAGAGGTACGAGAGAACGGCTAATTCACGGCTCTTTGTAACTAGTATCGGGACTTCGAATACTAGAGTAGCACAGATTCCAGCCCCTTGGATACAGCGCTGCAAAACTTTGTACTTTACACCCCCCTTTAGCACTATTCTTCGGGGCACTGGACTGCATATTGTAGGGGAGCAACCACAAGACACATATTTAATTGTGGACTCAACCTCAAAAGCTCGAATCATCCTTCTTTTAGTTGTCATTCATTTCACGTTACAATAGCCCGTTTTCACATTCAAAAAGCCCAACCTCGAGCTCTTTCCCCTGAAATACCAATCGAAAACTTAATCATTATCTTCTTACTGTGCACCGATGCACCTCACTACGCTTCCTCTCCTTAGCACCGCCCTTAATTCTCACTTCTCACGCATTCGCCATTCCCACACCTAAAATACAACCAGTAGCACTTGTGGCTTGACAGGGTTGTGATTTCGGTACATACGGCTACGCGAGCAATTTAGTAGTAAGTCGACTAGATCCAAACACCCCCCCCTTCCTGGCTTTTGCAATGGCAAAATCATTCTAACAGTAAGATAAAGCCCCACTGCATGCTGGGCGGATGGGATATCATTTCTGAATGTACAGGAGAACTTACTTGCCACATGCTGGTCTCGATTCCTTATTGTTGGTGGTACGTCCTGTCCTTATCGTTGGCATCTTTGCACAAAATTCAGGAATTAACCTGGTAATCAGAATAACATGTCCTCCTCGCAGGTAACTGTGGGATACGGCACAATAGAAGTGACTTGATATTTTGGGGTAAAGAATGTTTAGCTGTACACGGATTTTTCAGCCCCGCACTCGTTTCTTGTACATGCTCAGGACATATTTTGCAACCTTCTATCAATCAATTATTATGGAACGGAGAAATTCGGTATACTGTTCAGGATTGTGAGTGCAAATTTCAAACCCACACTTGACGACAAAATTTTGGATTTATTAAAAGCAGTACGATGATAAGTGAGAAATCTTACCGTAAGTTGCCTCGGGAAATTGCCCCTTTTTCCATACCGGTTAAGCTTCCAGCCCTAAACAATTCTACCTCACAACACCTCAACCCCACTACACACCATTGCTCCTCTCTACTTCTAACCGACACCTAGTCTCAATCCCAAGTACCCTCGCTTCCCTCCACCCAGGACCCCAAATCTGAACAGACCACCACAGCAGGCTGAGGCTGGCTCTCGTCACCCAAACCACCGAGCTTAGATCACTGTACCGTCCATCCCCTGCCCATAGTTATGAGGAGTGGCTCAACGACTGCAGCACAACCAGCACCGAGCATACATCGAGTGAGATTTTCAGCTGCTGTGTGTCTTCAGCGGGTTTTCGTCTTCTCCTGAACGGAAATTGAGGCTCATCATTCTTCACTGGTACCGCAGATGGGTCGGGCTCTGCAGTTGCTTCCTCAGAAAGTTTTAAACGGCTTTCCTAATTCAAACTATGGAAGCTGGCTGTTAGCAGGGACATAGAACGTCACATGACGGAGGCTGGAGTGACCGAAGCCTTAGCGGGCCGCTTACTAATGACACCGTCAATCGAGCAGCCTTATTTCGACCGCTATCCCAGCCTTGCACCTTTTTGATCACTAATGTTCACCTTTCAATGGTGCGGGTACCTTCCAGCCTTGTCTCTCGAGTCGTGCCACGTACTCGTGATTCCGGCCTGCATTATCACGCGCTTTGCGGGATCTGTACACCGAGATGGTGTGCTGGCGCTCTCGATTCAGAATTCTGCCTTGCCTGCCACGAAAGTTCGATTGGTAGCCCCCAAGGCAGAATGGAACGCCTATCAAGCAAGATACATTATTGGCCCCAGTGTGGCTGAGTGATTGATTCTATTAACGCCAAGGCGTGCTGGACTTCTTGGGATAGTCAAAGCCTCGCAGCAAGAGGGACCCAACCTTCCCGCTTAAACACTTTTATTTAAACCCCCGTTGGGCCCACAGACGTTGTCTCATTATATCCTCGCCCACTCCATAAACAATGCCTTCAAGACCCCCCACATATCACAGCGGCGCCGATATGCCTGCCCTTCTTCCGTACCTCGTGTCGAGCTCCATGTCTCGCTCCGGCGCCTCGCCCGACGACATCCGGTCCGTGGCGGAAGAAATGCTGCGCTCTTCGCTCTCCCGGAATCCTTCATCTAATTCGTCAAGTGCAACCACTGTCCTGCCATACTCCAACACACCACAATCCTCCACCAGAGAAAGATCCGGAGCAGGGACTCTGTCTTCCTCGTCCCGTCGTGCAAGCCTCCGATCTGAGGCTTCGATGATGAGAGGAGGCCCCATGCCGAGTCCTTCTTTGTCGTCCTCCTCCACCTTGGCAACCAGATCCACGTCCTCGGCGACCCGGGAGCGACTTCGCAAAGCCGAGATGAAAGTCGCTGAGTTGAGTCGAGATGTGGAGAAAGAGCGCGCCGTTGCAGATCGGCTGAAACGTGAGGCAGACTTGTCTGCCACGGAGGCCAAGTTCCGGGAGCTCCAGCTTAAACGGGAAGTGCGTGCATCCGGTGTCAGTTCCGGAAGGCGTTCCGCGGCTGGAATGTTCAAGGCCGTCTGCTCAACTGACCTGCTCTTCCTCATGGACACCACAGGCTCAATGTCGAATCACATCAAGGCAGCCAAGGATCAAGTCAGGAGTATTATGAAAGACATCAAACTGGCGTTTTTGAATGAAGCCGAAATACGCTTCGCGGTGGTGGGGTACAAAGACCATGGGGACACACCCAATATCCAGTTTCTCGACTTTACTTCGAATGTCGATCGAGTGCACGCCTTCCTCAACAGTCTGGTGGCAGCTGGTGGAAATGATGAGCCCGAAGACGTTCTAGGCGGGCTTCGACAAGCGCTCAACGCGTCGTGGAAGCAACAGACGCGGTGCATTGTCCATATCGCTGATGCCCCACCACACGGCCACAAGTTGCAGAACAATCCCTGCAAAGACGACCGCTACCCCAATGTCGGATATTGTCCACACGGGATCACCCTCGAGCCGATGCTCAAGCAGATGATTGGGCTCAGCATCAACTACGCTCTTCTCCGAATCAACAGCAGCACTGATCGCATGGCCCTTGCCTTCCACGAAGCTTACTCCACAGCGTCTGCAGACTGTGTGCTACTCAGGTCCAACCAATTTTACAGCGACGTCGCTAACTACACTTATCCGGGTAGCGGACTCTCCAAGGGTAATGTCAAAGGGAGCCTACTATTTGAAGAAGCGGAGCTTGGCACGACTTTCAGCGCCTTGCGGCATTTGATTGTCAATATGGTCACTAGCTCGGCATCGCGCACTGCGGTCCGGGTGTCGACTGCTCGAGCGAAGCCAACTGGCAAAAATTTATGGTCAGACCTGGCTACGACCCTTGGAGCCATTGGTGAGGACCACGACGAGGGCGACGCTGAGGACACTCGACTGGAAACTGTACCCCCAATGTGGCACCTACGCGACTGGTTCAACGAAACCCTGATGGTGGAGGGTTTCTCCCCCGACGTGGTCCGACACGATGCTAACACGCTGAATGACATGATGGCCCACGACGACAATATCACCATGGGCACCACAGAGCTCACTGTCCACAAGCGAGACCAGCCGTTTGCTCAAGGTGCATTACGTGTGGCATTCTATGCCCGCACTGCTGCCTCTGCCAATCGCTACGTGGTCAAGTCGTTCAAGCGCGGTGGGAAGCGGCTCGCTCACTTAGCTGAGGACATGCGGTGTCAAGCACTGTGCAAGGCGTTTGCACTCGATTTCAACGCCTTACTTGGGGAAGAGCACTCAATCGACTTCATTGTGACGACATGCCTGAAAGGGAAATCGGGGACTGACTCTGGCGATGAATGCCTATCCCTCGAGCCCTTCATCGAAGGGACCTACGTCAAGTACAACAACAACTGCGGCTTCGTCAACAAAGACAACCCCTCCGATCGCTTCTGCCAAGCCGCACAGGCCTTCTCGCACTTCACTTTCGAGCGTTCCCGGGGCCGCTTCCTCGTCAGCGACATCCAGGGCGTCGAAAACATCATGACCGACCCTGTGATCCACACACTCGATCCTGAGCGCTTCAAGCTCGCCGATGCAAACCTCGGCAAGGAGGGCTTCAAATTCTTCTTCGCCACACACACCTGCAACAGCATCTGCACCAAGCTCGGCCTCAAGACCAACGCCGCGATGATCATGTCCGGCAAGTACCAGTTCCGGGAGTCCTGGCCAAGTATCTACAATAATGTGTGCTGCTCCAACAAGCTGTGCGGCAAGATCATGCGTCTCAGCAGCTCCAAAACCTCGGAGAAATTCGCAGGGTATCATTGGTGCGACATATGTTGGTCGCAGCTGCGGAGCTCAGTCGTCAAATTGGTTTGTTTGGATCCGGGACCGCATCATGACTTTGACGTAAGCAGATTCTTTTACGAGTCTCAGGGAAGGAGCACGCCAAGGACATGTGCGACGCATCGGGAGAAAGAAGGGGAGGATATCACGATGGCGGAGTCGAGGACGAGGACGAGGACGGAGGTTGTGGGTGAGAATTTTTGGTCTAGGTTGAAGAGTGCAAAGAGTGCAAAGAGGGAGAAGAGTGTGATGTCTTTGAGGGGTCGTTAAAGAGGAAGGCTTCAGTGACGTTCATCTGTTGTCTTGATCGTTGTCACGAATCTCTTTGTTGTCAGTGCGGTAAGGATTAATACGGAGTCGAATACTCAAGTACGAGCTGCTAATAAATTTTTACATCTCTAAGTAAATTCAAGGCTGCAAGCTTTGCAACAGATTGTTATGTGAAAGCAATGTCGGCACTTCATCACCACCGATGTTTGATGTAGCTGAATGCTTGATCGTACGGGTAGGTCTCTCGGAAGACGGGGTATTTGCACTCCGAAGGGTTTGGGGGTGCGATTAATATCAGAGGTAGCGTCTGAGCTTCTTTGGATTCGACATGCAAATCCTGCAACTCAGTAGCCATGTGTTGCCAAATGATGATTTTGCCCCTTATTTGACCAGGGTAACAGACCTTATACATAGACCTCTTATAATAGCAATCGAGACATTCTTTCCAGGCCAACACAGGCTCGGCTTCTATACGCGAGAAATCGATGATATCGATATTATATTATATAGCAGCATATTATTATATTAATACCATATCTATTCCATTTAATTCTTATCTCATATTTAGCCTATCTAATTATCTTCTCTTTTTATTATTATTTTATTAACCTTAAAATTAAAATAAACGGCTCCTTCTATGCAGCGTACAACTACTAGTAACGCACAGCAAGCGCGCAGGAGCCCTGGAACAAAAAAGGGATAGTGTTATAAGGTTGTTAAACAACTTACAGATATGCTATAGGGTTATAAAAAATATAAGAAGTACTTTATAGTACTCTAAAACAAGGTCATCTGCAGGGAACCTTCTAGAACCATTTATATCCTGTACCTAGTTGTTACGCGTTCGGCTCAGATTCAACTCGGATGACCCACTATGGACTGATATAGCCGGGGGTGGTAATTCCATTATAGAACACGCATCTTTTTGATTCAGTTAATTTAGTATACTAAATCTTTCCTCAAAACTCTCCGTAGTATTGAAAGCTTTAGTATCCTCCTTGCTTGGAAAAAGTGACCTCAATTTTACTGCCATTTAGAAACATCACTGATGTGCTCTTTACTGGATGTAAAAATATTTTCCAAATATTCTTTTAGTTGACGGCATTCTGGATTTGGATAACTCTCAGAGAGGCTGGAAAGTCTGGTAGAATAACTTTGATCGAACATGTCTCAGATCAATGTTAATGAACTTCGCTAGCATTTCATTCCGAACTGTAACTCGTCGTATTCTCTTTCATCCCTAACCAAAATCAAGGCAACTGTGTTATGATCGGCTTCTGTTGTGGCATATTTAAATAATTCTTACAGTTTCTATACTCTTAAACCTTTTCCACCATTCTTTTTGCTCCTCGTTATATACATCGTAGTCCACATAAAGTATCCCTACACGCTCAAACATCCCTAACTCTTTCTCGGATTTCTTCAAAATTAACATGTAAACAATATTGTCAATCTTTTCGTATACCCAGATCAACCATAGCCTCTCTGGAAATAGTCCTTCCTTCCAGGACTTCAACAGCCTCCCATCGTGCTCACTGGCAAATAAAACGACATCCACCTCAGGATACTTCGAAGCTGCCGCTGGAGAAGATATTGGGTCATATTCTAATTCTACTCGCCCAAGCCCTTCTGGTGCCCCATCAAGGTGCATACTATTCGTACCATGTGGCCCGCCAATGGACGAGGCTTCCCATTGGATACGGGTGACAGGTCCTTCAAGAACAATATGCCCCGGCGAGACTTTACCGAATGGATCCAGCCCTGAGGGAGGACAATATACCTCTTTGACTTCAGCATGGATCCATTGTTTCTCATCTATGTCTGTCGGGCTCCAAGAGGGAAAGTGAAGCGCACCGTTAACGGATGCCCAAGACCAGGAAGGGGCGCAATAGACGAGATCTTGTTTGGCACGCCAATCGCCGGTTGAGTGTCTCCACAACAAAGAGATGGGCAGATCGGCTTCCCAAAGGCCACCACAGTATGCGCCATACTCACGCTTTCGAATTCGTTTCGCGATCCCGGAGATGGCGGGGAGCTTGTCCTGGGGGTGGGTGATGTATCGACAGTTGTATGTACTTGCCAAATTGCGCCATGGCTCTAATGCCTTCAGGCGCTCTATAGAGACTTTGCCTTGATTCATGAATTTGCTTTTGGAACTTGCTGTTGCTTTTAGAGTGGCTCTGGACTTTCTTAGGTGCTCCATAGTGAGATGGTCAAAGTCGTAATTGGTTTGCGTCTGGAATAACGGTGCAGTAGTGAATTTGATACAACCACACTCGCAATCCTGTTTTGTTCGACATTCCCAAGACACCTCAGACTGTGTGTAATGTAGTACACGAGTAGAAAGCAGCCTTTCTTGGAATGCCCACGCCCTTTGAAAAAGAGAAGATCCGTCGTTACGAGAGTAGACAGTCTCATGCTCGTGGTTTCTACGAACAAAGATAGTTTGATCTGTTCCCTTTGATTTCGTAGGTTTGAACAAAACCAAATCTGCCGTTATGGGAGCCTGGCGTAGTGGCGATGTCCAGTGAAATCTATCGTGGAAACACCCGGCAGCACTATCCGCTCCGAATGCCGCAGATATTGTGAGCAGAGAGTTCTCGTAGATGTCCGACATTTTGGAAGATTCTCGCTCCCAGTCTTCTGAGGAGTTCTGAATGATACATAGAGAATCAATCCATAGATAACGAGCACCGAGTCTTCGTGTGATTTTGATTGCGTCTTGAAAAGTCTTGGGGAGGTCGTTCCATTTAATTCCAGCCTTGCGTGAGCTCAGCGTTGAAGTCTCGGTCGTGAATTGCCGTAATATTCCCCAACAGTGTGACAATGTCAAGTACGAGATAGCAGTGCCCGTGGGAAATTTAGTGACCTTAATTTGCGAATTGTCCACTTTTGAACCAATATCAACTATCCGTGCAGGCCGTTCACCACCTCCGCTCCGTCTACACGCTGAATGATTTCGTACACAACCATCAAGCCACGACATCGCCAATGAGAATGTTGAATCCGAGGAAGAGTTCAATGGTACCGTTCTTGCTGTTCCGAATGTTGATCGAGAATCAAATTGACCTGCATATCATCAGTATCAATTCTTGTGCCGATCTATTGCTGGGTAATTTCTGATATGAGTTAAGTACATACGAGGAAGTGTATACATGATGAGGTTAACATAAGGGTCATCTTTGTCCACCTCCGCGCCGCTCCACAGAATACTCAGAAAGCGCGGCATTGTACCATCGTGTTTGGAGGCATGGAAAATGATCGTTGTGCTGTCTGCGAAATCTTTTGACTTTGCCCATTCTCGCACACCTTGCAATATCACAATGCAAATATCGCATCCAGATTTGGCACATTCTTCAAGTTTCCCGAAGGTTGAGACACGCCTTTTTCCCTCCTTGCAAACGCGGTGCTTTGCGGCTTTAGTAATTTCACTTACAGAGAAGTGACTTTTCCCGTTTGTTGATAACATGCTTGTATCCTTCCGAAATCACAATGTTGTTGAGCAGCGAGGGTGCCTTCAGCACGTCAGTGCACTGGCCTATGGTGTCCAGGGACAGTGGAAGTCGCCGAGTGGCTTGCTCACTAGAGCAAGCCACTTGCGACGATGCGCCCGCACCGGTCTCTACCATCAACTCGACCTGAGCATTTCTGATTGGACTGTTTCTGCTCCTGCCGAAGGCGCGCCACTTGGGGAGGGTCATGGGTTGACACGGCGAGGCTGTCGCACAGGCTAGTCACCACGTATCTTGCAGGAATTCACTCACACCTGTAAGACGGAGACGGAGACCGAGGAGAGGCAGACCTGGCGCCGGTGCAGGGAAGGCGGCAAAGAGGGAGGATGAGCTAGGGCGTGAAGGTAGCAGGTGAGAGAGAGTTGCGAGCGAGGTGAAACGGGGAGAAGAGGGGTTCTTATAGACGACGTCGAAAAGCAGGGCCTAGACGAAGCGAGGGCACCTTGCCTGAACTGGCAGCGCCAAACCTAAACGGGCGCACGCTATACCTAACGTAGCCTCGCTAAACCCGAACAAGCCGACCCCCTAAAACCCCCGCCCCACTAACCGTCTTACAGAATACTTTATACTTGTTAATTTAGATTATAAGCTATATACTTTAAATTAAGTAAAGCCTAGTAAAGTTATATAATTTAAGAGGCTTCAAGCTTTTATTAATTTTTAAGGGAAAGGTCGAGTATTTTTTTAATAAAAATTATATAAAATCTATCTTTTTAATTATTTGTAGGCTATAGCTTTAAAAATTAATTGAGATATAAGCCCTTTATCCCTTCGTCCAGTGAGACAGTGCCACATTAGCGGCCGCACATGAATATCCCTAAGTCGAATTATGTTCTGGCCGAGTTAGGGATATTCATGTACGGCTATTAATGTGGCAATGTCTCACTAGACAAAGGGAAAAGACTTAGTGTTTGATCAGTTATTAGCTAGCTTTTAGCTGTGCGCACACTGTCAACCTCGGGCGTCATGTGACACCGTCACGTGTACGGCACATCCAGTAGACTAGACCCAATTAGGCATAGCAGAAGCAGGGAGTGCAGTTCAGGAGGTTAACCTCTTGAACTAAACTCCTTTACTTCTAGAATATACCACTTCACTAACGATAAACGCAACGAGCATTCCACGACTACACGTGACGGTGCTTAGCGTTTCTAGTGAACCGACACTTAGAGTATAACTATCCACGATTAATTTAAGCTATAGCGCCCCTGTTTTAGAGGTGTGGTTATTAAGATATTAGTAGATAATAAAGTCGGGAAAATATAAAACGACCCCCTACTAGGTATTGATGTGGCGCCGGACTAACCTAAAGTAGAAGAATACCAAAAAGTCTAGTTTTCTTTTAAGTTTAATTTATTATATAAATAATTATTATAACGGCTAGCACCTCTATATAATCCGCTAGGGGCTAGGTATTAGGGGCTAGGGACGAAACACGGGACTAAGCTAGGGATCTTAGTAAGACTCTCTTAAAGGTCGAGGAACTCCTCCCTTCTTTACCCCTTAGCTTAGTATTTTTAATATATGAGATTCTTTGAACCTTAAGCCTCGACTATTATATTAATCCCGCTATTACATAATACTAAGCTCACTTAACCCGGCCTATAGAGGCGATAGTAATACTCCCGATAAAGAACTAGGGTACTATATCCTTAGGGGGCAAAGATAGCTATACTACCCTTAATATTTAGTATTCCTCCCGAATCCTAAAGAAAAGAAGAATAATAATTAGTTATAGTCCACAGATTTAAAATAAGGAAAGACGATAGTCGGCACTATTCTATTAACTCAAAATAAAGAGGAATCGATGTCCTCTATAACCTAATTAACCTTAGAGTCCGGCCCTTAATTAGAATAGACGACGTCCCTATCCTCCACGACCTAGCTAACCTCGGAGTTGGACCCTTAGCTAGACTAGATAATACCCCTCGCCGACTAATGAGAGAGAAAGAAATAACCTTACCCTTACCTAAGGAAGGATTAGTCTAGTCTACTAATTTAAAATAAAAAAGGACGATAATTAGCTTTAGCTTACCGATTCAAAATAAGGAGAGCTAATAATTAGTTTTAGCTAGCTAATCTCAAGCGACTAAGACCCCTTTAGGGTATAGTCTTAATAGACGATACGCTTGAACTATCTAGCTTAGACGACCTTAGGCTAAGTATAGAAACCTTTAGTATAGCTAGTAAAAGGCCCTAATATAATAGAATAGAGGAAGAAGACTTCGATGTTATAGACTACTAATACTAAGAGGCCTAGTATAGAATCTTCCTT